>LUCM01007404.1:0-30745 GCA_008360955.1 Fasciolopsis buskii
TAAAACATCGTCCGTCGAAAACCTCCAACGTACGAACATCGCCCCACGCGTCATACTCCACCGTCTCGCAACGTATCAAACAGAAAACTGAACGCACTGCAGCACAGTACACCACTACCTTTCAACTCATGAAATATCAGGAGCCGCCGCCACAAGTGTCTTCAATCCAGTCGTAAGGCGCCGTTAGCCCTTGGATATCGCATATCTTACCTCCAATCCCAGTTACCATCGTGTCACATGCGCTACCAGGTAGGTTAAACGGTCCATAGTCGTTAGTGTCTATCCAGTACTCATAGTTTGACACTGCATTCGTCCCATCCATGCTAACAGCTACTTCTGCATTGAAGGTGCAAAGCACATGCCAACCGACGACGATCGTCGAGCTGTCTAGTCTATCGTGCGCATGTGCATGGTCCGCAGACTCGAACAGTACCACACGGGGTTCGTCTGCCGTAAATCTAGCTCGCCATAAGTCTTTCCTTCCACTTCCCAGTATCCACACCTAAATCCCGTGATACCTCCGAAGCTATCTTCATCACCTCGTCCATGACGAGCTTGATAACCAGGAATGTGAAGAATGGGACACCCTTGTCCGACGCCACTAGTCGTTTCCGAATGAACTTGACAGTTTCACCCGTATACCCTAAACGCGACCGTAGATATGCGATACAAGCTCGCCAACAGTGCTTCACAAACCTTCGTTGGGTCATACCCTTCCGGTGGAGAGCACTGTGTAGTGCTTGGTCGACCACGGAGTCGAAAGCACCTTTCAAATTCAGAGAAGACTACGATCTAGGGCGCTCGTGCGTGCTGGCCCGTTTCGAAGTCGTCGAATATGGAATATTTGGTCGATGCAACCTCGACCTGGCCGAAATCCGGGCTGATTGTCTCAGATATTACTCTCGCGACATCCGTGTCAAACGGGCGCAGCATTCGTCGACAGCTAAACACCTTTAGATAACTATCGGGAATAAAAACTTAATCCCCACGACTGATAGCCTGCAGTCACTCGTTTACCCTTCTTGAAATTGGCTCATATCAGGACCACCCCCACGCGGGACGGCATATGCTCCTCGTTCCAAATATCACGAATGCATGGAGGTATATGAGTTGTCTAGTCAGCACCTCTCCACCCCAGTTGAAAAGAAACAGTTGGGAAGGTCGTCGGGCAACCAGGCCAGCTTTTCCCCCTCTCAAAAAGCCGAATATTCGACTCCACTTCCACTTCCGTTGGGATCAAGTGACAACCTTCCGAAGGATTCACAGCTCCAGCGTCGTGACTAGATACGATAGGCGTTATGGCCAGTTAAACTTGATCCATAAGTGTTCTGCCCAACGTCCAGCCTTTCCTGATCTACCATGAAGCTCTTCAGTCCATATCGCACACGACTTCACTAACCGGAATTCGGCGCCCCATCAGCTGTCGACGTATAAGCCTTAAACAGTCTTTGACTTTTAACCTGAAGCGGACGTCCACTTCCATTTTCTTCGCTACCTAACCCACCAGCCTTTCTGCGGTCTATTTCCTAAGGCTTATGGCTCAAACTGCGCCTGCAACTGCCCGATGCATCTTCATTTCATTTCCTTGCAGTAGGCAGCTCGCGTTTCTTGCTCCCATTAGAATTTAACGACGCTTGAGAGATACTACATGTTTTTGCATGAACACCTAGATCTGAGACACGACAGGCGTAAATTCGCCATGCGCATATAAGACTCAATGCCTGCGTGTAGAATTTAATGTCCCACCTGATCGTCTACATTGCTACCTGGTCGCTGATTCTTTAGTTTCCTCGGAACAAGTTTCTGCTTCGTGTAGCTGTTCGAAACAGCCGAATCAGGACAAACAACGTTCGACATCCAATCGGATTTGTGCCTGGCGTCATATGCCATCTCGAAGCTGCGCAGCAAAAGATCGCATTTAAAACTACAAGGCGCATGGCTTCCTCCCGCATTTTACGTACTTGTCATTGTTGAAACTTCTGTACTATCGTTCATGACAAGTAGACCGCTGCCATAGCGGTACAAGCTAACTGCGATATTGTCAATCTACCTCAAAAGTACCTGTCTGATACGAGCTAGCACGCCATTATCGCACGAATTGCAACGGCTGATAACGTGTTCGGAAAGGTCCGAATTAGGAGACAATAAAATAGTTGATCGCACAGCAGATGGACACACCTTTCTCCGTTGTCTGTTCCGCTGTGCAGCAAGGCGCATTGCCCACCTAAACAGGACTCCGATGCACTAAGTTTTTCCGAACTTATTCATTTAAAGTCACCTGCTTACCACTACAATGTCAGAGCGATATGCTCTTCCAACAAGAGTTGATGATGGATTATTCGTAAAATTCGCTCTTTCTCCATCATTAGTGCTGCAGTCTGTTGGAAGCGTTATGCGAAGATAACAAATTATCTACCTTAAACACCACATATCCTTCCGACGCCCTGAGCTGATCCCTGCACTTTCATGGCCACACAATCGACTGTTGCTGGGATCAACTAAACAGAGCTGCTTAGCCTTCTCACTCAACGACTTATGCCCCTACACCGCGTTGACCCACAGCTTGAGCTGCTTCGTCATCCTGAGTTGCGAAAAAATATCTTGACGAGACGTTTTGCGCAGTTAGCTGAATTTATCTTGCTGACTCGAAATCTTGAAGTCGTGTTTCTACTCACGCACCACACATCAATCGATAAGCTGAGTCCACTGTCAAGCCAAACACCCTGTTGGCCAGCCTGCTTAAAGTGCCACATTGCGAGGAAACCGGAGATGCAGAGACTGACGAGGCTTGAGAAAATTGAGCTAACCAGACTGAAAACTCACCTATCTACACCACTGGACAAGAAACCGTTGCGAGTATCGGCGTGTAGCAATGGAGATGCTGTGGGTAACGCATAAGTGGGCAAACAGATTGGTTGGACAAGAGGACAGGTGAATTAAAGAAGGAACTCGAAACAGTAGCATTACTTATCACTACCCACCCCAACCTACTCTCGATTGGCAATGTGCAGCGCGGTCCCTGATTATCCGGCCTCGACGACTCGAATCAGTATGTAATTATTTGTAGGCTGTAACTCATGGACTAACGACGGTACTGCTAGGGATCAGCCGCAAGCAGAAGAACGATTAGGCGTTCTCACCAAAGCCTTTGGTTCTGACAAGAACCTGACCGCAAGGCAGCGGTGCCTTGAGCTGGGATGGAAGCCCCCCCCCCAATCTACTTGATCCAATTAGTCTTCCACTTCGTGTTCTTCCGAAACTGAGCTGATCAACCCCAGAATACAAAACCCCAACTTGACCGAGAGAACGAGCGAGACTACTTTCGTCAGGCCTCTCACCATTGACCCTTGCCCAGATATGATTAGATATTCGCTTGATATAATGCCACTCCTGTATAGCATCGTTGGAATCATTGAGCACGACAAGCCAGTTCACACCACGTCAAAGGTTTAGTCTCGTTGTGACAGAGATCGATCTGCGTACTGTCCAGATCATACGGGGATTTAATTCCAAAGCGGTCTTCGAACGCATCCTACGATCCACTAGTATATCACAATCGCCCACAAACCGACGGCACCCTAAGATCTGTCTATTCAACCGGAAAGGATCGCGTCACCCAACACGAAACCATTTAGGAGGTAGTTCCTTATCCACTTCCGTGACCTCGGAATGTGAGCAAAAGCTATGTACCGTGAGCACAAGCAAAACAACCTTACGCACACGCTTGCAAACGAACATAAGCTTAGCCCTACGATCGCCGCGACCACACACTCGGCAGATATGGAACCAGCTGTGCCATCAAACAAGCCATCAGCATCAAACATCAACAAACGCAAAGATACGTCAGCCGCAGGCAAACTAGCAAGGCAGACGGACTGACTTCCTTGAAGCCCTTCACTCGAAACTAACTACGCTTCAATCCGGACAAGCCGAAAATCGACCAAACATTACGTTCATCTTAACAAGACCCGGAGACATCAATAAGAAGAAGCACAAACAGACGGAAAGTGCACAAGACCCAAACGCGAAACGGAACTAGCGATCCCATTCAATCACTCATTCACGTTTGACAACGAGTCCTAGTTTGGATCGAAACGTCACGATAAACGTATTAAATCAATGTACGCCTTCTCAACTCTAAATATATATATATATTGTAAGCAGTATGCGGATTATTGAACGAAATTTCCTCGGAAGCACACGACCGGTTTCGTGGTTATTGCCACTCGCCAGGTATGCGTACCCGGTACTCTCTCGCCCAAATATCCTCATACTCATACACCCCGAATTGGTATGTCTCACCAGAATCTAAGTTGTAGCACAAGGACGGCCGTGGGAGCTCTTTGGTGAAGAGTCCACAGAATAGCCGCAACTGTAATTCGTTGATATATATATATATATATGCACACGTAAATAGGTATAGCACAAGTCTGTGCACGGGTCATGTGCCATGGAAATAAGGCCGGGGAAGAAGAGCAATAAAGGTGACAGAGTAAAGAAAATGGAACATTGCGCATAGTTTAGCCCACATATTCCAGTTCATTTCTCCATCTCCACGTCAATAGTTTCCCATTCGATACGATACTTTCTGGTTGCTCAAACCGAAGTGAAGGGCTGATCTGGAATGCTCTAATCTGAGCCTTTGACCAGAAGACCTAACCTACAAGGCAATAGAACGATCTGAAAGTCTTGTACTGCTCTGGGAAATGGAGACTGTTGGTTTAGTTCCCGTGTCCTTCGGATGAGGCTAAACTTTCTGTGTGTCCACTACTCTCCTTCACCACAGATGTCGGTGAGCGCAATGCCGTATGCCTTGTTTGCCGTCCTTGACTGGTTTGGAATCTGGGTTTAGCGATCTCTCTTAAAATGATTATCAAAGATCAATCAACTCGGTGAGGAGCTCAGGGTTTTCGCCTTCGTCTTCACACTTGGACGAAAACTCCACTTCCCCAAGAAGGCAGTGCGTAAGACTTCCTCACCATATGTTTTCTGAGACACAGTTGCTTTGGAACATTTCGAGGGGCGTACAAGACGGGTAGTCATCTCGAAGCGTGAAATACCTACCCCTGATCACACTGAGGTATTTGGATTCCTATCGTTGATTAGTCTTTAGCTTTCGCTTAATAGTCTCGGGATGTTATTGTCTGCCATGACGTTCATGAAAATAAGCAGACAATTCCTCATCGAAAATCGCACCCATTGAAGAAATTCACGTTGCTGCGTCACCCAATTCACGTGATGTCCGTTGGCAATATGTGTTGTCCAAAAACGATTATTCTATCCTAGATCGAGGCTGCCAAGTACAGCTGAAGGCTATTAAACAATAACGAAAGGCTACTAAATGGCAGAAAACATGTGGCTCGCTCCCGCTTTTCTTAAACACCCGAATGTTCTCCAGTCGGTTAATACACTTCGCGTCTTTTAGTATGACCTAAAACGGTGCATGTAGGATGACCTAAAGCGGTAGACCTTGTACTCCGAGTGACAGAGTTTCTTTGGGTGTGCTGTCATTCCCCTCCGGACATGGTGTGGGCGCTCACCTAAGTCCGGACAACACGTAGGCATTCATCTTATTCCAGGCAGTTTGTAGATGTCCATCGCTTTCTCGACCGACATGCTACGTTGCCCTTGGTTTCGGTTTGTGTCTCACGACTTGTGAACCAAGATTAACTGACTCCCAACTGGAACAATATGAAAACATGGCATTTTATTGGAAAGTATGACGTGAGGATTGTATGCTGCCGTGCATTGTGATTCAATAGCTTGCTTAAGAAGAAGTCAGATTTTTACACGACACAGTCTAGACACATGCCCACTTCGGGGCAGTTGAACATCGCCCGTCCTATTTGTCAAAGCTGAGCCCAGCATCATGTCCAGTATCCGTCTTGTTGACGGTACCACAGAGGTAAACTTGTTTCCCTATCAAATTTACGTAGACGAACCTTGTCGGTCTAGTCATATGTGGCTACTTGTCACCCAGCCTGTGTGGGGAGGTTAGGTAGAAGTCTACTCATGATTGAAGCCGAATGCGAAACAAGCATCGGGAAAGTGGAGTTAATGGAAAACAGTTTCTTTTCCGTTTAGAATCAAAAGGATTTCGTAAAAGATGCACTGACGAATGGTGTTAAGTCACAGTTTGTTCCGTTCTTCTTTGGTTTACGGTAATCACATCACTCAGTCTGCGTGATGTTCGTCGCCATCTTTTGCTTTCCACTGATTAGTGTTGCTTTCCCTATCCCCATAGTTAGAATTCACGAATTGTCTCCGAAATCAGCAGTACGCTGATTGTGCGGATGTCGGTCAAACAAACAGAAATCTAATCAGTATCAGTCGCTATCATGGAGGCAAGGGTCCGTTTGATTCTGCGTGAAAAATTGTGAAGGAAGCACTAGCAAAGAAGCCGAGAGCTGGAAACAATTCTCAGATTCTAGTAGTTGGAATTGTTCAGCTTACAAACAGTGGAAGCAGAAGTGACCAGTATATCTTGATTTAGAGTTCTTTGGTTAATAAAACTGTTATCTACAATTATTCTTTTGGCATTTTCCTCGTGAGAACGTGTCTGTGTAAAACATGAACTCGTTGTCAGGTTGGTGGAGCAAGTATAACCGATCGGCAGACGATCGAATGATTGCCCATGGCCAATAGCTTATTGGTAATCCATGGGGTGCTTTATGGTTGTTCAAACAGATCCGTAAGAACTAATAGTCCGCGTTTTGCACCTTCGAAGCATAAAACACTGTTGCGTGACTCGATCACCTCCAAACCGAACTTTCAGGAATGGACCTGGGCGAATTGGACAAGTTTTGCTATTTGAGCAGCTACATGACACCTGATGGTCGCCGCGTATGGAGAAGATTCGACTAGCGTTTATCAGTTTGAGACATCTGTGGCCTCGGAGTGATATCCAGTTATCGATGGGTCCTGTTATATAGCTCAGAAACTGCCGCTGGGGACAAATATGCTAAAACTGTCTCTTCAAACATCAATTTCTTAGTAATGTTGCTAGAACTTAGCAGGAGAATTTTACTAGCAATGCTGAGACTGCCCTTAGGGTATTCGGCGGCAGAACTCATTCGGTCGAAGAGGTACTGAAGTTGGATGGATCAAAGGCGATTGAGATTGGTGTTAGGAATCCCCATATACTAACGATTCCTACGGCATGCACTGCTCCCCGAGGTAGAAAATGGGTGGAAAATTAGTCAGAGCGATTAGTCCGTCTGGCGGAAGGTTATGAAAACCCTAATCAAATGGGCTGCCTCAGTAGATTGAATCAGGCAACTTGGTTATAGTCCGTGAGACTGTCATACGCAATGGTAGTGCAAGTTTAATGGTTATCCAAAATGAACTGAACTTGTAGTCTGCTAGAAAACCATTTAGAAGATCAGTACATTAGATGTAAAAGCTAGACTGCTACATTGCTCCTTTAACTGACAGTTAATTTAGTATGACTGAGTCTGAGATTAATGCCAAGACTCGAAAAGCAAACTTCCGCTAATCAGGAAAACCGCCATCCAACAGCGGTCTGACATTTATGGAAGAATGAAATGATCAATTAGAAACTGGCAAAGTGACGGTGATCACCGCTAATGTTCAAACTCATACGCCCGAGGTTTGTCGGTTGCGTTAATGACCGTGCATCAGCAGCGACCATACACGGGAGTTCTTTTCTGATGACCAACAACCTCTGTTATCGTTTGTTGTTCTATCACTGACTATTTGAGCAAAACCCGCGATAAAAACCAACAAACAAAGGCAAAATAAAACGAGTTTTGAAACTGATAATTATTGTAAATATTTAAGGGCGAAAACGCATCTAAGACTACGGTTATTTGTAACCGTGGTACTCGTGAGTATTGTACGGGCTGTGCCACAGAGGAAAGGAATCTAGTGAGATTTCTCAAAAACACTTACTGAATTGTTCCGGTTAACTGATTCGTGGCTGCTCACACGGTAGAAGGGTTTTGCTTTGGAAATCCCAACCGGATAGTTGGGCTCAAAAGTCTGACCCACAAGGCAGTAGCGCGTTACCAACCACGGGCAATAGTTCACCTATCATTTAGCTTCCTACTCGAATCAGTAAGTAGCGGGGTCCCACTTAACCTGGGCAACAACCAATGCCATATGTAATTCATTGTATTTATGTGGTTCATCAAAAATTGTGAACGGATGTTAATTAGTCCAGCTACTAGCCGGTTAGGGTTCTCAACCGAAGCCTTTGCTCCTAATACGAACCCGCTCGCAAGGAAGGGAAGATCGTCTGAATGGACCCCCACCTACTTCGACCGATTATCTTCTGCTCACTTGTTTTAACTGAGTTGCCAACTTAACTCAACCCCCAACCTGGAGGACCAGAAGACTACTTCGTCAGGTCTCTACCCACTGACCTTCCAGGCCTTATTGGATCTTGGTCCTGAGGTAGAGGAGTCTTCACACCACGTCAAAGTGCTGTCTCAGAACTGAAAAATGCGCACCTCTGCAGCTAGGCCGTGCATTTTGTGTATTGGTTACTATGGCATTCCTTTTTCTACCCACTTCTGTAAGTTCACCCCTTTTTCGTGTTGCATGCCCACTCTTTCTATCGTAATGTGTAACAGGGCCAGAAAGATGTGAGTCAGTGGAGCTCGCCATGCTGTTTAACGCTATGCGATGGTAAGGATGAATTACTGTGATAGGCTGTCATTTTACTTATTTTCTCCGATCCATTGGTTGACGAATCTCGTGGTCTTCAACCCAAAAACTAATGCATTCTACACACCCTAGTTTGGTGGTTAAGGTTTTGATATGTTCGTGCCACTGCGAAGTCCCTGTCCATCTAGAAAAGTAATAAATGCTACCATGAGTATTTTATCCACCGTCTTGGGAGTTAATTAACTTCACTAAATGTTTTATAGGTAATCGCTAACACGTATAGTACTTTTCGTACCATATGTGAGCTTTGATTGATTCAGGTTAGTCAGTTCCCATGGCACCTCGTGGTCGATCACCCGTCCGGTGCGTCCCTCGTCTCAGTGTATTGAAGGAGGCAACAAAACAAAGTTACTGTCAAACACGGATGAGCTCAAAAAAGGTGGGTAACATCAGATGTATTGGGTGTGCTCAATGGTGACTATTTGTATACTTCATCATGCATTATGGACTATGAGTTACCCACTGTAAACCATACGAGAGTAATGCATTTGTATCAGTTGTCGAATTAGTAATCGTTATTTTCGGAATTAGGACTCGACTAATGCTGATATTGAATGACGGACAACTTCCCATAATAGTTAGTAGTTGGATATCCATCCTCAAGGGGAGCACAGGCCACTAACTTGACCAACAGTCAGGCTGACGTTTTTCACTTCAAATATTACAGTTAAATCTAATGAGTGTTTCGATGGTACTGCAATTTCATTTTTTTCATGCAGGTTGCTGCACAATTTTCACGAATAGCTTTTTTCAATTTCTCATTCACCCCATCAAATTGCACAAAAAATGCAACAGTTCTGTCCGGTGTGTTCCAAACAAATGGCTCAGAGGCGCCGTTGGTTCCTCGAAGCACATATTCGTGACGAACATCCAGAGGTTTCCGCGGTCGATGTGATCGGTCCATCTCCATTGACTAATTTCTGGCGAAAACGATTTGAAATCGATGCCACTGAGAGTGCACCCGAGAAGAATGATATCGCCGCTAGTTCGGTCCGGACTGATTACGATTTGAACAAGCTGGCAGTGGACGATTCTGATGTAGACAAAAGATAGAAGGAAACAAACTTTAAACCTTGAGGTTGTTGCCACTAGCTCACAAATTTTGGACACATTCCAATCGAGATACTAATCAGTATCGATTCAACCCTGGGATCTTTACATCCCTGAACGTTTTTACTAATGCATACAAGTGAATTCAGTACCTTCATTTATTATTTCGGAGACCATTTGATTTTGACAATTTTGCAATAATTTTGCGTCTTTTGTATCCCATATACTTTTGATCGGGGTGCGATCAGTTGATATCACTGTGGTGATAGGTTATCATGCAGTAAGGATTACTGCAGACCAGTGAATTGTGTCGTTCCAAGAAAACGTAAACTCCTGAAAAGGTAATAACCGAAAGCGCAAGCAGGTCACCTCGAAATTCACCAATGACAAAGAAGCGAATGGGCAAAATTAATGCGAACTCAATCCGTTACTTACACCTGACCGTGGATGGATCAGAACGATTTATTGTATGTAATCATATACACTCACTACATTATTAGGATTTTCATACCGAAGGTATTCCTTAAATCAGAGTGAGTTGTGAATTCTCTTCTACACTGCACCTGTTTTAATAATCTCAGCGTATACCAAGGGACGGGAATGAACGCAGTTTTTGTTGTAGCCACGCTGACTGAATCGAATATCGCAATCGGGACAGCAGGAGCACTGATTTCATCCATCTCTAACTGAAATCGGGAATGAGAACACAAATGCGCGAAGGTTCTTTATATCCTACTGGAAAGCATCCTTCGTATTCATTTTTCAGATTTGTCAAACATCTTCGTTATACCTCTTATTTGCTTCGTGATATATCGCGACGGTTGCGCCAGAACAATGATCTCTAATGCATTTAAACACTTAATTATTGTTGTGTGTGAAACCTTATCCAGAGTCTCAGTTGGCTAAAAGAATGCTTTAAGAGCCGTGAAATGAAGCGTACACGACAGTTATCATCCTATTGATACATCCCATCACTGCATTCGCGCTTCATTCAAATTACGGTAATTTACATGGCACGAGGATCCAGAAGTTTTACTGAATGCGAAATCCATTTGCGCACTAACCATTCAAAAGTTGACGCCACGAGCCGGAATTGAATCGGCTGGGCCGCATTCCGGTCACATATTTTACCTGTGAACTACCGTGGGCATGGATCTCGAAAGCAAGTTAAGTAAGTGTTGAGAAAACTGCTATTCCAGCAACAAGGCAATTTGCGTTAGGAGATTTTCCATTCTATGTAACTTCTGGCTCCGCGTACCACCTCAAAACAAATGCCAATCGATCGTCAAGTCGTTTGGATCCCGTTCAGCTGTGCTGTTCACTCCCTTCGGAAATCAACTGCTGAGGCTAATCCAGTGACTAAAACCAGGTTAGTTGTTCTGTGTATCATTTAAATAGTGGCTCGCAGAACAATGGATATTCGCTTACGTAATGCGCGTCCGAGTTCCGTGTCCGCGGTAGCTCAGAGGCGGAGCATCTGCCCAGCAAGTAAAAAGTCACCGGTTCGACTTCAGCTTGTGGCATTGACTTTCAGATGCGTAGTACGTAAGTGGATTTCCTATTCTGTATTAAGTCAATTTCTACTCGGAACGTAGTGAATAAGTGTACTATGTGATAAGCGTTCATAATCTCAACTTCCACATTAAAATGGCAGTTGGGAAAAACTGTTGGCCTTAAAAAAATTTGGCGTATTATGGTTTTCTATTTTCTTAACGCCTGTTGATGGGAATGATAGATTAATGACCCAAGTGACCTAATACATAAAACATATAGACGAAAACAATGTGGATACTCGCAGTAGCCAAATAGATTGTGATCGACCTTAATTATTCACGTTTGACAACGAGTCCTAGCTTGGGTCGAAACGTCACAATAAACGTTATAACTCAGCGTACGCCTTCTCACCTCTAATATATATATATATACATACATATATATATGTATAATGGAACACTCCGATTGTAAGCTCCCACCAGAATCTTGTTTGTAGGACAGGAGCGTGAATGGATTGGGGATCCATTTTTGGGATCACGACTGCGATCAGTGATTGTCCTGTGTAGGTTAGGGAGTACCAACCCTTAGAACGACGGCATTGGAAGTACAGGATAGTCTGTTTTTAGTCAGGCGCGTAACTTGTGACGATTGATGGATGGGTACTGCTAGGAGGTCCAACCGCTAAGCAGAATAACGATTAGGGTTCTCAACCAAAGCCTTTGGTTCTGGCAAGAACCTGACTGCAAGGCAGCGGGGCATGTCTGAATGGAAGCCCATCCACTTGGATCGGTTATTCTTCCACTCGTTTTTCTGACTGAGCTACTAACTCAGATCATGCTCCGACGACCCTCCCCAGCTCTTTTCAAATTGGGTGGACAAGCTTTGATGAAATCCCTTACCTCCTCGCGTCATGATATTAGGAATGAGGAGCTTATTCCGTTATCGTAGGGTGAGTCACTGATTGTACCCATCTTCAAGAAGGGCACACGGAGTGACTGTAGCAATCATCGTGGGATTAGTTTAATTTCGATAGTTACTAAGGTGTTAGCTTCGACGATGCTGCGCCGTTTGACACCGATTCGCGAGAGTAATATCCGCGAACAACAGGCCGGATTTCGGCCAGGTCGAGGTTGCATCGACCAAATATTCACTCTTCGACAGAATTTCGAAACGCGCCACACGCACCGCCGCCCTACGATCGTAGTCTTCCTCGACTTGAAAGGTGCTTTCGACTCCGTCGGTCGACCAGCACTACACAGTGCTCTCCACCGGAAGGGTATGCCAACGAAGTTTGTGAGCCTGTTGCGAGCTCTGTACTCGCATATCTACGGTCGCGTTAGGGTATACGGTGAACTGTCAAGTTCATTCGAAACGACTAGTGGCGTTCGACAAGGGTGTCCCATCTCTCCATTCCTGTTCAACTTCGTCATGGACGAGGTGATGGAAGATGCTTTAGGAGGTCTCCGGGATTTAGGTGTGGAACTGGGAAGTGGAGGAAAGCTATGCGACCTAGATTACGCAGACGACGTCGTGTACCTGTTCGAGTCTGCGGACCATGCACAATGCGCACTAGATAGACACTCGAGATCGGTTGCTCAGTTTGTCACGTGCTTTGCACTTTCGAAGTTTCAAGTGCTGTTGCAGAACGACAGTAGTGCCGAACATGGTGCTGAGCGGACCGGAACTAATGATTGGAGAAACATTTAACCGTGGTGAAAAGGCAGTGGTCAATGAGGCTTGCCTTGCTGTTTAACGCTGGACAACAATGTTTTTAGCCAGTAGTAAATACCGTGTTGATTCCCTCCTGTCATCATTGACGGTTTTCTTTGCGCTCAGCTGTTTATTTGACCTTATCTTTTTTGCACTTCCAGTGTTGTTTATAAAATATCATTTTTCCTCGGTTTTTCACCGCTGTTTGGTTTTATTTTCATCCTGACGGTTTACCTGTAACCATTTGTATACTCAAACGTATATTTATTAGTCGCATTGCTAGATGCGGTTTCACGCTATTCACAATCCCTTATCATTGTCTTGTGCATTGCCAGTCTGCGCCCCTTGAACTGTGCCCATGCCTATCTACGCTACCCAGAAAGACTGCCTTTTATTGCATTTGGTAGTACGTTCAATTTGAGTTTGCTTTGATATTTATGTTTAGTTCCAGTTTCATCGCATTGGCTGTCATCTGCTCCGCTGCTGCTCCAGCCGCCACAGTACGAGTGTGATTGCCGTATTCATTGGTCTTGTGAATCATTATATATATATATATATACATAATACCCTAATACACACGCTGGATTACCTACGGGCCAGTGGCAGTCTCCGTATTTTATATTGTTCTTCCTACTGGCTGGTTGGTATAGTTGTAAGCGAGCAATAAACCATTGCACAGCGTATCACGCAAGCCAGAGAGAATCAAAATCTCGAATGTCCTCCGATATCATTATCTATGTTTGCCTTTCAAACCGTTGCAGCGCGTTGTCCCTCTAGACGAAGATTCCTTCTTTTCTGATGTCGTATCAGTGCGAACTGGTCTTGAAACACTGACCCGCATGAAAGCTTTGGAAATTTACATGAAACAAGATGATATTAAAACTTACACGTTCATCTACATTATTTAGGTTCTTGAAGCGACCCACTCGATTTTGATCACATTGTTCGATACGTTCCAGGTCCTGTTTTACGACGCTTCCCGATCTCCCGTATTGCCTGGCAATTTCACGTAGATTTAGTCCCATTCGGTAGGATGCAGATATCTCGCTCTCTTCTAACTTACTTTTCCCCGTGTAACGTTATGCCGACAAAATTCTGCACATTCTTTTAGCTGTTCAAATACAACTGATGTGAACAAATGTCCCCTAAGTGGATACACGGCTAAGGCGCATCAATTACCCCAATGCACGTGACTCAAGTGATCACGATTCTAACTGACGGGTCCATGAGATTAACTAACCAGTCTACTGTTTTGCTTAATGATCCGAAATTTTCAACGCGAAACGGCATTGGATTGGGTGGGGAGATGGGCAACTTTTCATCAATTCTTGGTATAACTTCAATTTCAAGTGCAATTTTCTTAAGTTCCTTGAACCGACTGTTAAGTCAGGTGAAGCCATTCCTTTCTCACGACCTAAACAGAAAATACAAGACAAGCCCCTCGAGTGCTTTCGTTTAGATTGTCAGCGCTGATAACTGTTTAACTTAACAGACGATTTAAAATCGAAAGAAAAGTTAGTTTTAGGTTACAACTGTTTCATTGGAAATTTAAAAGTTGTAGTGTATACATCGTACATAGTTTCGTTTTGAAAGTCGATATATCACATCGGTCGTTTTAATCCAAAATGATTTTGTCGGGGAAGTGAAAGAATGAGGATCCTAAACTCTGGCCGCCAGAAGCCGTAGTTCTTCGTGGGCATTCTTATTCTCACTTGAGACTGATGCAAGTCTTTTCTTAACCGCTTTTCATCTTAGCTGGGCGTAAGCGGGTAATAGTGTTAGTAAGTAAAACTTTAGGATCAACCCCTCTTCATGCACCAGTGACTTTTCGATCGCTCAGTTCCAAACGGGAATTCAAAATGAACAAGTACGGAAACCATATTCCAGTTAAACCAGAGTTCATCTTTATATACAGCACGAACAAATGGCCGGCGGTGGCCAAACGGATAAGGTCGTGGCGTTTGGACATGAAGGTCACGGGTTCGAATCCTCCCACCGCCGGTCAACTTCCCCACTTGGCAGCCCTCTGCTGGCCGCGGCCCCCCTCCTGAAAAGTGATGTACGTTGTTGTTTCACTATTAAAGGAAGTAAAAGATGAAATATTGTTTATCGCAGTAAATATGCTTGATTGGCTGAAATGAAACACCACGTATCGAGGAGTGACTGGTTGATAGGATAATGTGAACGAATGGCCGTATTCTATCAGTCACTGTGAAAAGTGATGTGTGGCGAAGCGAAAAGAGTAATACAAATGATACCGACAAATATATTCTCTCAAAGATTCCCGTTTCAACACAAATCTAGGACTGCAGAGTTGTTCAAGATTTAGTGACGCCGATCTTTCGGAAAAAATTGACTGTTTTCGGACATCACTTTCTCCAAAACTCGCTTTGACATATGTTCGGCTGCATTCGTTTTATTGCACACGGGATCTGTACGTCTCCGCTTGTGCTGGACCTTTCGAGTGACTTCGTTTTCGAATCGCTCCGACCACTGGGCATTGCTCTACCGTGGTTTGTCGAATAGAAAACAAGTTCCGGGTTGCATTCTGGACGTATTGTAAAATGTCATTCTCGTTTCACTTCTCATTATATAAATGAGATAAGAGAATGAAACTTAAGAGTGGTAAGAAACATTTTCCTATGTATTGCACTACAGTTTGTGCAGGCAGAAGGACTAAGTTGCAGCGATACATCAAAAGTACCAGGATGTCTGATGCGTTTGACGACTTGACAACCGCGGATCCACCGAATTGTTTGGTGGGTAGTCAGAACAAAAACCCCTAACACACAGCGGACGTTGAGCAATTCATTATCAGTAACTGTCTATTTTGAACCAAATGAAATATTTTTGAAGTACCCATATGTGATTGAAACCAATTTGCCTGTCGAAGCATTTTAGATAAGCACCTAAAAGGATGGCTTCCGTGCGAAGCTGGGATTCGATGCCTGTTGTCTACCATAACTGAGTATAGCGCCCACGTAAACTTGTCGGTTGTGACATCCGTGTGGTTACTTCCTTGTAAACTCTTCATTTTCAGGCACTTAATTTAACATGAACTCAGATACATGTTTCTCCTGTATATCTGATGAATAATGGCTTTCAACTGTATATTATTTGCACAAGAGGCAGAGATGCAGTTCAACCCTTTTCCAGGTTTAGTAGTGGAAGGCCGGTTTTTCAGATGTCCTGTGCACACCATCCTAGAAATCAGATCTCAGAAAATCCACCGGCTGTGAACTCTTAGGCAAGCTAATATTAACTTGTTTTTTGATCATAAATTTCCCCTCGAAATTGTTAGTACTTGTGAGTTGAGGCTACTAGCTGGTGCCAACATGCAAAACTGCTTTGTTTTGCCACGATGAGTCACACGACAATAAGACCGGATCATGTCCGGAGTAGAGGACTGGCCGATAATTCCGTTTAGATTCAAGTAAATGACACAAAGTCCAACAATCCGATAGATTCCTAGCTGGAAAGCAGTGTGGTAAATCAACCATTCGCCCTAATTCTGAAGGAGAAGAAAAATTGGTCTGATTTTCCTGACACATTCAGGAGCGAACAGTGGAGGCGTTCGAAATAAAAACGGAAGAGGTAATAGTGAGTCTGAGGGGCGGGGAGCCATAGTCAGGTACGCGTTAACCTGAGTACACCTACATAAATCATTTGATTATGAAGCATAAACGACAGCCGTGCTGGCCGACCAGAAGCTTGTTCTCACTTGGCTATGGAGAACGTGATTCAACTAGGATCGAGACGGCCGACTGAAGCTGTGAGAGTTAACCATTGTAATAACCAGATCTAGCAGAAAGACTCAGCGGCTTTATGTCAATTTCATCATTTTACCGAAAAAGAACCATGTAAGAAAGGCGTCCTGGGAAGAACCTAACGAACAATCGCCTCAAAATGCCTGTTCTTTCCAAACAGGGAAGAGTAGGTAAACCTCACTTTCGACCGAGACGCCTTCATCCACTTGTGCTATTACTTTGACTCCAACGGGACCCGAACTCACTCATGAACGTCATCCGAGCTTCATGGTATGTGCTTTGCACCTCTTAAGTGCTAGGTATTTTATCGAGATTGTCAGGAGCCTGTGCGCGTACTAATCGTTGGTGGCAAGTAGTTGGAAGTGGCCAAAAAGTTAATTACCTCGAACATCGATAACAACTTAATGGCGTTGCCCCGATATCCGACTTTTCATCAAGGGATGTGCACACCGCCATGGTTACAAATCTTCTGATTTACGGTTGCGAAATTTGACTCCTTTGTGTTCAGGCGACTCGGTCACTTTCTGCAGTTGACCATTAATGTCTCCGAATCTCAGGCTGGTAGGAATATCAGGTGAGTAATCATGAGGTGCGTCGTCGTGTGATATTGGGTGTAGAAAGTCACCCAATGACCGAGATAACTGCTGTATACCACCTCCAACAGCTTGGGTGCATACTGCATGTATCCGCCCATTGTTTGCCTTTTCGCGCGTCTTGGGTAAGACTAGAAGAAGTGACGCAAAAGCCAAGCCATCGGTTAGAGTAGAGACGGAAACAAACTAGCCTCGGTTGGTGCTTCCCGCCTTCCTGGTGGGGCGGAATAGATAAGCACATTCCTTAGTTAGAGAGGCTTTGAGATACGGTTCAGAATCGCATCCAGTGGAGTAGACTTCGTGCGGCCCGTCTAAGCTACTGTGTCGCTTAAAAACCAAGGCGAAAGAGGAAAAATCAAAATTCTGTACAAAGAGAACGCACAAACTTTTTATACTCAACTTTGCTGCTTGTATTTTGTTTGCATTCGCGCCCCTTCCGTTGCTGGCAACTGGTTTGTTTTCAAGCCGATATATACATATACACACATATATATGTATATAAGGGTGCTTCCTCTTTTCCTTGTTGTTTAAACTTCGTTATGAATGAGATAACGGAGGAAGCCTTAGGAGGTCTTCAAGATGGAGGCGTCCAACCGGTGAATGGCGAAAAGCTACATGACCTAGCTTATACCGATTACTTTGCACGATTTTTAGATCTACGGAACGTATGCAGCGTGCACTAAACAGTCTCGTAGGAGCCACAATGCTATTTGATATATACTTTACACCTTCATGGTGGAAAGTGTTATTACAAGACTGGACGTCGGCGATTCCTAGCGGAGCAACTAAGCACTGTTGGCCCTTTCACTTACCTTGTTGAAGCTGAAAAATCATGTGTGCTGTACTACAGCGCGCTCAGTTCTCTTGTTCGATTGCAAGAGAGTTCGCTTCCTGATAATACCCGTCGCTTGGAAGTGCTCGATTACCGATGTCTACGTAGTATCGCCTGGAGTGACCTTGTACGTAATGTGAATGTTAGGAATCTAGCATTGAGTACCGGGGCAGAAAATACTCTGTCAAAGCGGATCGAGATTTGTTGACTTCGCTGGTTGTTTATGGCGAACCCTCGTCTACCACGCCGTGCCTTATTTCCCTTTCCTCTGGTGGACGGGGAAGTCAACAGATGATGTGAAAGCAGGAAATGAAGCTTGTGTATGCATTGTTCCTATAGCAAGATGTAATATAATGAGGAAGTGAGCAGTGGAGCTTGCTTTGTTGTTTAAGGTTGAACGATGGTGATGATGAACTTGTATGACATGTCTTGAACTGGGTTTTCTCCCGTTGGTTAATCCAATCCTTCATCGTAGAGCTTCGAATTTACACTTTCACCTCAATCCTAGACACTTATACCATCTCAAGAAAGAATTCAGAAAAGAAAATCATTGAAATGAGAAACTATAAAGTGAATGTGAGAAACTGTAAGTTCAATTTAAGAACAAGCGTCTATGGTAAATCAAGCTCATCCCTGGGGCATCTTATAAGCCAATCGAGTACATCAGTGAATGGTCACCTGTTATCTCAAACTCATTGTGAAAAGAACTAGTCCTAACCGTAGTCGGCCATCATGCGTCCTGGCACGTGAATGTCGATGCACTGCTCTGCAGTACAGCAATCTGTGCGAGAAGACTAAGCTGCACGAAAATCGATGAACTCGAATATCAAGTGTTATTCTCGACGCATTTGGACGAGTAAATGAATTTTGCTTTCTTAGTACTCAGAATTTATTTGTCAAGCGCCAGGTTACGAAAAATTTGATGAGTGGGCAAAACAGGCAAAACGGGACCAAATGAATTAACAGAATTTAGGAAATAGCTCAGTTGTATCCCAATGATAATATTGCTATTCTTATTTCTTCCTTCACTCTACCCAATCTCTTAATGCCAACTATTTTGTTTCCGTTAGTTTCATAAATGTCTGACCGATGCACGCTGCAGAAATTTGGTTGAGATTTGTCATTTATACAAAAGAAAAAGAATGGGCATAGTTAACACTGTCGTCAAGGTTAATTCATTCACAAATATATAATAGAAGGCATAACAACTGGGATCACATTAGCCACGTCTTCGGTAGAGAACATGCTTCGTATATATTGAAAAGACGGACACTTATAGGTGGACCCGGAGACAGTTATCTACTTCTTAGCGCAGAGACATACGAATTTTTATTTCCACTCTTTGGCACCCACTCACCGGGGAGGATGTCAAGGTGGATACCGAAGCTCTGTGAGCCAAAGTTGCAAACCCCTTGACTAAAACACGCGCACCTGAATGGGGAACAAACCACAGACCAAAGCAGTTCAGCCACTGTCGGTGATTGTTATTTGGGCCACTGTCACAGCGTCTGAAAAGTAATCGCTATACTTAGCCCAGATATAACCTCATTCTTTCTCTTCAATTTTGGTGTGTCAGATGATCCGGTTTCGATCGCTCGTGGCCAGGCTGGCGATGGCATTGGTGTGAGCGTGTGAAGTGGACGTGCACTATTAAACTGGATCCTGATCTACGGTTGTATGTGTGAAATACAGCTGAATAGTTCTGCAGGTGTCAAAAACAATCGGCTGAAGCCTCGTTGTTCACCGCATCGGTTAATGTGCTCTCCTGAGGTCAGAGACGAGATCTACCGGGAGTTACTTCGACCTGTCCGAAGCGTGAGTTTAAAGGATGTTGTGGTCGTTGCTGGTGATCTTAACGCCCATCTTGGCTGCTTAGCGTAGATGGAACGGCACATTAGAAGCTGATGTTTTGTTCCTGCGACGGCATCGACAACAAAGACTGCCTTGTCCAAGATTAGACTGATTACGAAGGGCACAAACGTGCCATAAAATAGGACATCGGCTCAATAGGCGTCTGGATTCGCGTCCACAACGCTGGATACAGATTGACCACTGGTGACTTGAATTAATCAAAGACTATAAACCAACCTGGTCCCAAACAGCGGACTCAGATCATGTTTTGGTTCGTGCTTGCCTCTGCTTGCGCCTAGATTGCGGCCGCATCAACCAAAAAAGCATCCGCGATCCACAGCTGATTCTGGAAGATGATCGCCGACTTCAGTTCCATTCGGATTTTTAAACATTGTTGTCGTGGCTGAAAATTTCCAAGATCCAAGCGAATACTGGGAGCAGGTCAAAGAAGTCCCGCACTCAACCGTAACTAACAGTCACGACTCTGGGCCACTTGAACCTCAGAGACGATATTCTCGACTTCAGTTAATCTACTAGATGCTAGGAGATCTGTTCCTCGGAAGCCACACTCAACGAAGAGCATAGGTCCCTGAGACGAGAACTGAGCAGGTGTCTGATAAATGGCTGAGAACGGCAATGGACAGAGAAACGAGAAAAGCTGAAGTAATCGTCAGCAATGGTAACCTTCACCGACTGTTCAGGATTACTGCTCCACAGAAACCGAACTTAAGCTAAGTGATTAAGGAATCCGATGGCACACTGATTCACTCTCGGGAGCCTCGATTGAAAATTTGGGTAGAACAGATTGAGGGGAAGTCTATTCGCCTTACTGCTAAGGCAGACCTTCCACTTCTGCCAGCAAGTGAACCAATGCGTGCAGATGCCAGTAATTCATCGGGATTATAGGTCATCAGGAAGAAATGTGTTTTATACGGCAAAGAAAGCTGAACAAGATTGACTGTCCCCATCCTTCTTTAAGGGTGGTGGCAATGTACGAACAACGGAAATAGTGAAACTCCTGGGACCAATCTGGACAAGGTAAGAGCTTCCCAAGGACTGCCGATTGTGCCGATTTACAAGGAGGGTAATAGATCCTCATGTGAAAACAATGGAGGAATTAGTTTAGTAAGCATCGCATTCAAACTTCTGGAGAACATTATAGTCTGTCGATTAATATCTGGTCCTCGCAAAAGGTGCATGTGGGAAGCTCAAGCCGGTTTCCGTTCCGGTCAGAGTTGTATTGATCAATCTTCCACTTCGGAAAAATCTTAGAACATGGGCACATATTCAGTAGACCCAGGATTTCTGTCTTGATTTGAAAACGGTGCTCGACTCAGTCAGTCGTGCAATTCTGTGGCGTTGCTTCTTAATGAAGAGAGTATATGCAGATAGCCGAAGCTGAGTTCGTGCTTATGGCGATGTTTTACCTGAGTCCACTACGAGAAGTGGTGTTTGTCAGTTTTGACCCTGTCCAAATTTTCGATTTTGTTACTGAGATGGTTAAGGATTGCCTTATCTTCATGTGAGAGTAGCGGCATTGATATTTGTTCACACAGAAAACTGACAACTAAAGGCGCCCTCGAATAGTGAACCACGAGAGGTAAGAACTACAGGTGAACACCCGAACGTAGCTACCCCGTGCTCTAGAAAGGCTTGTGCTTCGGTTTCGCTGGCCCCGTTTGGCAAACGATCTAAACACGATATGCAGTTGCTAGTTCATGCGGTGACGTCGCGATTCATGTTATACCAGGCATAACGGTCGGCAATGGGCTTAGTGCAAGCCATTATGCCTGGACAACAGAAACCCTGGGAACTGTCGAAAGTGTGCCGCCTAAAAGCCTGCGGGATGACAGGTCTCGGATGCCCTTTGAGCACGTCACATACAATATGTCTTCCAGCCAAAGGTAGTGGAACTGACGGTAACCACATTGACACGTTGTATCTCAAGTGCTCCATCTCTGAATCTCTCATTTATGTGGATGCGGTATCTTCGAGACTGAACCACCCTATGTTTTCAAAGCCTAAACGGTGGACGCCGGAGGAGGCGCTTACAACCGGGTTACCGACACCTGAGATGTGATGTGCATCCATCGCGAACTGAACAGTGCAATCTCAAACTTACTGTATCTGCTCTAGGTGGGTCGAGGATATGAAAAAAACAATTGGTCACCAAGACTTAACAAGGTGCTATTGCAATGCCGCACATACGACTGTATCCGAGGGGTCAGTCATCAGCGCTATCGAGGCCGATGGATCATGGTGTGACAAGGAATTTTTGCCGATAACTTGTTTTAGCTTCAACAGCGCATCTCACGCGGAATCTGTGAAAACCAACTTATTGGTTTTTACCCTTGAGTATATCCGTTAGCGCTTGCACTAACTGAGTGCACTGCGGAATAAACCTCTGATAAAGGTTCACTGACCTATCGAAATTTCGGCGTTGCTCGAAAGACGAGTCTCCGGTGGCCTGAAATAGCCTGCACGTTCTCTAAAAGGCGTGTGGTCTCTGCGGATGAAACCTTGTACTCTAAATTCAATGAAATCAAAACCATTGATGCTCTTTTTTGCTTTTCCGTGACATCGTGCTGAGTTAGTCATTTGCAAAGGTGCGCAGCTAGATCAAATGTTCTTCTCGCGTCGAGCAAGCCGTGAAGACGTCATCCAGATATGGAAGTGCAAAATCAAACCTGCAAACCAAACAGCTGAATCGTTGAAAGGTTTAGACCGCGCTGTTGAGTCCAAAAGGCACCCTCATAAACGTGAACAACAAAACGGACGGCCACTACTGTTTTAGGGATATCGGCCTTGGGAACTATTGTTTGACTATATACGCGGACTAATTTGACGAGACCAAAAACAGTCTTTCCTACTAAACACACCATGAGGTTTATTATGTGTAGAATAAGATAACTGTTCGGATTAGTTTGTCGGTTGAGCGAGTAATAGTCTCCGCATGGCTGCCAGTCGGCTTGATGATTTTTTCAGGACCATTTGCAATGGAGAAGCCGATGGATTGTTAGAAGGTCGGATAATCCATAGATTGAGCATATCTCACAATTCTGCTCTTTCTAGGCTCCGCCTTTCCTGGGCTAACCTACAGGGTTTAGCATGCACTGCAGAACCGATGGTCACGATGTTATAGACCACGTCTATTTTATCCGTAGTAAGCTGCTGTTGGGTGGAACTAATTTCCGAAACTCACTGAACAGCTTGTAGAAATGGGGTTCTTTCGCCGGGATTGGTCACAATGAAGCTGAAGTGATGCACTGCGTTGGGGAACCGACTATTACTTGCAGTGTGAATAAGTTTGTAATAAGCTATCGGCGACGGTCGACTGTCAAACCATGGCATTCTAGGAAATCTAATCAGATGATCGCCTGTCGTACCCGAGTGACGACAAAAACCATAGATAAGGGGGTCGCAGACCTAGATCCAATGTAGGGAGTTTGCTGCTGAAAGTCTATTTAGCAGTGCCTTTGGCAGCTTGTAGCGTCACTGCTAATGGAACGACAATTGGTTGGGATGAAACCGGGATTTTAGTGACATGGGCACCCGTGTAGAATAAGAAATGCATCCCACTTGCCCGATATAGTACCAGCAGCAGGCGACCGAGAAGTGGTGTGCCGGTGGAGGCAGTCCTCATCACCTCCCGGCTTAACGGCTTCCCTGAATGGTGTGGAAATCACACGGTTATTCGCAACTGCGCCCCAGAAAGTTGAAACGGCGTGGTAATGACACACCCTGATCTCTGAGGTCATGTTGTGCATCGGTCACCGCTGGGACGTCGTTGACGGGGATAGTCTCGTGTTGCTCGACCTGCTGCATTAAACATCAAACCCCTTGGCACAACATCTGGATGTCGGGGTTGTGGCCGCTGGTCTCCGGTTGAGGGTCAGCAGGTTGACTCAAAGGAGGGCAAAAGCTGAGGACGTTACTCGCGGCGAAAGCCTATTTGAGGGAGCAATGCTTGTGCTTGTTCTGAGGTTTCGTCTGCAACCTCAGCATACTTTTCTAAGCCTTGCCCTTGCATAAGTACCTCAAACGCTGCAGCCATAGTTGACGAAGAACAATACTGTCCATGGAGGTCAGATCAACTAATGACCGAATTCTCCGTAGAAGCTGAGAGGGGATCATGCCCCCTAACTGTGTTCCTGAAAGAATGCTGGATACGTATCTCTTCGCTTGATGTTTGCGTCAAGGAGGATGTCGTAAGGACTCAAGGTAGACGGGAGCATGATGTCGCGGATCTGGGTAATCATATTTTTCGGAATCCTTGATAACAACTTGTATTTCGACCGTTGGCTCTTTATGCGCGCCTCCTCGAGACGGGACTCAAGGATAGCTTTGAAGGCATCAGAACCAGTGGGGATAAATTCTGATGCCTTCATGTGTCCCGTTGCACCCGGGCTCGTACACCTCGTTCGTCTGTATACTCGTATTCATGAGGTATAATGGCGATAAAAGCACAATTTCAATTGAGTTGAGCTTACGTCTAACAGACCACTACATACGAGAAAAAACTGCGAACGCGGTGGCAAAAAATGACCACGACTGTGCTAGGCGAAATACGCAGAAACGGGCTCACCAATTTATTGAAGGGACACCACGAGCACGACCGGCTTTCGTCGGATGCGAAGAAGAGGCTAACGTGGTACCAACCTCGTGCATTCGAAACTGGACAACGTGCATATACCAAGCTGTGGCGTGCGCCGAGGAAAAGTGTGAGAAGTTACGCATGCGGTCACCATGTGCGCGAAACGTACATTTACTCAAGAAACAGCCAATGGATGAGTAGACAAATAAAGGGTCGGAAGTCTCCTTGAAAATTCGTCATCAACAAAGAGTCAATCATTGCAATCAACCCGCGAGCAAATGCTTTGTTGGCATTAATCAATGGCAGGTTCGCATAGTCCAAATGGCATTGCAGTCACGACGCGTGTGGCTATGGGCCAATTTTTCACTTATACTTCGCGCTCATAGTCACCAATGGCTGATAACACGTTGCCTACCCGTCATACCAGCGGCTATCCAATCAGCCTTCAACACGTTCATATCCATTTGAGCCAATCATGCTGATCTATTAGGCTGGACAAGGGTATACTTGACCATCCGGGCATTGGACGATCGACCAGTCATTGATCAGAGACAGTCTAGGGGTTTGCGCACGGGCAACTGTTGTACTACTGACTGATGACCCAATAACGTTGTAGGGTATTTTCTATCACGTGAACGATAGTGCAGGCAGGTTTATAGTCTTTTGCTCCTTCGAAGTGTAAAGGGCTATTGCAGGATTGGCCGGAAGCCGAACCTTGTTTTCTTAAGATAAGAAATGATTGATTTAGGCAGTTAAGTAGCTGCCTCACCTGGCGTTTGTAGATCGGATGAAGTGTCTTCGTCCATACAGAAGGTTGGCGTTCACCAACTTGAATCGTCTGTGTCGTCGGCATGGCACCCGGTGGTCGATCAAAGGTCGAGTATAAAAAGTATTAAGGTTGGTCTTGTTATACGGCTGTTGAGAACAGAACGTAAACGAAGACTGTTGGTATTTCAAAATCGATGTCTTTGTATTATTATTTTTGCTTGTACGTCAGATGTCACAACGAAAGTATTGTACGGCAAAATCTAAGGTTTATAAGCATTAAAAGAAGAACTTCTTTGTTGTATGCTGTCATTAATGACGTGACAAAAAAGTACGAAAACTCTGACCAATGGACTGGCTATTGTACGTTCAGTTAGATTTTGGGCCCAGGAGACCCAATCAAGCGACGGTTAGAGACAACAGGTGATGCGGATCAGTGCCCTAGTCCGTCGTCTCATCGAATTTCAAATCTTTTCTATGCTTTATACTTTCTTCATCTTGTTCTTTCGGTCGGTCTTTCACTACTTCTCGTTCTCCTTTTGCTAGGACCATCTGATACTTCCTGGAAATTCATTCCGCCGGATCAGCCATGAACATTTATCCCTCTACGAACGTATAGTAAACTCGTATTTTGTCAGTTTTCTTCTGTTCTGAGATATGTGACTTGAGAGGCCTAGCCTATCTCGTCTGTTACCCAGGTCTTCGCGTTCGACCATACGTTACTTTTCGGCTGGTTTCACATGATCAGTCATACATAAGTTGCAAAGACCTGTCATGTTCCGACTTGACCCAGACAACTGACCTTTGTTGATCACACCAAATGTGCCCCCAGAATTCATTGATTTTCCATACATTCGTTTATGGGGTTTTCCAAGTTTGCGATCTGTATGTAAATCCAGGCCATTCCCACATATTTCCCCCAGGCGACTTTGGCTTCTGACTGACCGTCACCTTCGGCAATTTCCACGCTTATGATTTGTGTGCAAATTCATATGATTCCCCGTCCTAATCACACTAGTTTTTTCCGTTTTAGCAATTAGGGGTTGGTTGTGAGATCTGCAGCGGCTTATCATTTCTAAACAGTTTCTCCGTTCTTGTGGTATAGCTTAAACGATTGAACCCTCTGACTAAAGTGATTGGCTGTCACTTGTTGACTGATTTGTTTGTCAAGTGGGTGTACTCGTATATGAGAATTTTACACTCATTTTCACTGTTTGTTGCTTGATTTGGATATTTCGTTCGCACAGATTTCGTGTGCGATAAAACAAAGGCAAATGTGACAAAACTGATATCAAGTGTCAAAAAGCAGATCTTAAAGAAAATGATGTTCGAAAACAATCGACTTTCTTTGAAAGACCGATGCCACTTCAGTTCGATACACTCTTCTCTGTTGAGTAGGGGTGCTGTGCAATGGCGACCAAAAACGGTACCTTGGTGAAATGTTGATGGTTGTAAAAATAAACAAGAATGAGACTATAATACACTGCATAATCTGCACACTCTCTCAACGATATTCGAGACTAAAAAGAAGGTTGCCTACAACATGCATTGCAAAAAAGTTGAGTGAGAAGATAATATGATATATTTCGTTGGGGAAATCCGTCTGAAGTGGAATTTTCTGAGTACCGCACAGGAAAACAGTGGAAATACGGAAATGCCCAAAGCAGTAAAATATTCACAAGACGTATATATATATATATATATATATATATATATATATATATATAATTCGCCATGTGATATCATCGCTCAACTCACCATAAAGAAACCATGGAAGCACTGTACAGCTGTTTCATCCTTGTTAGGAATCATCAGCAGTGCATATCCACCGCGCCCGAACTGGGACGCGAACCCGGGACGAACGATTGTGAGTCAAACGCCTCAGCCATTACGCTACCAGGCAGGCTCTGAACGGTTTGTTGAACTTCACCACATGATGTTGCACCTATCCGTCACTGATTTGCACGGTTACTGTCCGTTAGCTCACAGCGATCGATCCCTACTGATAGATGACTTCTCTGCAGGTAGCCTAAGTACGACGAAGGCTTTGGATATGACCTACAGAGCTTGATTACTTGATACACTTTAGTAGTAGGATGATTCCTAACAAGGATGAAACAGCTGTACAGTGCTTCCATGGTTTCTTTATGGTGAGTTGAGCGATGATATCACATGGCGAATTATTTCATGTAAACATTCAATCTCCTACTACTAATATATATATATATATATGCGGCGAGTGGGGTACTGCTTCATCATACCTTAAATTTTCATGTTCTACTATACCCTGTGGAAGATTTGTACCAGCCGCTGACTAAATATGAACAAAGAATGAGAAAGAGTATATAGGCTCAGAATAAAATGAGGAAGCTGTTGGTGTTCCGTACAGCAAGTTTTTATGAAGTGACAATGTACATCATTTCTCAGGAAGGGGGCCGCAGCCAACAGAAGGCTGCCAAGTAAGGAAGTTGACCGGCGGTGGGAGGACTGGAACCCGCGACCTTCACGCCCAAACACCACGACCTTATTCGTTTGGCTACCGCCGACCAGCATACAGTATTCTGACCGTCCAAGCACCTTTAATCTACACGAGATTTAGTGCTAAAAATCTGGATGCTACCGTGCTTAGTTTCCGCTTAACTGTGAACAGCACATGCAGTAATATCGACCTTTCAAAGAAAATCAATTATTTTCGAACATTTTCTCTAGGATCTGCTTTGACGCTTGATACCAATTTTGTTACATTTGTCTGGTTGCTTTTATTTTATTACGCACGAGATCTGCATGATCCCGGTAGTGCTGGACTTTCAAGAGTCTTCGCCCTCAAGCCGTGTCTATTGCCCGGCACATTCTGTCATTGTGTGTCTTCTAGTGTGTTGTCGTATCGGTGCTACTTCGGCACCACGATATACACACTAAAGTACTTGCATCTGGTTGTTGGCTCCGGTTCCTCCGTCAGCCGCGGCTTAGGAATCCGATAGGATACACGTTCGGGGGCGTATTTCGGACGTCTTCTGAGGGCCTGCTAAAGTTAACTGAATAAGCCACTGCCGAAGAATGACGGTAGCACTCCAGGTGCTAGGTCTTCGGTTGACTAGTATCCAAACCCTAGGCGGAGATTTCAAGAAATCAAACGATCTGGTTACTAATTCTCTAAGTCGCACTCGGTCGAAAATTGGATATAGAAGAATTTTCAAGCAGAAAGACAGAACGGTACCTCATGCGCCATTTCGGAACAAAAAGAAAATTATGGGGAACGGTTTCTGACGAACAGAAAACAAGTGAACAACTTCTAATAAGTAACTGACAGTCTCAAAAGAGTCGGTGGTCCTCTTTGACATTTAAGTTCTCAGTCTTGGTAATGATCTTTGTTCTTGAAATTAAAACGAAGACTCACTCACCTGTTGGCAGATCAATCGTTCTATAGGCTCAAGCAGCATCAATTAGGATTCTATATGAACAGAACTGGCGGTTTGAATGAGCGAATGAAACTTTTGATTCTCGTGGCTGTTGTGGGATTGCTTCAAACGATGTCCAACGATATCACTTACAATCTAGCTATCAAACACAATGGGGTCAGAAGAATCGAAGGATCAATACAAGATTTCATTTTCAAGCAGCCCGGTTCGCATAAGTTGTACACTAAACGAAAAACCTGGGATTTCAGGCGAAACCCTATCTCTACCAAGATTAGGGAGCATCCGATAAAAAGTCAGTCGTCCGGCCAAAAACGATCACCACAACTACCGATAAGAAATAGCCCAAATTAAAGGGACTGGCCTTGAAGTTTAGAGAACTTTCGAAGGGCGCACACTCCGAACAATGACCTAACAAACCACAGCAATCATTTTGAATTCAATAACAAGCCGCCAAATACAGGAAGGTTTCGGAAACAGACAACCCAAATATAATAGGAGTTCATGAAATAATTCCCCATGTGATACCATCGCTCAACTCACCATAAAGAAACCATGGAAGCACAGAACAACTGTTTCACCCTTGTTAGGAATCATCAGCAGTGCATATCCACCGCGCCCCAACTGGGACGCGATCCCGGGACGAACGATTGTGAGTCGAACGCCTTAGCCATTACGCTAACAGGCAGGCTCTGAACGGTTTGAGCATCACCACATGATGTTGCAACTAGGAGTTGAGAAGGCTTCCAAAGAGGTATGAAATGCGCCAACATAAAAATTACTTCTCGCTGAGTAAACGAATAACAGCACAGATATCAGCAAACGAAGTCAGCCTGTCTCGTTGACCGTTGGGGCCGGATTTCACTAATAGTGTTATGAAACGGTTTCCAGTTGCACGAGACCAAACTATTTAATCACAAAAACAAAAAGCAACCATGGATAGGCAAACTAGTGATAGGACAAGTTACTATTTGCTACTTGTACTGGCTGAGAGCAACCGTATCCGGATCATATGTGGAGCAATCATATTGATGTCCAAATAAGAATGCGCGATCGACGAAAAACATCACTGAGGATGTGGATGATTGCAATGGATACGGAACTTCATCTCGACGTGGTGTAATGGCTTGCGTGCTTCTGTGACCCGACGAGCTGTACAGGGTGTCTTATCTCAAACCGAAGATCCAATCATGCCTGGAAAGTCAATGGGTAGAGGCCTGGCGAAGTAGTCCCCTGATCCACCAGATGGGGATTGATTTGAGCTGGCAACTCAGTCGGAAAAATCGGCGGGAGAATAATTGACCCAAATAGATGGGTATTCACTTAGCCACTCCCAGCTGCGTTGCGGACAGATTCGTGTGAGAATCAGAGGCTTTGGTTGGGATCCCTAATTGTTGTGGCCCTCAGTGACTGAACTTCGTAGCAGTCATCGTGCAAAAACAGGATGAATTCCATATTGCATCGGTCGTCTCACAGGACAATTGGGAGCGAGCTACCTATTGCTTCGAACAATTAGTAGTGATGGGCGTGCGAATAATTCGAGTGAGAGTGATGGTTAGCGCCGTACTGCCTGCGGGTCAAGCTTTTGGGTCAAAGGCTCCGGTTAGGGTTTCCAAACGAAAACGTTTTCCGGAGTGTGGGAAGCCGTGGAGTAGCACTTGCCCAAATTCCTCCAGCACCGTTTCATCAGGGAACCCTTCAAATTTACCTTCTTTCGGTGCAGGGACCGAGCAATTTGACAAAAGGAACTGCGGCCAGGCGGAATTATTTGATGGCAAAATTAAGGTTAAGGGGAAAAGAGCTCGTAAGCCTTATGCAAACCTAAATGTTCACTTTATTTATCCGCCCACAATGTCAGCACCATCAAACAAATAGGACAAGAGCTGCCCCAAAAAGAATTATTGAAACTTTTAAAATAGACATAGATCGTCTCCTGAACGCGCGTACAGGATCCCACTTCCATAATCACTCTCGTAGCCCAGATA
>LUCM01007408.1:0-11642 GCA_008360955.1 Fasciolopsis buskii
ATCGAATCTGCAGACTATGCACAACATGCACTAGACAGACTCACGAGGTGTACTGCTCCAGTCGGCTAGTGCTCCCTAGCTTCAAAGTGTGAAGTGTTGCTATAAGACTGTTAGCATAAATCCATTCATAAGCCGTGTGTGGAATCGGAATCATGGCGAAAGACAAATTGAGTGAGTAAAACGAAAGAATGTGCAGTGTTCCCCAAACATGCTATTTCTTCCGTTCTCTATCTTCATATCAACCGCCATTCATTGGGCTCCTTGAAACATCTGTGAGGCAATTGCTCAACCAGCAGTAAAGGTTTGGCTCAGGAGACTCCATCAGGAGCCAGCGACCAAACGGTCTAAATCACAAGGCAGTAGCCTAACCCATTGAAGACCACTCTGATAAGAATGCCATTGAGAGAAGTCAGTGCCCAGGATTCCCTCAGCTGAGGGTATTTGACACGCGCGGTTATTTGGGAACACCGCGAAGAGCGTTCGGGGCGAGCGGCAGATTCGGAGCCTGAGACAACCACTCCGGCCACCTGAGGAATCTAAATGGACGCTGGTATTACCGATTCTCATACTCGACGGGGGCTACTCGCTCGGCCGTCTTATATATCTCGGCTACTAATTGGCCGATGATGGTTGCAGGGTGAGCACGCATATACCCAAGAATCAAGGGTTGTGGGTTCTGAAGCACCTGTTGAAAGGTCGTGCGTGCTGCATAGCAGTGTCCTCAGTTCTCTTTTGTGGAAGCGAGGCATACAGTTCGCATACCAACGACGTTCATCCCTTAGACGTTCATCACCGATATTTGAGTGGCATCACCGCGATTGAATGAAGTGAATAAATGAGTAAGCGTGGGGATTAAGAATGTGGTATTGGGTATTGGGTCAAAAAATATGCTATCAAAGCCCATCAAGTCCGTTGGGTTACGTATTGCGTATAGCGACCGCTCGTCTATTTTCCGTTCCTCCCGCGACTGACAAAAGTCACGTGAAGGTCAACGGATGACGTGTTAGTGTGAACTGGAAATATACGGTGGACCTAGGTATATTAGGCTTCTTAAGTCTTCAGCGCTGAGGTCTGGTTCATCGAAGATATTCAAAGACATGGCAGCGAATGGTAAGCAGCGCAATCGGGTTGTCGCATTACATTAAAGCCAAATGAATAAAAAGTGCGTCTGTGCAATTAGACCGTATTCCATGTGCTTGCTATCACGACATTCGTTTCTTTTCTCGCTCTCGTAACTCCACGTCCCCATTCCATACTCATCCTCTCTATAGTAACGTATAGCTCTGGGAGAAAGGCATTGTTCAGTGGGGCTTGTCTTGCTTGTTGGTCAACGCCGAACCATGACGCATACCTGTTAGTGCGATTCCGAATATCCTGCAATAAAGCTGATACATGACGGAATATTTTTAGCCTGTGCTGTTCAAAAGAATAACTGTCGTGAATTCCAGTCCCTAAGCAGGAGAACGACCAGGGTCCGCAGCTAAAACCATTGAGTCTAATGAGTAACTGTACGGAGGGTACCAATATTAACTGAGCGAAATCCTATTTGTATGGGTTCGTTGTTCTTCTCNCAAGACGAGTTTTGTGTTGATGAGAGTACAAACCGAACGCAAACAGAAGAGTGTACAGATCAAGCGTGACTTGTGTAGTCAGTGTAGCTCAATATGATCGCTAATTTTCGTCTGATCCACATCACAGTTAACCAGAGTAGCAACGTGGACTGATTAGACAAAACCATATCCCATGTGCCTATCTCCACAAACAGCCAAACCGCGCGTTGAAATCGTCAACAACGACCGCAAAGCTTCCAAGGCAAGCTCCGGTTGAATCCAACTTCGTCTTCAGGGGAGCTGCATTCGGCAGGATCTCACCCAGACACGCCGAACAAACGTCGGTTTTTCAGTCGACCGCTGTTAAGACGTGCATAACCGTTCGAACGGGCTGAAAACTCACAACCCGGGTCCAATCAAGCAGTATACACTCAGCTCTGGTGCTAAAGACGATTATTACGCCCACATGATAATGAGCACTCAAAATCCGACCGCCTGACACATACAGAATGAAGTACTAGAAAGAGGTTATGTCTGAAACTCAAGGAGTGATGATGGAATTAGAATGCTCCATGCATGATCCAGAGGTATTAAGAGTTCTAGTTGAGAGACCTTCGCTCGCTATTTGGCACTGTGTGCAAAAATTGAAGCTCAGCTTTGTTTGCGTTCCTAGATCGAACGTTTAACAGATACTGGGTCTCATAAGAGTTCCTGGGTGTAGTGGAGCAAAAACACCAGCTGTCAAACTGTATAGAGTCGACTAAATTACGACGGTATCTACGACGTCAGGTGGCGACGAGCCTGAAGAACTGTAAAAACTGGAGGATAAATTAGAGGAAGAAATGGAACACGGCTCATTAACGCAACAGTCAAGACTTGCTTGAGCTTATGCTCAACAACGACAGATGGCGATCCTCGGCTGGTGAAACTGTATGTGATAGAAGTGAAGAGACTATTGGTGGTGAACAACAGATGCTTCACCGATGGGTTGAATACTTTGAAAACCAATTTTACTGAACACGCGCCACCGTTGTCTTTAGGATTTCAGAAGCTACAAAACATAGGAAGATACCTCATGAATTTCCTAAAAGAAGGTGAGGTAGGGTCGAATATTCGACTTCCGAAAAGAGAGGAAAACGGCCGGTCCGGACGCGATAATATCTGACAATCGTTTGAGAGCTTCAGGTACTGACCAATGGCCAGAGTAGAAATCGACACATTTCTCCCAGGAACACAGCTATTATTGATATTAACACCAGTCTACTGAGTAAAGTGACTGAGTTCAACAACTTGCGCGTGGTAAACTGGGTTGCGGTGCGCGCAGGTCAAAAGGTCTTATGCCACTCTGGGCTGGGAGTTGCTAGAAACAGTTTCAAGATACGAAATGATGGCTACAGTCTAATGAACGATAACTAATATATATATTATATATATATTATAGGTAATAAAGAGTCATACTGGTGCGAGAAAACCATGCTATGCCTTACACCCGCAACCGCGTTCATATTTTGGAATAGCAAGAAAACATGGACCACGCATTACTCACCCGGTCAATCCTAGCCATACTACGCAGACATCGATGGTCGAAAACCTCTAACCAACGGACAACTCCCACATGAAAGTTCCATGTCTCGCAACCGTAAACAGAACTGAACACACTGCAGTACAGTACACAGCACACGATCTTTCAACTTCAGTGAAGTATCAGGCCGACTCCACAAGTGCTTGAGTCCAGCGTAAGCTGCTCGAGCCTTCAAGATAGGCGCATTTACCTCCACTGTTGAGCTACTAGCATTCGACACGCAGCTACCACGTTAGGTGAAAAAGTCTACAATCTTCAGTTGCTCTTCGCTCAGCACCACATTCGGCACTATTGTCGTCCAGTTCTGCAACATCAGAGAGTCTATGCAGTGCCCGTTGTGCATGGTCCGCAGACTCGAAAAGGCACACAACTTCGTTTGCGTAATCCAAGTCCCACAGCTTCCCTCCAGCTCACAGTTCGATTCCTACATCCCGGAGACCTCCTAAAGCTTCTTCTATGACGAATTTGAACAGGAATGAGGCTGAGACGACCTAGTCGAACGGTATCCGACGCTTCGAATGAACTTGATAGTTCGCTGTTTACCTTCACGCGCCCATAAGTATGCGAGTACAATGTTCAAAACAGCTTCACGAACTTCGTTCGCATACCCTTTCGCCGGAGAGCACCGAATATCGCTGCCCGATCGACTGAGTCGAAAGCACCTTTCAAGTCACGAAAGACTATGATCGTAGGGCAGCGGTGTGTGGCGCATCTCGAGTATCTGTCGGAGAGTGAATATCTGGTCGATGCAACCCCGACCTGGCCGAAATTCGGCCATTTGTTCGCGGAAATNGGATCGACCGACCCAGAGAGTCTATGCAGTGCCCGTTGTGCATGGTCCGCAGACTCGAAAAGGCACACAACTTCGTTTGCGCAATCTAAGTCTCACAGCTTCTCTCCAGCTCACTTTTCGATTCCTACATCCCGGAGACCTCCTGAACAGTAATGAGGCTGAGACGACCTAGTCGAACGGTACCCGACGTTTAGAATGAACTTGATAGTTCGCTGTTTACCTTCGTGCGACCATAGGTATGCGAGTACAATGTTCGAAACAGTTTCACGAACTTCGTTCGCATACCCTTTCGCCGAAGAGCACTGAATAGCGCTGTCCGATCAACTGAGTCGAGAGCACCTTTCAAGTCACGAAAGACTATGATCATAGGGCAGCGGTGTGTGGCGCATCTCGAGTATCTGTCGGAGAGTGAATATCTGGTCGATGCAACCCCGACCTGGCCGAAATTCGGCCATTTGTTCGCGGAAATCGCTCTCGCAAATCGGTGTCAAAAGGCGCAGCGTTATGGAAGCTAAAACCTCAATAATCATCGCAATTAAACTAATCCCACGGTGATTGCCGCAGTCACGCCGTGTGTCCTTCTTGAAAAAGGGTACTATCAGTGACTCACCCCACAATAACGGAATACGCTCCTCGTTCCAAGTATCATGAAGCAAGGAGAAAGGTGATTTCGCCAGGGCGTCCCCACCCAATTTGAAAAGAATTGAGGGAAGGTAGTCGGGACCAGCTACATTTCCCCTCTTCAGAAGTCGAATATTTGACTGTACTTCCAAGTCCGTTGGCAGGGCGACAGGCACATCCCAAGTACATGCAGCTCAAGAAGTCGGACCATCTACCATGGATGACTTCTCCATTTTAGTTGCACACGACGTCTCTAATCGCGATTCGTCGCCCAACGCTGTCGCGCATAAGCTTAAACAGTTTTCTTCCATCTCTTCGACTACCTTAATCCACCAGTTTTCGCGGTCATTCTTAAGACTTATCGACAACTATCACTGCAACTGTTGACGCACCTTATTCACCTCTTTGCAGTCAGGGGTCTGGCGTTTTTGCTCGATTAGACCCAGCCACCCGTGCGAGATCCAGTGTCTTCGATGAGCGCTAGATCTAGAACCACGGGCGAAATCTGCTGCGAAATGCACTGCCTGATTTATTTGATCCCACTGGTCGTCTACATTGCTGCTCGTCGTAGTTCTTATTTCCTCGGATAGTTTCTGTTCGTCGCTTTTGCTATCAACCGTATCACATAGACGTTCGACACCCAATGAGGTTTGTGGACTGCGTCGATGTCCGTCGAGCTGCAGCATAAATCGCATCATTACTAAAGCATGTAGTGCGGAAGGCGTTTGAAGAGAGCAGTAATGCCAATTTTGTTTGAACCGGCAGTGGCGGTGAGAAACCGGGCTGTCCGAGGATAGACCGCTCCCGGGCGGATTCTGGATTTTGGATGCTAGGAGTCACTTGACGCGCGCATTAAACTTTCTGAGTTTGCTTACTAGCTGCTGTGGATTGTGTCCCTATGGTGCAGATAATTTTCTTCTCCGTGCTGTGGGCTTTGTAACCATCGGAAGCGTTATTATGCTGCCTCAAACAAAAGCCACTGCAGATCTTGTCTTCCGTTTTACTGTTCATGAAGAGATTCCTGGCCTGCACAAACTGAAAGAACAATCCTGACATTGGCCTGCAGACTGCCAATCCCCCTGTTGGTGGAGGAGAAACCCACTGAAACAAGGCTGTGATTCCCGTGTGCTGCGCAGCATCTGAAATGGTGAACGGTCAAAGAGTTCCAAGGAAACCCGTAGATGTTGCTGGTGCGCCTCGTGAAGGAATGTTACAAACCCCAACAACATAAACTTCAGTCGATCACAGAATCACTAGGGCTGTGGTCGGTCAAACCAGTGGTTTCCGTTGCGCGGTCGTTAAGCAACGTCTGACATCCGTCTTGTCGGAAAGGTTGAGCATCCTGGACCGCCTAAAAAAAGTATTCCTTAATCCAAACAAGATTCAAAAGAACAAAAGAATTCGCCCTGATATTGCAGATGAACCGTCTGTCTAGGGAGATCTAGACACTTCTCGATTCTCTTCAAAAGAAGGACGAACTTCAAGCGTTATACTCTACCAACAGGGCTGCAGCACTGGCCAAACTACTGAGAACTAACAACTCCCTACCTAGTACACAAATCATATCAGTCATATTCAGGGGCACGTGCGCAAATGACCCTCTAGTGATTTCAGAGGTGTTCAATGATCATTTCACTGCCTCTATGACAACTGAAGACAACACCATTATACCGGACATTCCCCCAGTCTCCTCTGCTTCCCCACTTAGAATCTCTTTCCGCCTAGGTGATATTAAAACACTGTTGTCAAAGTGAAACCGTCTTTCCACGTCGGACCGAACCACCTTTCCCCATCCCTCTTCAAATTTGGGGGTGCAAACATTCCTATACTTTTGTCCAATCTATTTAATCTTTCCTTAAATTGTGGCACTTTCCCCCACCAATGGAAAACTTCTGTCATTGTCCCAATTCACAAAATCGGTTCAAAGCAGGAGCCATCTAATTACAGACCCATCAATCACACCCCAGTTGTCTCTCGTATTATGGAAAGAATAAAAAAAAGTAAGTTAACAACTTACTTATTAAACCATGACCTCACTAACGCCGGCCAACATGGTTTCCTGCAAAGTAAATCATGTTCTACGTGCATGGGTAATATCCTAAACATGGCGACGAAGGCTGCCAACGACGGAAAGTCGGTTTAGTCATTTTTTTATTCCCAGTAGTTTCCACAAGTACAAATCACCGTAGGTATAGACAGAAAACTCCGTTAATGAAACAAGCCAATGCAATTTCTCACCCAACTTCCTATCTCGTTTAGTGCGTACGTAGCAAGGCATACAGAAAGCCATACTCATGTCACATTCCCACTTACTCCCAAACTAATCTTTAATGTCCCGTTCTTAAGCATGAATTTGACAAGTAGACCATTCCATGTGAGAAGTTCGGCATTACGTGATGCCGCACTCTACACAACATTCATCACTACTCATTCTTAGATTTGCACACACCATAACCCTTAGCTAAAATACCTCCAGACTGAAATTTCTCCCTTTTTCCATTCCAGTTATGTGCGTTTGCACTCGTGTCGCGCCAAGAGTCTACCATCCAGTTTCTGGCCCCATCCTCGCACGCCTCAACACCACCGTGAAAGCAAGCTGACCCAAGGTTCAGATCAACGATCTCAGGACGCACAAATACAATCTGCTTCACGGCCACGATGAAGTGAACATTGCTTCTAATCCACAGGAATCACCAACGTAGTCTGATGACCATGTCGCAAGTCTGTCTAGATATCGAGGCCACATAATGTGATCCACGAAGCCTGGGACAAGTCCTCGCAATTGCACAGATTTACTGTTAGAGCTACCCGCCCGTGGCCAACATGCCCACCACGTCGACATCCAATCGCCACGAAGGCACCCACACTTAGATCCCTGTTCCAGATGCCGCTACCATCGTCTACCGCGAACATCATCCCCAATTTTCCCCTCTACATCCGCGGCTATCACCATACCAGCATTTGCTATCAGCTAAGCCTCCAAACGCAAACAAAGGAGCAAAAAACCCGTTTTCGTTTCACACTGGCTTACCAGCGTCAGATGTATTATTCAACGCCGACGACGACTCCCTTCTTCATGTCTTCGAACAATGCTTAACTAAAACTCTCCACCAGTGTTCTTCGTCCCTCCGCGTTTTCAACAGACTTTTGACTATTTTCTTTGGCGCCATGATCCATGATAAAGTAACCGACGTACTTTTTCATATCGATTTTGATACAGGGTACATATCGGCCATCAGTAATCTTCCCGCCATCCGTTTTCGTCCGTTGACAAGTTTTTGTCTCGCACTCAAGGACTTTGGAGACTTTCTTCATGACAGTTTAACATTTACATCATAGATCCGCATTATATAATAAGCCCGTCAAATCCCGACGAGTACTGACAGACAAGACCGTGGAACCGCCACCCAACACCATCGTCCAATTCGAACTCATGCACTGCGATAACATCTACCGGGGAACTCACCGATTTTTCGAGGACACATCGTGACTCGTCCATTTTAGAGGTAAGAGCGCATAAACAACCGTGCTCTCACGTCCTACGCTTGAGATATCATCATATTTCATTGTTGCTATTTCTTCTCATTTTCTAACCCCAAATAGTTTTACTTGCTTGGTATCAATGTAGAAACTTGAACGATACCACACAAGTAAACAAATTTTGAATCATGCCAAACAAGCGTAGCCTCTGAAGATCCGATACATATAGGAATGCATATATAAAATGTGGGCTCACCCACTGCAGATGCAGCACTACGGACGCTAGGTTTACACCCGATATAATCATCTGGATTCTCGGAGGTCCATGATCCTGGACGCAGTGCAACATGTCGGAAACGCTCACATCATCAGTCGTACAAAGACAGGAATCACGCATTAAATTGCCGCTGGCCAGAAGATAAATGAGAATTAATAAGCAGCGCAGAGATTGACAAGACCAACAGAACGATAAAAAACACAGTTAACGGCGTGACAGGTAGGCAGGTCATAACCTAAGAGAACGTGAATGTTATCAACCTGAGGAACTAGCAATAAATAGGCAGTGCGAATTGAGACCTTCGGGGTGGCCGTCCTAGCAGCACCTAACATTGGGTGACAGATACCAAAGAATCATAAAACAAGCGGTCCAAAAACGATCAGACACTCACAACTGGAAAAACTTCTCTAGTATGCTGGGGAGCTAATCCACAGATGAAATCAGAAGTTTCGTTTAGACAAGGTTCATCTGAATACGTAGACGCCATTATGGCACAAACGCCAAATAAGACATGAAGACCAGACTATATGCGAGGGCCAGGAGAATTTTATTATCAACAGACAACACATAACGCTAATTGGAATCTAACAAATACACACTTTGAGCTGCAGCATGCTGAGGTTTGTCTTTCCCTGTTATTTCACAAAGTTCTCTCTAGAAGTCTTCAACAACAAAGAAGAAAATCTAGGTTTCTGTCAACTATATTCAGCACAGACGCTCTCCTGAGGCACTCTACGACAAATATTCAATAATTGTTTCCAGCCAGAATTGCGAAGCGAAGCCCAGCAATTTACTTTCAGCCAGAAAAGCACGTATCAATATTAAATTTGTAAATTGGAATTAATTGAGAAAACGCCCGAGAAGACAAAGATTTTTCACAAGGATTGCAGTTTTTTCGGAGAAGATGAGCGCCCATCACTGCCCAAAAGAGCAAAAAAGCGAAATTAATCAAAGTGATGTCCCATCGACGCGGAATTGTTGGGCTGAGGAATGGAAATAAAAGCCATCAACAAACAGCAAAAGTTGAAAAGACCAAAACAAGATAAAAAACGTCTGTCCAAACCTCCCTTCCTAAATACTATCCAACTTCAAATCTCACCTGGTCTAACACCTGTGATGTCGAATTCCACCAAAATGCACACGCTTGAGACATAACGTTCTGTAAGACCTAGTAAGAAACTTTGGATGACATACTCATCAAAACATACCAAATCAGAACATATGGCTTGAGACGAATTATACATTAGCACAGGACAGGACATGGAAGTAATAAGCAAGTGAGAAAGGGTGTGAGACAAAATGCCGGTTGCTTCGGACAAGGATATTTTTGGGAAAGTAGAGAAGTGTTATTCGAAGCATGCGAGGACATTATTAACCTGACAAAACTTAGCGAAAGTTCGCGGCAAAGCGAGCTGTCGGGGGAGCTGCGTGCAATTTGTAATGAGGGCGTTGGCCGAAGGGTGTAGGAGAGATGAAGTGCGAGGGCCGGAGAAGGAATGTGGAACAGTTGCGCAGGGATTGTGACACCTCACAAGGGGAAAATATGAGGTGAGAAATCATTTCAGTCCTTGGGAGGGTTAATCATTGTGCAACATGATTGAGTGGGTTTTCGTGGACCTGGACATGTCTGCGGAATTTGTTGCAAGGAATGACAGTCTGCGTGGATAACAGTTTCTTTCCTGTAGTCGAGGGGTAGACTCGAATCTTGTTTCAGTTTAAGCTATGAATTGAATACCATACAAGCTAGGTGTAGAGCTCGCCTTAATTTCATCGGAAATTGGTATTCAGAGATTTCAAAATTGGCGAAGGGTGAAGGGGAGCGAGTATATTTGTTCAGTTTCAAGCCAATATGCAAGCTGGCGAAAGACTTCCTATACATGAAATCGAAATTTTTTTATTACATATGGTAAAAACGAACAGAACCGCCAATGTCGTGATTTTTGTCAAATGGTTTCATTTCGGTTGCCTGCATAAGTGCAGGAAGATATTGTTGAAGTATGGACCTTATTAGGTAGTACCGCCTTTATGCATACAGAAACACCAATTATTGACTAAATATCAATGCTCAAATAAATGCGAAACAAAGTAGCTTAAGCGAATTGTTTATCGGACTTGTGGAGGCAAGAGGTCGTATGGACAGGGTTGTTGTAGGTGCCATAATAATATGTTGCTTGGAACAGCTAGTCCACCATGAACAGTTGTTGCAAAGGAAGTTGTTCCGATGGGGACTGATGTTGAGACCTCGTGTGTTGCCAATAGAGTTTCGTGGCCTGAAGGACAGAGACTAGATCCTGGGGCTGAAATAAACCGCTGAGAAACAATTGGTAGTAATAATTGAATGACGGACAGAGAATTGTTTTTGATTTGTAACAACATCTAAATTTTTGTCGTGAAATGACAAGTATTTCAGGGTAAATATTCTTTGTCTGAGTTTTCCCCCCTAGACAGTTAATTATTCGAGCATTGCTTAAAGGGGCCAATGAATGCAATGGCTCTTGAGGAAATCACGATTTATCAAGCAAGACAATACAAAGGAATCATACGAAATCAGATACATCAGATTATCAAGCACACCCACAGTCAAAATATATATCAGAATGGTTTTTGCTGACTTTTGCAAAACTCTCGAATCTTACGGATAAATACAGTGGCTTTGGCGGCATGTGGGACTAATTTGTTGTTGTAAAAGGAGAAGAACTTATTACGAGAACGCCATTCCGACACTTGTAAAATTTGAAGTTGGCCGCTTTCGCGGAGATATTACAATACACAGTTTAGTTTGTCTAACACTACCTGTACCCAACAGAACAATCGGCGTGTGTTACAGTAATAACAAATTATTTGGTAGGAGAAAAGAAAGAAATCAAGACTCCTGAGAACAAACATTAGAGATTGAAAAACATTACATTTTCTCAGTTCATCGTTTAATTTATTACCAACGGAGCTTATAGCAGGACCAAAGCCAGAGCTTTATACAACTTTTGCAGAAATAGTAGCTGTAAGTCTTTGGACGGGCGCACATGCAAATCTATCCCCACATTGATTCCCTGTTAAGAAAATTACCTAATCAACTCTGGATGTTTAACCTGATCGAATTTGCGGATCGGAAAGTGAAAGTCGACTGAACTAAGGAACACTGCTAGACAGATGCCATCAAGTTTTGAGGAACCGCCTTGCGCCCAAGCTCTCTGATCTTAAGTCGTGGGCTACTCACACGCTAGTAGTAGCAAACAGTTAAGGTATGAGGCAAAAACAAGAAAAAAGGAACTACAGTTAGAGATTTCACAATCATACAACCATCACCGCGGTACGAAAAACCCAGATCTGAAGGCATGAAGA
>LUCM01007408.1:14149-32788 GCA_008360955.1 Fasciolopsis buskii
TTTTTGTCTCGCACTCAAGGACTTTGGAGACTTTCTTCATGACAGTTTAACATTCATGTTCATTTTATAGACCCGTCAAATCCGAGTACTGCAGACACCGTGACCGCCACCATCGTCCAGTTGAACTCTGCACTGCGATACGCATCATTGGTGCGCATAAACAACGTATTCCTCTTGGTATGTCAGTTTTGCTATTTCTTCTCAGTCGTCAGCAATCGCATTTAAATTGCCGCTGGCCAGAAGATATGGAAACCTTAAACTGGCGCATTAGTGCAGCTACCTTAGACGTGGACGTGAACGCGACCGTGGCTGTCTCTGTGGCCGTGGCCTTGGTCGTGTTCGTGATCATGGGAAGCGTTTTGGACGTGGCCCTGGCACTGACCGCGGCCGATGCAGTGGTCCTTGGCCTGAACGTGTCAGTTGCCTCGAACGTGTCCGTGGCAGTTTCCGTGGCCGTGAACTTGATAGTGTATGCGCCGGTGACCTTGAACGTGTTTCTAGCGGTGGCCATGGCTGTGGCCAAAGTTTTACACAATTGGTCGCATTTCGGCTTCCAGGAGATAATTACTCAACGAGCGGGGTTCGATTGGTAGGAACTAGGGGTCCGTGGCCGTTGCTGTGGAATTGGCGGCCGTGGTGTCCGTGGTGGTTGTCGTGGCCGCGGCCGCGAAATTGTCAGTGGCTGTCCTCGGGGCTGTGACATTGTCCTCATGGATATCTGTTTACACAGCTCTACGCTGAATGCTTTCATGCCGCTTTAGCGATCGTGCCACATGGTAAGCAAATTATTTCATCGAATCATTAATCTCCTACTGACAGCACATACCTGGCAGCTGGGCTGGGTAGGTCACGTGCATGCAATTGGTCGTAGTTAGGTTTCCATTAGAAAATTAACCTGACAATTGGTATCTTGCCCTCGGTCCTCCACCCGAGCTACATATTCTGCCCGCTGGCGATATGTTTGCAACTACTCGTAGGAATCCTTCTTCCACACGTTCGAAATCCATGGTCTTGTAAATGTTGTCTTCAGGTTTTATTCTACAGGGCTACGAAAAGCAACCAATCACATAAAAGACTACATTGCGTGATGAACAAAGCCGTTACAAATGCTAATAACGTTTCGTGTCCAGCACAAGGTCTTTTCAGTCAGGTGAGTTGTCGAACGTAAGGTATGAGCGAATTGGCATGCTGTCACACTATGGTAGATAAAATGGGGGAAAAAAGCTAACCGGTTCTTCCGTCATGAAATGCCAGATAAATTTTAGAAAGAAAGCGAAAGATGAATTGTTTGGGTGCTTCAGATTAGAGCATTTCAGCGGTTTATTAATGGAAAGCAAAATCACTGGCTGAGGACTAGAAGAGAGATCTAAGAGGAGCAGACAGCTGCCATGAGACGGCTGCATCTGACTGGATGTCCAGTGTGGTCCAGTCACCGTGCTTGGTGATACCAAATCCAGGATTTCTAATGAAACTACAGCACTAATGTATAAGGCTTTAGTCTTTATCATGAGAAAACAGGGATCCGTCTACGAAGAGAATACAACAGAATACCAGCAGTATGATGCGTCGAGTTCCGCGGAGTTACTTGGATATTCGTAGTTTGGGTCAAGTTCTGAGGCCACCCGAGTGGAACAGCGGCGTGGGTGTGCCGGGACTGCGTTTAAAGGAAATGGGTAGTTGGGTCGCCTGCTGAAATTCCCTTTCCCGAGGGTCTCAGACTGCAGTGGGCTGGTTGGATTTGTTGATTACCTGGGGTTTTGTCACTATGCTGGTTAGCAAGGCTACTTGCACTGGTGAATGAAATGCGCTTCCTACGGTTTTGGACGACTGCTTAGGGCTAAGCGTTGCTCTGCTGTTAAGGAAAGTACGGCGGAGTGCTTGAATACGTGTTTGTGGTGGGTCTCAACCCAAAGTCTCAGTGTTATTGGCGTTTCCAGGTACCGGCTATAACAAACAGCGAAAATGTCCAGGTGTATGCCGTCGACTGACTAAAACTTCCTTCAACCTTTCCATTCGTTTCGCTTCCGATACCAGACTAGTCCTGTCCAATTTACCCGAAATGACCCCAGCTATGTTTGTCGTCGTCTATTTTGGGTTCCATGTATTTGCCCTTCTACGTTTGCCCCTGTGATCTTCATTTGAGATTATTTCATGGACGCTTGATGCAGTCAAGATTCACTTGACTTGGATCAGTTTGTTCTGTTACAGCCCATTTCCGTTTTATCGCCCATGTTTTTTTCGCTTTAGACGTTCCGTTCTTTTGCACTGACTTTTAGCTGTCACGCTCAAACGAGTATTTGTTGGACCCTACCAGGCTTGCAGAATCTCTTGTAATATTTTGAACTCCGGAGTAGGTATTTCTTGATATTCTTTCACGGAGCATTCATTTTACTGAGACGTCTGTCCCAATTTTGACTGCTCTTTGACTGGATAGCGACTGAGGCTCGTCGACAAAGGTGTGGTTTCTGTGTACCAATTTCTAACTCACGAATGACACCGTGGAATTTGCGGAGCAATCTTGTTCTTCCTTGGATTACTCATTATGTTGGGCTGCACGTTGCCCTAAGGTTTTCAAGTGTTATCCAGACTGTGAAAATTCCATTTTCGGGCAAATTGCTCTGTGCGTCGCTGATCAACTCCATCCGGACCAAGACTGGAATGTTTCGTTGTTACACTTGGGTTTACAGTTTATCCCGTGGGATATACGTGAGAGCGGGTTTTACTGGCTTTGATGGGGTATTCTCGAATGGACCAGTAATAGCTTTGTAAAGATGAACTTTTGGACAGGATGTTGTGCAACGTGGGTATTGCGGAGGCCGTTTCCGTGGACTGTTTATGGGTGCTGGTCTGGATTGCTCTTGGGGACCCTTCAACTACAAATAGGCCTTGGCGGGGCACAATAAGATATGTATGTGGCTTCGAGGTCTATCGTAATGCGAAATCATGTTCTCTGGTGCTACCGGCTTAGCCCGTCGGGACGACCATAACTTAAGGGCCAATAACTCTAAAGGGCGTCCGTGGCGACACAGCTCCTTTAGAATTGAACTTAGTGAACTTAATTTTTCCACTAAAACGTAATATTATTATCTCGATATATTTTAAGGATCAAATTTGGTAAAGCTTTTCTTCGTTATTTGAGCTGTCTGGCTATCGAATTTAGCGGAAACGGGAATATAATTGAGCAGTAAATCGTGGAAGGTTTTATCTAGGTCTTAGTTTGGTGGCAAAGGTGGAACGTAATGGCGCATAAATTTGGTATGGCAACTCAGACCAACTGCAACGGGAGGCGGTTGGATGCAATAAAGACAGCAGCATTCTTGGTGCCCTCAAAGTGTTTGCTATATGCGACGTCAAAACCGTTCGTTTGAGCGGAGATGGCCGAGGGCGGTATCATCCTTTGGACAATAAGGCCGGCTAATTGTGTCAGATTCTCGCTCTATGGAAAGGCAGCGGCCAAGGAGGCTTGCCCTACTGTTCAACGCTGAACATTGATATAGATGATGCGCTGAGCATTGAAGAAAAAGAAATACGTTGCACGCAAACGAAGGGAATTTGCAATAAGTGCAAAATCAGAGTCAGCGAGGCTAGTGGGAATAACGGGAGTTTCAAATCGCCTAACAGTTTGATCTGAAAAACTCTTGAGAATGTTTTTCCTTAGACGGCAGTCGGCTTTGCCGTCTCTAATGCTACGCTCACCTCTTCTACTGACAATGGGAGGGCAGCTGACCGTATAACTAATAATAGTCTCACGTAGAGAGGCTTCTTTTGTAAATAAACTCTGTTTTTCGTCTTCCAGAATCAAAGCATCAAAGTAGAAATTAATGTTTGTACAATGGGTTGGGCGACAACGACAATTGTCTCGGCTATCACAAATACCAGCTGGCACAGAGAGAACCTCACGGTCTAGATGTTTTGTGATTGGGGGAATATAGGCCCGGAGATAGTTTTGGCAATAAGGGATACGTTGTGCAGCGGTGACGACGAATGCCTAGAAAGCAGTTTGTTGTATATCGGTTTGTGTGCCTACCAGAAATCAGGAGCCAAATTACTCAGTCTCTTACTAACGAATGTGCACTTCGTGACACGATTTCTGGCCTGACTCAAAAGCCGTCGCGTGACCTAAGATATGCTCCCGCTGTACGCAGGCGGTGCAGCTGATGGAGGTCCATCATGTCCGCTTGAATTTGGGCCGTGATAATCTAATGGCCGATGTACGCAGATGGATAGGCTCCATGACCGTGCGCTATTTATTACCAAGCTAGATTCTGAATGGTCCTGTAGCATTAGAGTGCGGCAAGGAAGGTTGAAAAGTCTCAGTTTCGAGGCATCTTAAGGGAAACGTGGCGTAAAACTGTATGAGGACATCATGGTTTCGACTAATAAGTACATAGCTGTAATAATCGGAAGACGCAGACGCGGTGGGAATCAATGAAGCCATAGTTCTCATGGTATCAGGGCACGGCCGAATGGCGTGCACTTACATCGAATTATTTTCATTCTAGCACCTCTCACATAGGCTGGCCATTCGTGGGGGCAATCCACTTCTTGACGACATTTTCCATTGCTCCGCAAGTGTGCTATGGCTTCTATCACTCGATTTTTTATTTTTTGATGAATGCGATCAAGGACCCATTTAAAACGGTTAAGGCAAAAGTACAAGCTTCAAATGCAGACATAGTCCTGTATTACAACGATAGATTTTCGACCTTGGTGTCCAACGTTATCAAAATCACGGAATTGACAAAGACAAACAACAGCCCTCAGCGTTAACTAGAAAGGCAATCAACAGTGACCGCTGCCTTACCCCAGAGAAAAAAGTTACTATAAAATGAGTGAATACCCAAGGAAACAAATGTTATACCTACACAGGCGGGAAAAGATGCTACGCCACCGCGGCCAACGCAAAACTTAGCGTAAATGTGCAGAGGCACTCTATGAAACTTGCTGATTTCATAGAAAAAAAACGGGATGACTGTTGTTCAGGATTCTCAGTTCAGTTTAATATGTTTCAATGTCTCCAGTCGGCTGGTTGATGGGTCACCCCGGCCAAAAAGAAAGATGCGTGAAACAAATACCCCCAATAACCTTGCTGTGCATTTCCTCATCTCACGTTGCTGCGTCCTCTGTTCACCTCCAAATGGCTTCTACCATTCCTTGTAAGGAACGCAACGCAGGGCACATAGTATGGTAGACGAGTGTTCGACATTCGAAACGCGTAACCCAACCAGCGCAGTCCACTAAGTTTCATACGATGAAACAAGCTATTCTTAGAATTGGCACTGAATACCAGATTTCTGACCTCCACATTACTCACCCGGTCAACCCATCCAAAGCTAGCCTTACTGCGTAGAAATCGATGGTCGAAAACCTCTAACCAACGAAAACCTCCCACATAAATATTCCATGTCTCGCAACCGCACAACAGACCTGCATCACTGCCTCTGCAATGAGGGCAGATATTGGTGAGATCATTGAGGTCCCCTTCATTTTTTAGTAAAACACCCTCAAAATTGAAGTATGTCTGCAGGCATACTTCTGCCAGTTCACATACTTTGCTCCACCTTAATGGTTCACTTCATTGGTGTTCTTCCTGAAGTTTTTGTAGTGTCCCTCATCAGATCTGGAGGTATTGTTGTGAAAAGGGACAGGACGTCGAAAGAGACCGTGATTTCATCTTCGATATTTGTCCCATGAATTTTTTCCAAGAATTTCAGGGGATTGTTGATTGAATCTTCATATCTTGTGATGAGCGGATTCAATCACTTCCATATGCTTTTGGGCATGTTTTATGTTGGCGTTTCCGGTAGCGCGACTATTAGTCTCACGGGGATACCTTCTTCGTTGATTTTCGGTAGTCCGTTGAATTTCGCAGTGTTTGCATCACTGGTCTTCATTCTCCACCGCCCTTCCCTGCTTATCTGAAATAGTTCTTGTAACCGCTTCAGTGTAGCGTTGACTTTTGCTGCAAGCCTTCGGGTTTGATCGTCAAAAATTTATTCGACGTATCTTGCAGCAACGTTTTTGCCTTTTCTATGTACTCTGTCTTGTCCCGGCAGACCCGGGGCATGTCTGCCGGAATAACAATTATCTTCGGTTCTTCTTCCAGATTTTGTACAGCTATGTTTTCTGGTTTTGAGATCTTTGTCGTTTGTGCGTGAGCCGAGAAAATTGATTGTCAGATTTCCCGTTTTGTTTCGTCGGAGATTCCGGTTTTCTTGGGTGTATGTTGTAATTCAGCCAGGTACTCCTTCTTATTAGCGTCTTTAACAGTTCATTTGCTTCCTCGGTGATAGCTCGGCGTGAAAGGATTTTAATAAACGCGTCACGCTGTGCCGTTTTCTTAGAGCATGTCAAACTTCGAGCTATTGGGCTAGTGAGGCCCTCATTTTAGTCTTATTGTTTACTGTACGATAATCTAAAGCAGATTTAATTTGTCCTATCTCATCTTCGCTTAATACGGATCTGCATTTTCCTTTCTCTTCGTCGATCTGGACCACGTATACCTCTCAATTCCATCGAAGGACCAATCAACACAAGCCAGTGGAAATGGACGCTGACTCAGACTACAAAGTGTCGACAATAGACGAGGGAAAACAAACCAACGGGAAAAATCCACAACCTACCCCTCGTCAATAGCAGCCAATGAATAACGACTAAACGACTAGGTGACAAACTTAGGAGGACGAAAACAACCAGACCCTCACCACAACAACAAAACACTGACGAACTCAAATCGATAGCTGATGAAACACTTACAATCAAATTATTCCGCTCAGCGATGCCATCCTGTTGAACCTGAGCCACGAGAAAGAACATTATTCTCTAGCCTAATATATAATGTGTACATTTGTATTTGACAGTCACGGCAATCAGCGTCCTATCTAGTTTTGTGGATAGGAGAGCGATCACAAGGTTCAAGCTCCATTCATAGTGGCCTAGGAAACAATACGTGGCTGTATTTTTCAATTGTCTCACTCGTTAGCGAACACGGCCTTATCATGGCGGTGGTTTACTAAATTCTAGCTATCGGTTGTTAGACTCTAGCCGTCGTTCCTAATCTTGAAAATGTTTCTAGCAACCCCCGATCCACAGTGAAATAAGACCCTTTGACCTACGCGCACCGCAACTTAGTATACCACGCGCCAGTTTTTGAAATCAGTCACTTTACTCAGCAGAATAGTATTAATATCAATACTTGCTGTGTTCCTGGGTGAAATGGGTTGATGTCTACTCTGGCCATTGGCCAGCGACTGAGGCTATCAAACGATTATCAGACACTTTCGACCAAGGAAAAGATGTGTACTCCGTGTGCCTTTTGATCATTTCAGAAGAAATGAAGTCTGAAGGAATAAATTGTGAGAATCGTTGACTCACAGTCGTCATCGGATTGAATAGAACGGTGATAAAATCAACATTCAATGGAATCAATCTGGGGTTGCATAATACAGATTACTGCATAAGCTCGTGTTTGCGAACTCGGCTCCTGTTATGTGGAATTTGTTGTAACCATCACTCATTTCTTATCAGTTCCTGCAAATCAAGTATTGTATTAAACAGGCCGTCTTCTGTAAATGCTTACTAGTCATATCTGATGAAATTTGTTTTCTATGAGATAATTTTCTCTCCCTCTCTGCACGATTTATCCAGTGGCCCGTTTCGGTCCGACTTTAAAACATCGTCTTGCGAACCGCCCAACGTGTTGTAGATGGAATAGGGCGTGCCCCTTCCGTAATGCTCATCCGCGATGTCTGTAACGAAGCAAATTGACGAAAGTTTACGCGTTTTGGTTTAGTCGTGTGCATCTTAATTTTGTGCAGGATATTATCAATTTTCCGGTTATCATCCGAGAATGAAGTGGACACCACAGGTTCAGCGTGTGTGGGATGCTGAAACAGTGCTTTAGAAAAATGCTATGAAAGAACGCCTCATTCTCGCACAATCGCCTGTCGTAATTTATGAAGAAAGCAGGCAAAAAGTATCTTCAGCGCATTTTGAGTATAATAGTTGATTCTGCGTATCCATAGTTCGCTGGTCATTCATGATCCGTCCATAATTCATAAAAAGCGATTGCCGTGGTTAGAAGCAGGGTGGTCTGTTGTGAAATATTTAATGAAGCCAGATATTTGATTTGTATTTACGACGTTGAGTCTGAAATATTCACTAAATTCCAATATATTTGTAGCATTCTTGTCGGGAGTAATATGTATTTCGTGAGGTAATTTGATAGGAGAAGCGCGACAAGACCGGTTCATAATAATCATGGTAATAAAGATAATAAAAAATATATTTCTCTACTGCCTGTTTCCTTTCGGCAATCCATTTCCATGTCGTTGCTTTGGCGTCATGCATGTTCTCATGCCTGTAAATGTGTGTATCTTTACCCGATCCTCTAAGTAAAACAGTTGACGGGCATTCCCTTAGTCTGGCATGAATTTGCCGTTGAGAAAAGTATCCAGCTGTCATTAGCGGAGAAGAGACTGAAACATTTTGGATGAAAAGTAATGTGGTACAAAATTGAAAACAGATACGTAATCAAATAAAACAGTCCATGGTCTCAGGTTTGGATTTAGAGTTATTAGTCTGAACCGCCTTCACAACGATGTCTGCCTTGTGTTTGATACCATCCTCAGCGGCCATTAGCGCTCGGAGATAACTGTTAATTCCACTGAAGGAGTAGCGCTTTGTCGAAAGAAGAGGTTATCTATTTCACTGAAAAATTTTTTCAACTGCAGCGGATACCGTAGGAATATGTAGGTCAGTAGATAAAGACCCAAAAAAAGTCCCTTAGACCAACGTTTGCCTGGAAGCCAAATTCAGCCGGCAATTGAATCCGTGAAATCGATGGAAGAACAACGAACCCATAAAAATAGCCTGCAGCTCAGCTGATAATTTTACACTCCGCACAGTTGCTTATCAGACTCGGGGGATTCATTTACGGACCTAATATAACTAAGTCCGCTGTACATTTTTAGTTCACACTAACACGCCATTTGTTGAACTTCACGCGACTTTCAGTCGCGGGAGGAACGGAAAATACACGAGTGGTCGCTATACGCAATACAGGACCCAACGAACTTGATGGGCTCTGATGGCATATTCTTTGATCAAAAACCCAATACCAGATTCTTGATCCTTATGCTTACTCATCTGGTTACTCCATTCAGTCGTGGTGATGCCACCCAAAATCTAAAGGATGGACGTCGTTGGTATGCAAACTGTATGCCTTGCTTCCACACATGAGAACTGAGGGCACTGCTGCGCAGCACGCACGACCTTTCAACAGGTGCTTCAGAATACACACTCTTTGATCCTTGGGTATATGCGTTCTCACCCTGCAACCATCATTGGTCAATTAGTAGCCAAGAAATATAAGACGGCCAAGTGAGTAGCTCCCGTCGAGTATGAGAATCGGTAATACCCGCGTCACTTTAGATTCCTCAGGTGGTCGCGGTCGGTGTCTCAGACTCCGAATCTGCCGCTCGCCCTGAACGCTCCTCGCGGTGTTCTCAAATGACCGGGCTTTTCAAATACCCTCAGCTGAGGGAATCCTAGGCACTGACTTCTCTCATTTGCGCTTTCGTCAGAGTGTGAAAATAAAGGCGAATGGCCGACATCGTGCACCAAGTTGTCTAGTGCTTAGCAGTGAATCTGGGGGAGATTGTTAAGCTTTCAATGAAAACTGACGGAGAACTATGACGAAGGCGTGTACTGGGCATCCAGGATATCTGGCTTCATCCGAAAGGCGCAGAAACTGAACAATCTGCCACTGGTCTGCAATGGGTTACACCACTGCCATGTAGTTTTGACCGTTTGCTTGCTTGCTCTTGGTGGAGTCTCCTGAGCCAAACACTTACTTCTGGTTGAACATTTGCCTCACAAAGGACCCATGGATCTCAATGGATGGCGGATGTTTAAAGATAGAGAATGGAAGAAATAGCATGTTTGGGGAACTCTGCACATTCCTTCGTTTTACTTACTCATTTTGTTATTCGCCATGATTCTGAAGGCACACGGCTTATGAGTAGATTTATGCAATTAGTCTTATAGCAACACTTCAAACTTTGAAACTGAAGAGCGCTAGCCGAAAAGGGGCAGTACACCTCGTGAGTCTGTCTAACGCACGTTGTGCATAGTCTGCAGATTCGATAACACACTCGAAATCATCTGGGAATCTGGGACTCAGTTTCTCACCATTAGACGTTTCGATGTCTATAACCTAGAGATCTCTAGAACGTCCCCCACCACCTTATCGATGACGAAGTTGAACAAGAATGGAGGGTTAGAACGCTTATCGCACACCGCCGATGGCTTCTATTTAGTCTGATAAATCACCACTACGTGACTGCATGTGTGGAAGCACCGTGCTCGCAGCAGATTTGCGAACTATTCCAACATTCCTTTCCGATGGAGAACACTGAATCGTGCTCTCCGATTTGCTAATTTGAGGACACATTTCAGGCTAGAAAACCACGACTAACGCCTGACAGTGTGTGTGGGAGGCGTTTTGAGTAACTGGAAAAAAGCGGGAATCTGTTCGATGCAACTGGACATGGATGAATCCCTATCTGCTGTTTGCGGATGTTACGCCCGCAAACCGGTGTCAAACGGCGCAGTGCTATCAAAATGAGACCTAAGTAACTATCGGTAGTGCCACGATGATTCGCCTTAGTCATTCCGTGTGTGCTTCTTGAAGATGGGTACAATCAGTGACTCACTCCACGACAACTGAAAACATTCCTCCATCTGTATATTACGAAGCAAGGAGCCAAGTATTTTTACCGGGAATTCTCCAATCAATTTAGAAGAATCGAGGAAAGTTTGTCTCGACCGACTGATTTTCCTCTTTTCGGAAGTCGAAATTTCGAAACTACTCCGCCTTCTTTTGAAAAATTCATAAAGCTCTCCACTGCTTTTACATACAATTTCACCAGCCGAGGATCGCCATTTGTCTATGTTGAGCATAAGCTCGAGCAACTCCTGACTGTTGCCTTAAGGAGCCGCTTTTCAATTCTTCCTCTAATTTATCCTCCAGTTAGCAGTTCTTCTTCAGGCTCGTTGCCAACTGACGACGTAGAATCCATCGTACTATAGTCGACTTTTTATAGTTTAACAACTGATATTTCTGTTTCACAGGAAATCTAATTAAATGGACTGTGTGATGGACGTTCTATCTAGGAACACAGACATAATTTAGCTTCATTTCACACATAGTGTCAATTAGCAAGTGAAGGTCTTCCAACTTAATCTCTTGAAACCTTCGATATAAACGATTAATCTGTACACTCTTCTGTTTGCGTTCGGTTTGTACTCTCATCAACACAAAACTCGTCTTGAGCAGCTTTTTATTGGGTGCTTGTCCCATGAAAATGTAGAATGGACTTGGCCCGTAGCCGCTAGAATCAACTACGTGGGTGGAGGACGGATCTGGGAAACACGATCCTTTGACTTCAAGTTCAATGGAATTACTTGGTCGTTTTGATAACCGCTGGATGATAATTTGGGTTATATAATTTCAACTGGGGGCTGTTTTTCAGATAAACCGTCATCCAGTATACCACAGACATTTGCCGACTTGAGACATCTTTGGCGTTGTCACAATATTCGCTTGTGGATGGATGGTCGAGTTTTCACAACATCGGTGAGATTGGTTGTGCTACGCAACTCATAAACATGGCTAGTAAGGAAGGATGTGCGCACACCTTAGGTAGTATTGAAAGATTATGGCGGTAGAATTGTGTTACCGATGCTGAGCGTAAGTGTAGTATAATCGGTCATGGAATTCGATCAGTCGAGCGGGCACTTAATTCGAATAGATCAAGGTTTACTTTGGTTGTAGAGTGCTACTCGCCGTCGCTCGGCTAGTAAAACATACCTGAACTAATGAAACCTACTGCTTTTCTGTGCCACTTCAAGTTCCATTTTCATGATTGCTGGTATCCGTCCACCTGCGTTGTGAGCGCTGGTGGCCATGGGGCATGATCCTTCAAATGCGCTGATACATGTCTCATGGTGTAAAATAACTTCACAGATCAAATCTGGTAAACGCTGTTGACCGAGGTAGGGAATGGTTGTAAGATAGGTCAGGATGGTTGAAAAGTTGACTGTCCTGTGTTTCTAACTGGTCAACCAACTTGGGTTTCACGAGATCCCCGAAGACGATGCTTGGAGACCCTTTACGACATGGTAACTGCCGCTATTAGCAATGTTGTCTTATTCTAAACTTTTCTGCTTCCTCTTAGTCCTTACTCATGGTTTTTTCTCTGCGCTGCTGTTTGGTGCTGATCGAAGCAACCGAAACTAAATTGCGGTCATGCGTGGTTGTTATTTGTAGAAGCTGAACTGAACCGAATTTTATGTTTCCTGTTTAACCGGTATTCATTTGTTGTCTTATGGTCTATCCATACAAAGTTTCAGCTATTCCATTCCCACCTGATCGTTGCCATTGACCCTGCCAATTCCTCCTCTTGCTGCTGCTAAATCCATAGTTCCTCTTGATTTTCATATACTGTTTTCGGGTTTGAATTGATGTCTCATCTGGATTCGTTTTAATCCCAGGATTTCACATAATTCCCGATGACAATTCGTTTTGGCACAGCCACTTGTTAATGTCTGCTCGCATAAATACGTTTACTTGAAAACTCAAGGCGCTTTGTGTTTGACGGTAAATTGTTCCCGAGTGGATTTTCCCGTTTATGACTGATGTAAAATAAATCTTGTTTCCATCTCACTCTGAATATTTTATGATGGGACTCCGAAACTGTCTCAGACTCCCATTTGCGCAAAATGAGACGGATTCATATCACATGCACATCTCTTTATCTCATAGCTTAATTTATTTGACCATAGTTTCGTGTCAGCCATTGAATAATTGTTACGAGTAATGGTCTCACGGAAAAGCAGCTAATTCTTCCGAGTCTCATCACTGCCGCAACAAACACTGCCTTGGTAGACAACTTGATTGCTCTCTAGTTTCACTCAACAAACATTTGATCTGTGCTTACGCATGTGCGGTCATTAGACTCACAAATCAACGCAAAAGAATGGTAAAATTTTTCTGAATGCGCTAAGGATACACAAAAGTAGGGTGTCTTAGACGACTTTTGAGTGGCTCGTCCTTATTAAATTTTCGTACTTGACGCAGAGTGGTTGTGTGAAGAATTACATGATGAGTAGAGTGACTTCTCTACATCCTCTTCCAAGATAATTTTTCTGGTAAACCTACAACAAGAATCAAATTTCTCCCTTATGATGGTGCTATTTGGCGCAGTTTTCCATGCCCCTTGAAGCCTGGGAGTTGCTTAAGGGTTCTGATGAGCAAGCAAAATATTATAGTTTGCTGGGAAGTAGTAAAGCCAGTAGAGAAGGAGGGTAGCAGTCGCAAGTTTTAAAATGCATCCATAAGGTACCGTGAGCATGGTGGTCTGAAAGGGAAAGCGGCAGATTTCCGATTCTCCGGAATATTCCAATAATCTGCATTAAAATACATTCTAATTCAGTGAACCAAATGAGAATTAGTTTACAGTGTCACCTAATTTGCTCTGAGTTTAGGTTAAAAACTCTCATTTGTAGCTTTCATAAACTAATTTAGCGTCATATTTGACTTGCATACGCTAGTTGTCTTACAATCGAGTGGGAGAAGCAGAAGGAGGATGATACAACGCCCTGTAAGTCATCACCACTTATTCTCAGGGGAGGGAATTTCCTCCCATCAAAAGACGTAAGCTGAATCCATTTCGCGGTTTCCTATTTTCTCTAGTCCGTGTACAGATGTTATCATTGTAGCCATGCAGGAAATAGAAAACCAGGTGGGAAAAGATAAAATTTCATTTGTAGAATTCGCAACACATGTAAGCCTTTCCAGAATCCTTTACGCCATCGATTGTTCGCCGTTGTACGGGGTTCATTTTTTATTGTTGCCCCATTCGGTTATCCGATTTCGAATAGATCTGCTTGGCCGAGTGCACTTCTGACCTTCGCGAAACTGAGCGCGACTTACAGTTCGGCGGCTCATTCACGGCTGACGGCAAAAATGATGCTCGCCCCCTTATCCGCAATCCAAGGAGAGTCAGACGACATTTATACCGCGAGTCCCTACTGAAGATCAAATCTAGGGTTATTAAAGTACCCACGAGGCAGTCTGCATAGGCTCCAATTGCGTGACTTCTTTTAAAGTGATTAACCCCAAGCTCCCAAGACAACCGAAGGCAATGTCAAGGTTACTCCAAATTTTTGACTGTTTGTCTGCTAATTCAATACGATCTGTTAAAATCGACAGCTAGATTGGATCTCGATGATTCCTACTTAGAACTTATCATGTAGGACATTATAAATGTTCTCAAATGACAAGCGTTTTATCCGGGATATTTAGCATCACTGATGTATATACGATTTGGCAGTAGGTACCAAGCTACTATTGTGGGATCGGCAATATATCTTCAGGTCTCCATGGTCCAGGATTGTTCCAAGTTTTCAGGTAACTGTTGGGCGTAGCCTCGAGAAACCTAATATGATAACTGTCGATGCTTTCGGAACAAGTCCTGGAGCTTTACTGGTTTTCATTGTGTTTAGCTGAATCGCTCAGCCAGAAACCTTTTAATTCGACTGGCAACACTCATCGAAGGACAAAAGCATTCAACAATAACGCGTTTCGATTTGTGTAAGTATTTCATATGCAAAATATGGAAGAGAATGTGGTCATGATTTTCCCACACGAGAATTTATCAATTTACGTGTGGACATGCAGTTTTAGTTCGAAGGCACGTTGTTAGAGAAACTGAAAGAAACCACAAAGTGTTCACCAGTATATGCTTTCATCAGAGAAGCAATGATGCGAACAGTATTTGAGACCAATCTTCGAAACTCTAAAACAAAACAGTCTACCCAATTTCGGGATATTTTCGCGATATCAAAACAGTGAAGTACAATAAATTTTCACCGCCAGCAAATGAGACATTCAACAAATCGTAGATAAAAATAAAGACTACCGTTTCTAGATACATTCGGTACAAACCGAAGTAAATTTATGCTGGCAACATCTGAATACTGCCAACATACTAACATCGACCGAATTGAATATATGAATCAGCCAGACTGGTAAATATGTTGTTAATATTTTGCAAAAAGCTTCAATCCTGCTGCAGCGTCGATGTGCAAAGAAAGCATTATGGATATCATTCGCAACATTTAGGCTTGAAACTCCACTGAGAGGCAGCCGCCGGACAAATTAAAACGTACGAGCGTGTACAATAAAAGGAGTGAAATAAAATGTCCTTATTAATTTGACCGGAAAAATGATAATGTTCGTCTACTTCATTTGTCACTGCGTATTTCTCGTCATACTATTGAAACTCACCTAAGCACTCAGGCCACGATGATAGATCGTGAGCGATCAACATGTTGCGTCCATAGTAAATTCATCTATATCTTTTTAAGAGCAGTTCCNTGCAGCTTAATTGACAGTGTTTTCATCGTCGACTAAAAGGCTCACATGTGGCTAGAAGATGAGTATGTCTAACGCAGTCCCGAAATTCCGATTTGTTGATCCTCTCGTACGTGGCAACCTGTTGCTTAAGTTCAGATATTTTAGCCGACTGATGGTCACCATCGCCTGCTTCCAGAATGGCACTTGCTGACGTCTTTCTCCAACAATGGTAGGACAGGGCTTAGCAACATCGGTCGAAAAATGGGGGGCAGTTAAACCAGAAATGGCAGTGAATCAGACCACAGATTGGTAAGCGTCCAGCCCAAGCTTTAACTCAGTGCAGGCTAAATCAATAATTTATTTGTGTACCCGAAAAGAGTAAAATTCCAGCTTTCGGACCAGGGCTGTGGTTCGTTACACATCTGACCCAATGGGTTTTTATACTGCTCTATGCCAATTCAAGCTTATGGATTATGATTGCTGGTTCCTCCCTCTCGATATAACGAGCCCCAGCGATTATTACACTGATGCTTCCGGCAGCTCATGCAGAAAAAGGCTGTTTGATATACACATTTTCAGCAGGAAAACGGTATTTGAGCAACGCATAAATAATTGTTCAAAAATCAAGCTGACTTGTAGTTCTGTGAATACATTCTCGTGGTCAACAAGCAGATGGGTGGAGTACGGTGACATAGAATAACGGGATGCTGATCTGTGCTAGTGAACAGACGCTGAGTTTGTGAAGGGTGCAGATTCAGCCTTGTCAAGTTTACTATGGAGGGAGGGATCATCTACATCAAAGAGAATTTTTGAGGTAAAATTACCATAAGAAAGGAAGTGCTCCTTTATGATGGTGTTATTAAGCGCAGCCTTGAACACCCCTTCAATTCGCGGATTTGTTTACGGGATATAATGAGCTAGCAAAATGTTGGAGGTTGTTTAGGGGTAGTAAAGCCAGTGGGTAGCAGTTTCAGATTTTGAAATGCATCCATAAGATATGGTGAGCACGTTTGGTCGGAAAGGGCAAAGCGGCGGGTTTTGATTGTACGGCGTACTCCAAGATTCTGCATGGACCATGAAAGGTTGTGGGACCGTAAATTTCTTGGAGAGCTAAACAAGTGCTTCACGTTTAGAGGTAGCTTTCATAAAGCTGTTGGTGTTGATGCAAGGAAGCACGTGGTTTATCCGATTTAAGAATAATCCGGTGTGCATCGAATGTGTCTGCAAACATCCATTTACGTGTATCAAAGCGCATGGTGAAGTTTCGGGTGTGATATAAACAGGGTAAGTTATGTTGTTTGTTATTTTGCGTGACTTCATTCTTTTGTAAATTAACCGGGAGAATTAGGTTGTCTCGAAAAGAACTCCAGAAGTGAGATTCGAGCAATGTTTGCTTTTACGAGGTTTGACTGTGCTTGTGAGACAGGATACTTGGCATAGAGTGGGACAGTGCCCTCCAATACTAGAGTAATGATCACCAGATATCAAGGAAATATAAGAACTTCAGCAACCGATGAGCCCTAGGCAAGGGAGATAATGCGTTAGTTAAGTTTGCTATCGGTGATTATTGTATCGCTGGCTACATCCCCAGCAAAGAATATATGCATTCGTATATTTATCGGATACTTCAAGCGGCACGCTTGGTTGCATGATCAAATGTTACAGGGATATTGCAAGTCCCATAGAACAAGCAAGTAAGCATTTGGGTGCAAAATGAGAAGAACTAGCAAAACTGACATATCAGGCGGAGTAAGTTGTTTATACGCACCAATTATGCGCATCGCAGTGCAGAGTTCAACTGGACGGTGGGGGCGGGCGCGGTGTCTGCAGTACGCGGATTAAACGGGTCCGTAAAATGGACATAAATTTTAAGTTGTCATGAAGAAAGTCTCAAATGTCTTCGAGTGCGTGTCAAAAACTTGTCAACAGACGAAAACAGATAGCGGGAAGATTACTGATGGCCGATATGTACCCAGTATAAAACGGATATGAAAATGTAAGTGGGCCAACTTTTCCATGAGTCCTGCAGCCAAGAAAACGGCGAAAAGGCTGTTGAAAACTCGAAGGGACGAACAACACTGGTGGAGAGTTTAGAATGTCCATTGTTCGAAGACATGGAGAATGGAAGCGTCGTCGGCATTGAGGAGTGAAGACTGATGTGATATGCGTTGAATAATATATCTGACGCTGGTAACCCAGTCTGAAACGAAAACGGTTTTCTTTGCTTTGTTTGCGTTTAAAGGCTTGGCTGATAGCAAATGCTGGTATGGTGGTAGCTGCGGATGAAGAGGGGAAAATTGGGGTGATGTTCGCGGTAGACGATGGTAGCGGCATCTGGAACAGGGATCTAAGTGTGGGTGCCTTCGTGGGCGGGTAGCTTCCAACAGTGAAATCTGTGCACAATTTGCGGTTACTTGTCCGCTCAAAAAAAATAAGAGTCAGCAGGCCTTCGTGATCACCTTATGTGGCCTCGATATTCTGACAGACTTGCAAACATGGTCATTCAGGACTACGTTGGTTTGATTTCATGTTGGGAATTAGAACAGCAATGTTTTGACTTCATCGAGGTCCTGGAAACGATTGTATTTGTGGCGTTCCTTGGGATAGTTGATCTGAGCCTCTGGAGTTAGCTTGCTTTCGACGGTGTAGATTCGAGACGTTGCGAGGAGTGGGGCCAGAATGTCGCCTAACTTGCTTTGAGTTTAGGTTACTATCTGTGGTTTTTAGATTTCATAAACTAAACTAGCGTCATATTTGACTTGCATACGATAAATTGATCGAAGAAAGAGTCTGTCTTACAACCGAGGGTGAGGGAAATAGAGGAGGGGTTAATATAACCGCCCTCTATGGTTCTCATCATTGAATTTTCAGGCGGGAGGGGTATCCTTCATTAAAAGAGAAAAAAAACTGCAGTCCAGTTCGCGAAGTTCCTATTTCCTCTAGTCTGTTTGCAGATATCTAGGCAAGGCCATGGGGGAAAAAGAAAACTGTGAGAAAAGACAGTGTTCATTTGTAGAATTCACTTGCGCCATTCACCTCCAGGCACCATTGCGCCATTCAGGTTGCTCGCCGTGCACGGGGTCCCCCTCTTCGATTGCTGCCTATTCTTATACCCGATTTTCGAATTTGGGCTTTTGGTCGACGTGCACCTTTAGCCTTCGCGAACGAGCGCGCTTAGAGCTCGTTTGCGTTTGTTTGTTTAATTCAATACAGATTTG
>LUCM01007409.1:0-29072 GCA_008360955.1 Fasciolopsis buskii
CTCCTGTCGTCTGGCCCCTTCGCAAATTTGCTTGTGTTAGATTAGGGAAGAAGTCGCAACGGCTAAAGCCTTCTTCGATGGCTGTTGAACCGTCACCGGGAGCACTTCATTTGCAAAATACAAAACATTCGCCGACAAAATACCCGTGCAAATGAACGTTTTCTGCGGATGGAGAATGAATCTCGTGACAACAATGTGCCTTAAAACCCTTCCACTCCTTCAGTCCCGAGCCCCACGAGAAGTTGAAAAGCATCTCTGTCCGCGACCCGCGTAGCACAGTCAACTACTGTAGACCTGAAGCAGACTATTTCATCTTCTAGCAAACCACCGAGTATAAACATTAGCTGGTGCTACCTCAATCTATCTCTATCCATGGATCCGTGGCTTAGCCCATTCCCCCATGACCGGCCACAATATGCCAGCCCACTACACGAAAAGGACCTTGTCACCGATTCCACCTCTTATATTCTAAACCTACATTGGCGAAATTCTTATTCCCCGAAATACGAACAGTTTCAACATAAATCCCATGACCTTTAAAGCTAACAAGCCTACCCAAACCTGAGTCGCCTCTGTATTTCCGCGGAACTTATTACCTTAAAAAACGACCTCAATATTGCCCACCCAAAGGTCAAACCCGAACCACTGCCCAAATACTCGCATGAGGTAACTCATGGGACCCCCAAGGTATTATCATCAAACTTGGATCCACTCTGCGGGAGTAGAACCAGTGCGCACTACCATAACCTCAATCCCAAAAACGGAAAAGGCTAGCGCCCATCAGCCGAAAACAATGTTAACGATTGCCTTATTATCGTTTACTCCCGTTGGCCCTGAAATGTTATTGCAACAGTGATTACCAACCTGGAGTCAACATATACAGATTACTATCATCAGAAGTTCGCCACCATATATATCCCCACTTAAGGCGTTCGTATGGCTCTTCAAAAACCGGATTCTTGCTTCGAAGTTCCCGTTTCCTTGCTCATTCCCTCCCGTAAGCCTCCAGCACCACTATATGAATACTCTCACTACCTACACATTTCCAGTCAGTTTCATTCATGAGCCTTTGGAGTAGAAGTGGAATGAGGCCGACCACCTCCAGCGGGTTCCCTCATCCAGCTCCTGCGGCTGCCAAGGCCCACCACGCCTTGGCGTCCAGCCATTTATGGCTCCCCAACCCCATCCTACAACTCCTAGTACCCATAGGTAACTTGTTTCAACAATTTTCCACTCTCCCCCACTTATGAAAACCACCAACTAGGCCTCTGCCTTCCTGTTAGAGGCGACTTGGCAAATACCAGCCAATTTTTGCTTCGCGACTACCCTTCCCTTACCAGTGGGTTAGTCTCGTGGCCTTCATCATCAAAGGGCACTGCTAGTGCAACGATCAAATTACATAAATTCCAGCGCTAGTGCATTTTACTTCTCTGCCTATTTCAGTCAGTCTGGAAGAACACCATTCTCAATATTGCCCACGGCGGCAAATTTCGAAGAGGCCGAACACATGAACGGCGGATTACACTACCTCGATCCGTGACTTAATCAGCTACTAGATCACATGCTCAATTCGTCCCACGGATCATCTATCGTGCATAACCAATCACCCTCACTGTGCCCTGTGCTGATACTCCCTTACTCAGACGGCGCAACATCATCCAAAATAATTAGGGTCACAAATGTGAAGTACGAAGTCTTATAATTGATTGAAAGTAAAGTGGCGGTTGCCCCATGTGCCACTGGTTTTGCGAAACTCCCGTTCTCTAGTAAGAAAACAATCTCTTCTGTTATTAGCACTAATCTAATTAAGCGTTGCTACTAATCGCTGAAACTTTGCTCAGTGATGAAACTCCAAACAACCTAATTAGCATACTTCGATATCAGTGACTCATGAGAGGTCTCCCACCCTAACTTGGAGCGACTGCCTTTTAAATGTCCGCCATTAAACGCCAGCCGTATTGTTCTAAGACCATTAGTCAAATTACATCGAAAATGCTATGTGGCTCAGGGCTCATATTACCAGCGAAGGACTCCTGATGGGCGCGATACCCACTGGGCCCTTGTCAGAACGATTTTCTACTCACAATTGACACAATTATCGATGCTTCTACCCTACCAAGTCCTCAAATGGCGACGCAGACCTCAATGTTCACAGCATTTGTTTGGTCACCTTCGCTGCATGTAGATGCTTGCTCCATTTCATTGCAAAAATTCATCAGGCATGATATGTACAGCATGCACTCAATCCCGGAAGATGGCTGAACGTCCCGAATCAATTTTTTACGATAGACTTAGCGCAAGTAGGTATGTTTGACAATAGTAGTTTCCCTAGATGCATTCACCTATCCATTAGCTGCAAATTCATGCTAACTGTAGATGGCTCTTGATCTTGTCTCATAGTAAGCTTCTCATAAAATTCAACAGCTGCGTTATGGCAACCGTCCTGGCTTGGTTCTCCTTAGGTTTGACCTCTAGAACACAGATAACGCTATTCAAGCCTCGTCCGATAAACAGTAAGGTTTTTCAAGGAAGTGTACTAATTTCATTGCTGTTACCGCTGTATATTAAAACATTTTTTGCATCACTATGCATGGTGTTTATTTTGCGTTTGCAGATCACATAAAAATCGTGTGCTTTTCCCTTCCCCCCGTGAATTCAGCACTATCCTAGACAAGGTAAAGAATGATCTGCTGTCGCCGGGTTCATGGTGTACAGTTTGATAGATGAAATTCTCTGCCTAAGGAGACAGCATACTGGCACTCAAGTGTCACTGTCCCACAGGTTTCTTTGGAAGTCAACAAGAAATGATTTATTCCCTTCACGTAGTCAGAGAGCTGGGTTTGCGTTATTCCATCACGTTCAACTTTTCCGACCACGCCGTGTTTCAAGTTGTAAAGGCTAGGTTACTAGTTGGGTTGGTGCACAGAAATTTTAGAAATCTCGCTAGTAAGTTTTTGATGTATTAAACACACTTAAGAATTATTCTGGAATACTGGTCTATCATGTGTTCCAACGTGCAACATAGTGATAAACTCGCGATTGAGAATGTTTATAGAACATTTACAAAACGACTTCTAGGCTATTCTTAATCGCCAAACTACGTGGAACGTAGCACAAAGCTACACTCCTTTCCCTCATGGCTGTCGAGTCCAAAGTAATCTGTCCAGATTCATAAGATTATTGGAAAAATATGTGCGCCTCCGCACTCTAAGAAAGGAGTAACTCTTCCTATGACTTGCAACGTGCTGAGTTCTTGGTGCCAGTTCCCGGGTCGAGGATAGCATTTAAGAAATACTTCGCCACCAACTGTTTCCTAGTGTATAATGATGAGTTCTCCTACCTTCGATAAATCTAAAATGAAATTAGGAAGAGAATGACCCTAAAAATGTGCTAAGCTTGCACTACCTCTACACACCAATTGAAGGATCCTGCGAATCGTGTCTAGGGTATTTGCTAAATATAACTGTAGGAGTCTCAACTTAACCCATTCAATAAAATCTAGCGATTTTTATTCCCAGCAATTTCGACATACATATAAATAGTTGTAGATACTGGCAGATAAAAGCCATCAGTGAAACAATGTGAACGCAATTTTTCACCTAACAACCGATCACTTCAATGCGCATGTAGCAAAGCATACAAGTAAACATGAGTATTCATACCAGGTTCTCCCTTTCTCACTAACTAATAATTAATGCCTTCACCTAAACTCTTTAGCCCACTCCAAGCGCAAAGATTAGCATCACAATACGTTTCTCTACATAAAATGTATCACTTCTCGTCCTTGTTTTGCACACACCATAATCCTTAGCTAGAACAACTGAATGCCATCTTTCTCCCTTTTCTCGTTCCGGGTGTGCGCGTTTGCACCCGTGCCTCGCGAAGTGTTCACTGTCCTGTTTCTGGCCCCATCCTCGTTTCTGTCAACACACCATGAAATCAAACTGACCGAAGTCTCAGATAAACCATTTCAGGAGGGGCAAACACGATCTGTTGCACCGGCCGCGTTGAAGTGAACATTAATATTAGTATGCATAACTCACTAACGGAAACTCCTGGCCCTTTTTGCAAGTCATTTTTAGAGATCAAAGCCACGTAATCTGATCCCTGACGCTTACGATCCTTTGAGTCGACAAGTCCTCCCAAATACAGCTTTATTGCTGGAACTGTCCAGTCGTGACTAACATGCTCACCACATTGACAGTCAATCGCCACGGAGACACCCACACATGGATCCCTGTTTCAGATGCCTCCACCATCATCTGCCGCAAACATAACCTACAGGTTTCCCCTCGGCAAACGCGGCTATCTGTATACCAGTTACTGTCATTAGCCAGGCCACGAAAGCAAACAAAGGAAGCAAAGTGACCCGTTTTTTCACACTAGCTAACCAGCACCGGATGCTATTCAAAGCATTCCGCACTAATCGCACGTCTCCTCACCGCTGACAACCCTTCCCTTCTCCATGTTTCTTCATCATTTTCTTTCGTCTCTCCGCATTTCCGAACGGCGTTTACTTGCGTTTTTGGCTGCGGAATCCGCGGCCAAATGACAGACATTTTTTCAAATCCCATTTTAATACTGGGCATTGTTCAGCCATCAGTACTCGTTCCTGCAGCTGTCTCGACAGTCACTGAATAAATAGCCATGATCTTTGATGGCTTTTTTATTGCAGTTTGATTTTTTTGTTTATTTTGCAGACTGATTAAATCCGACTCCTGCGGACATACCTTGACAACCGCCGCCATCCTGTAATTGTAAATTCCGCCTGTGGTACACTTATCGGTGCTTACAAACACCTTGTTTCTCGTAGAACGCCACTTTTGCTAATTTTTTTGATTTTACCTTTACTTACTTCTTTCACGCGCAACATTTGGTCATGCAAAAAAGCATGCCTCCTGAAGTACTGGAAAAACATACCAATATATAATATCTTTCCAGAGAAGCATCTCACCTCCAAACACTAAGCTGTACTTTAGGGCAAACTGGAATTGCCTGCCATGTCTGCTCCGCGGTTGTGAGTGGGACTCTTTCTTCCTATATAAGGCCTTACAGGTGGCAGCTTACAAGCTCCATTCATTGCTGCTTAAATGCCTTGATAGCAATGTGCTGACGGAGACTCATCCGATGCCCACCCAAAGGAAAAGTCCTGACCGAATAGGCTGCAAAATCGCCAAACTTTGAAGGACTTCCTTAGACATGGTGAATTCTCTTTGTCTCCGCGACTCAGTTGCTTTCAAAAAATTAGAAACGTTTATGGACTCCAGTAGCAAAGACCCAGGGTTGCGTTCTTTCAACCTGTCCAATTCACAAACAGCCCAGAACTAACTAATTAAATCAAGAGTCAGCCAAGCCAGGCTATCGGCCAATTCTGTCCAAGAACTCGCCAACGATAACACTTATTTCAACAACCATCACGAATTAGCTGAGACATTTGGCAGATTCTTTGCCGCATTCCTGACAAGTGGCAATAAGCTCCCGACGTCGTATTTTACAGGCCTGACCTCGGAACCATTCTCGACGGTTTCCTACTCGCCGAATGATAGACCTTCGTCGGCAGCAAAAAACGGATGTAGGTTGCCACCGTGGGACAAACTTGTTACGTCCAGCTACCTTCGCACCAGGTGGGAGGACAACTCAATACCGTTGACCAACGTATTCAACCTATCTGCCCAATATGGCAAACATTTCTCCCAGTGAAAACGTCTGTCATAAGCTCGATAAACAGAAAGACCCACGACTTGATCCAGCCAATTGTCCACCAAAAAATCGTATCGAAACTATCTATATAATCATGGGGAGCCTAAACACAACGCAGCTAACGAGGTATTTTGCAGACGATCACCTCGTCCATATTAACAAAAATAATTTTTTTCAAAAGGAATCAAATTGTACGTGCATGACTGGCTGCTACAACATCTGAATGTTGGCGATGGCAGTGTGTTTGAACGTGGTAAAAGCCTTCAAAAGAATTCCCACCCTAGGCCGAGAAGCATGATCAGACCCAAATGGGCCACCAATACTGTCATCGTACATGCTATACGTCTCTTCAAGAAATCAGGTGACACGAGTAAACGTCTGAACTTTCCATCCCAGCTCAGTACCTCGTGACGTATTGCTGTTTCTTCTGCACGTTATTAGAAACGGCATTCCTTTCCTGTTCGCCGATGATATCAAAATCGCTTACATCTTTCGGTCCGAGGCTCTGGGTTAAACTATTGCCGAACTAACTCAAGGCCGAACGTCCCTTGGCACTTAGGCCAAAGAATAAATCATTTCAAGGGTTGATGCTCAGGAAAATTCAGAGGCATTTTCCGACTAAAGAAGGTTCCAGTTTGTCTAAAAATGACATGGTAACACAATAATCTACGAAATCAACAATAAAAACAACTAGTAGCAAAAAGCACTGAATCGCCAATTTGTTTTGTAGGTATCTGCTTGAATTATGAAGTTCGGAACAATTGAGGGAAGTTCTTAACTAGGCAAAACTCCAACACTGTCCCGAGTACCACAAGAGAATCAAAGGTGACTAGAAGGAGGGACGACAACTCACAACGAGAAGCGCTTAGCGCAGCCATCGTCGCGACCTTCATCGCAATTTGATGTGGGTGCGAGAATTTCTTATCGCACTTCCTTAGTGAGCACGTTCAAGGAAATTATCCGGCAGTACGCCAGTTGTGGAATGCCACGTGTTGCGCATAGCACTGGAGTACAGCATAATTTCCGATGTTTTATGGATGTGGCTCTTAATCCAACCTGCTTTGGAAATTTGGCAAACTGCTTGCTCGTGGAGATTCAATGGACGACAGCGTTGCAAGCACAGGTCTCCCACGCACTGAGTAGTTGGTGTTGGTAGACCGCTTATAAAGAATCTGCCTGAAGGGTGGCATTTATAGGTCAATAAAGCACGTTCGTTTGCCGATAACTGCATCCCCATTGCCCATATCGCTGATTCAGTGAGTTCAAGCCATTCACGGTTTTGGCCATGGTTTGGGGTAAGAAAGATGGTTCAAAAGAGTTCGCAAACTTCAGGTGATTATTGAAAACGGAATGGACACAGGCGCAATTTTCGAAATGCGTCACCTACCTAGAGCAGGAATAATAAGGAACTAAGGACACTAGCTTGTATTACACTGCTGGTGATTTGCTGGGTTTGGGATGCGGTTCCACTGATATTGGCCGCTTGAGGGAAGCAGAGAGATTAGGGGTTAACCAAAAGTAAAGCGGACCCCCTAATCCCATGGAAATTGGCCTTTCACGGCGATCACTCATAGAAAAAGATATCAAACCCTTTGGCCGCGCCGAGGAAAACTATTATAACGGAAGTTCTCCAATCGGTCTTTAGAACAGTCAGCTCAAGTAAGTCAAAATGGCGTGAGGTTGAGGATCTACACTTAAAAACGCTGTGCTGGGACAGTGATTAAGCCGTTGGTTGGGAGAAAGGCAACTTCATGGTTCCTGACAATGATTTACATGAGTCTAGCCGAAGTCGGTATGCGGTATATCGGACGACAGGTTTGTGGATCGTAAAAAGACTCTATTTCTTCAGAAAAGACTTTGTACTGAGTGGGTAACATCCTCAGTTGACGAAAAGGCAGCAAGTGGTTTAACAACGAGAGTGTCGTGTCCGGTTCGTCCAAGCTTGCCAAGGTTGGGGTATACCTTATGAGCCCGTTCGGTAGGACGGTTTCGGGAGGACCAGAGCCTTCTCTGGGCTCCTTGCAATAGGTGGAGCGGACGAGAATATGTGATCCGCTAGCTCAAGAAAGGTAGAAATATCTTCGTTGTCGTCCATAATGTGAACGGAGACGTACTAATAAGTCGCTTCAGTAGTTTCCTTGCGATCATCAACCTGGTGGCTGTTGCATATGGTGCATTTATGTATACTTGAATCATTACGAAGCATGCGGGACCGGGTGAATCTGACCACATCTGACTTAGAACTAAGCTGGCGAAGTTGTTCATTCCTGCTCACGAGGTTTATTCTCGGATTCAGCAAGCAGTAGTGTTATGGCCTAATTGCCCCGGTTACGTGGTGAAATGTAAGGTTTGCGTGTTAGGATCAGAGAGACTTAAAGCCTTCTGTTCGTATCCATAGATTTCTGCTACTTCGTATTTCCGAATTGAGTGCAATAAAGGGTTAAACTGTTTGCAACAGAATATAAGTTTGCGTGCAAAATCTAGGCGACTACTTGAGAGCTGGGAAAGAGGAAGAAATCAAACTACTTTAGGCCCGCAGAAAGGCAGCCTAGTTTGTTTAGTTTTAAGAAGTGCTCATGGACCAGATAGTCATTTCCGAGGCTCAGAGTCGAAGGTAAAAGAGAAAAAGGCAGGAGATCATCTTTTGACCATTACCAGGGAAGTCTTTCAATACGGCGGTTTCAACGTTATAAAGGCAGTGGGTTGCTACCGGACTGAAGATATTATTCCTTCTGGTGGGCTTAGAGACAAGTTGCCTCTAAAACCCTAAAAATCTATTGTAAACAAAACCGTGTGATATGCTTCCCGCGATGAAGGAGAAATATTGGTAGTAGCAGGATAGAAAGTAACGGGTGACTAGTGTTCAGTGCACGCCTCAGCGGAAGCAATCAATACACACCGAGCATTTAATGAAGCGCCGGCCTAGTAGCTGCCCCTCGCATTAGGGAGAGATCAGCACCTAGTTTCTCTTCCTCAGGGGAAATAGACACGCTGAAAATCCCAATGATTTCCATAAGAAAACATGTTTGGGGAGGTGGGTCTGTAGCGGAACATGGATATGTTCCTCCAGATAGCGCTTTTAGCCGAACGTTTACCTGCAAGCGCGGTCGCCGCTTGCGCGTTGCTTACGCACTCACCTGTCGCACGCTCCTGTCCAAATATACTCAACTTGCTACTGCTTTCTACTGTCTTTTCCTCGTACCAGTCAAGTTTCAGGGTTGCGAGTGTTGCAGTCGTACGGAGCCGAGTAAGAGTGACGCAGGAGTGGTCACAATGGTTAAGGGTATGCGGGTGTAACACGAGATTCGCATCAGGACAACACCTTCCACAAATCTCAGCTCTGGTGCACTTTATTGGGAGAATCGTGAACGTTTATTTTTTTGTGTACTTTTTTCTGTAAAATGCCAACTGAACTGATCGAAGCTCGTTTTAATGAACTAACATTCAATAGTCATAGTGATTAATTACGCTTTTTTGAAATGCGCGATGTCTAACAGGTTCTGTCACTTTTCTAATAACTGACGAAAAATAGTTCGTACATCAAGTTGTGGAGCGAGACTCAAGAGACACTAAATGACATAGTCGCTCGTGAACCAAATCCAGAGACGCAAAAACCGGAGAAAGTATGTTAAGAATATCATTGATGCTCATAAAGCATTTCATCGTTCAGAACAGAGCTGCGGCCTTTCAGACTCTGGCCACATTTTACATCAAATATCTTCAAGTTTTCAGAAATATTGAGAGATGTTATGATCAATTTGTGCATCCTCAAAAGCGAATTCTTCTTAAACAACTCCTCGAGGCTGTAATGGGCCGGTTTCTGGAAATAAAACATGAAATGGTGAAACTGGAACTTTCAGATTATCATTATTTTGATGACATATTGATTGACCTAAAATTAACACCAGCGGACATGGAAATTCCTGTTCCGAAATATTTCATTTTCGACAACTACAGGACACTGAAAGATAGGGAACACTTTTTGCTTCAGCTGTCTGGACCACCTAAATTAGAGGAAGAACATGTAAGTTCTGAAGTTCAAGATGTTTGTTTTTGATCTTAGAATATAGTGGAGTTAAGGGAACAATTGTTTTGTGTTTATCGCCATTTTAATTGGATTACGCCTCAATCTACAAGAGCGCCCAAAAATGGACCGGAACGGTCACCAAGCAGCCGCGAAACTAAGAGGCCGATAGTCTTAACCTGGTTATTTTGTCACGTTGGCTTGCCGTAAGCTCCTGTGACCACTTGTGAGCCACTGTTACTTGACTGTGTAAGATTGCAATGCTGATAACCCAGGCACTCGACTGATACAACGAAAAGATATTCCCGAGCAGTAAGAGGTTAAGCATATCTGACAATACCTTTCAAGAGATGTGTGTGACGAACGTGCAAACGGCGAACACGCTTGGTGGCCAACGCTGGGTTAAACAAGCCATCCGGAAAACAAATCTATGTTCCGCTACAAAACCTAACCCTTGCACTCCGAAAAACCGACTCCCAAACAGGCACTTTGCATAACTCAGTATTCAGTTTAGAGACTATTTTGCGAACACAGCCTGAGGCTCCCCGCAAGCCATCTTATGACAGTGCCCCAATAAAGCTAATGAAAGCTTAATTACGGCTTAATATAAACCCGTGCCAAGCAATTCGTCCAAAATACAACCCAATTTTGAACGCGGGTTATGGCTTCCCAGATTCCCTTTGTGTCTATATGTTTACCAAAATGTCTTTTCCTAACAAAGCAGACCGCAGAAGAACAAACTAACAGCCGCTGAGTTTTCAAAATTTATTATATCACACTTTACAACGTATATCATATCTAGTGCGGCTGTGTGGATTCGTTTCATCCACTGGCAAATGAACAGTCATATGCGATTCTTTAATATTCTTAAATGACAGAAAAGTAGACGTTTTTTACGGATTTTCGGTACGGTTTCACCAGCACAGCCCCGCAAAGAAACGTCTAAGAAACAGTCAAAGCCGAAGTCACTCCTCAACTATGATGAGAAAACAAACTTTAGTCCCTCCAACCCAGTTTTCCTATTAGTTGCTTTCATATTTAGCTGCCCCAGGTAATCTGTTGTCAGCAGCTGTCTCAGGAAATCATGGGAATAGTCACCTTAAGTCCCACCGGAGACGTTTTACAAAAACCTTAAGTGCCAAGGTACAAGTCATCAAATTTCACATTGCCAATCGTTCATAGTTAGTGGTGTCCCGTAGCTTTTCGTTCGGTCGTTTGAATGTCACCAGGCTGTTTACAGAAATGTTCCTAATAATTGATTTGGTTTGACTTGTATCCAACAAAACTTGCCTGGTGGTACAAAGCTCACTTTTAATCTCATCTTGGGATTCCTGAATAGCCACGAAATCAATTGAAAATGGTGGCAAGGCAGTTCCATTGATTGTTATTACTATTATAATAGAGTTCCTCGCCCCTTTCCATTACCTGCGGTTCATTCTTTGTCCTCAGGAGGTGTTTGCTAGAGGTAGGGGTGCACAAGTCCTCTTTATTTTCGGAGTCCGTTATAACATATGTGGGATTACGGAGAGTTCTTGCTCTTCGAGCTCAAAATCGTAGTAGACGTAGTGGCTCTATTCAAAAGTCGAATGGCAACGAATGAGAATAAAAATTACACAAGTGTAAAGATCGTTTACACGTAAGTTGAAATTCTTCGGCAGTGAACATTGAACAAACAAACAGGTCTTCCAGCACGGGTACTTCTTGAAGGATTTTTATAGGTTTATTTTTCTTTTGAAATTACATGGACTGTTAGCCTCGTAGATACTCAGAAGGACGGGTTTTCCGTTTAACTACCATGTTCAGATTCGTGTGAAACTTACAGTGGTCGTTTGTCCTAGCGATCAAAGGCGACGGTTGTATCGGATGAAGGCAGCTCGGATAGTTTTTCCAACTGCTTTTGAAATGTGGGTGCTTGGTCCTAATCAGCTGCAACCAAACATTTACGTGACAAAACCTCTGACCTACTTAGAACACGGTATACTGTCACCCAAAAGGTCTTGCAATTAACGGGTGGATGCAGGCCTTCCTGCATTAACCTTTCAACACGCGTTACAAAGGTAGGCAGGCATATCACGTACTCTGTTCCCTTCATCCAAAGATAACTAACGACAGCCAACGAGCTCTCCTCTGCAAACTCAGTGAAAAAAACGTCTGAAATGAAATTGATATCGGCAAACTAATCTACTAACTTTTCTTGTTATTCTACTGTGCAAAATGGGGTAGAATATAGGCGTATCACGGTGGGGCAGAAGTAGAAGTTTGCACCTGATTTTCTTATGGAACATTTCGAAACGATATACAATAGCTGATGGCAAGAAAAAAAGTTTAAGTGAGGCAATTTTACTGACTTTTCGGGCATTTTTTGTGTTCGCATGCAGGCACGGTAAAGTACATCCTGGTCATCAAAATCTACTAGTGCAGCCGCAGTTAAGTGTATCAGAATACCATTGTTTGGTGGTTTTTTGTGCACTCGGTTTTCTTCATTGGTGCAGTCGTTTTTCTGATATCACATCTTGCGAACTGACGCGATAGCTTGTCTCCGTGTGACGCACTTCTCGCTTAGAGAGACAAGCTACTTTCGTACATCTTGTTTTCCGACGAACCACTTGTTCGCCAACCACATTAAGGTTTCAATGCATCGTCGAACGTTTTGCATGTATTATTCAAATGCGAAAACAGAAAAGGCTCTCGTTAAACCATGACTGCACACATTTGCAAATAGATACTCAGGCATGAAGATTAAACGTATCATTTGCAATGCCGTAAGGTTTCATGAAATCTTCTACCATAAGTACGCACTGTTGGTCCAAGTAATGTAATTAGTAATGGTGCTGCCACCTGTAGTTGCATAGAATCTAGGCGGCAAGTGAGAATCATAGAAAGTTTTTGTAATGTTTTTGTGGAAGTATATCCTTCAGAACCACGAGCACACTTTAAAGCAGAACTCACTGGTACTCTGATGCTTTATCAATGGTGCAACAAATAAAAAAAAATTTGCAGAATATTTGCGGTCGAATTTTTTGAACTTGATTATTCAATAGTTGAAAGCCTTAAATTGAGAAAAGAGCTCTTCTGGGCGTATCAGACCGTCGCTGCTATAATAGCTTTCTTCTGGTTATTCCGAGGCACAACCTATGCATGTAATCCGTTGGAACGTTTTTAGCCATATTAAGATTTATAGCCTCGAAAGAGGAATCCCCGATGTCACGTTGAGGCTGTCTGGAGACCAAAAGCTCACGTTATTTTTTTCTAACGTTGCTGTTAGTGAAGGCGACGCGCTTCAACACATCGAAGCTGCGAACCGTACATCGATTACGGCTGTAATGGCCACCGCGGTATTTGATCTGTTCAGTTATGGCGTTTGCTGGTGCACCGGCTAGAATACTCGCTAACTCAACGAGCAAGCATATTAATACCCGCTGGAGCTGTATTAGCTCGGCATTTATTATTCCCAGATCATGAATGATCCCATTTAAATAAGCACAAACATTTAACAGCTCATTTATAAAAACCGGGGATAAAGGTTCAATCATGTGGACTAAAATAGATCGGCGATGCTGTGATGAACGGCGAAGCAAGGACTTATTTCCCCTTCAAATCGTCCGTTTGACTGCTTGACATGGTGTACCCAATAATGGTTGCGGATCTTTCGGCAACTCTGGATGGATTTGTCACAACACAAGTAGCATTGTTTGACAGCAGCCATAGAAAAATGCATCTGGACAGCTGCTTGCCGAACCACAGAAAGTGTTGAAAACTGTGATGCTGTCTTATTTTGATTAAGTAAGAGACTGTAAACAATACAGCAAGCCCTTAAAAATGATGCTGCGCTCAGGAGCTTGACTATACAACTATCTTTTGGCGGGGTTTTCTGATAATTATACACTGATGAAAAGTGCGTTTACCGTTGCCTTGCACTGGTCTGCATAACCAAGATTCGCACAGTCACTGAATGGACGGGGGTTCGAAATCGACAGTTATGTCATGGTTTTCCTCCCTGAATACCAGACTGTCATTGAAATTGTTATGCAATATCCACAAATGCTTGACAAAATATCTGGTTTATCGTCACTATAAGAAAGCTGGTCACTTACTGCATGTTCATATTATTGTTTCAAAGCTTTCTTGGCGACAGAGTTGTCTGAAATGTGACCAGTGCCAATCATAAGCCATGAAGCTACCGCTCATTTCCTGGATCAATGCATTATCTCGAGCATTTCTTGGTGCTCTTACTTCCTCTCAGGCTCCAGGTACATTTTTTCTAATACTTCTTAAGATGACATGCCTTGAATAACCGCGACTACGAAGAAACCCTCGTGCAACTCTCAAAGACATTTCACCTGCCAAGGATCAACAATGTAATCGAAAATGGAAGTCTAGAGTGGCGTTTGCTATTTGGGCTCATGAAAGTTATATCACAAGTAGTTCTCAGGATACTGTATGATATTGGGGTGTCAAATGAGATTCTAGAATAATATAGATCAGTTAGGTTTAAAATGAATGTAACTAACAAGTCACGTGATAATGTCAAGTTGCATCGAGACACGAAGTGATAGGAATAGCAATATACTATATTAAGCAGAGGAAAATGTTCCGTTGGGACAATTTTACTTCAGTAAATATTTCATAACTTAAGTGGAACTCATTGATGTTATTTCTAAGGACAATTGCTACTTCGGTCAACCAAAGATAGACAAAGTCAGCGCTGCGCTTAATGCAAGTCACTGTTAGCGAACAGTCTCAAGCAAATCATTTAAAGAGATAGCCTTTACAACTGAACCCCAGTTAAATCAACGAAAAGTCTCTTCTAGGTAAAGAAAGCATAAATAATTATGTCACACAAATTTATACAACGTTCATAGATATTCATGAAGTAAAATCAAATTATTAGGTAACCGAATAATCGTTTAGAAATAAGGTATCAAAGAATAAGTGGGACCATCAAAAACAGACGAATAATTTTATTTGTATTTTTGACTTCTTCGAAAACTAATAAAAGAAACCTTTAATTTATGAACTTATTGACAATTTCCCCTAGGGAACTGTATTTGGAACTTTTTAGCGCCTCCTATGCTGAGAGGGGCTACAACAACGAAGAAAGTACCCTCTAGTTCAATGCAGCTGGCACAGGAAAGTAGTGACCCAAAGCTCAACCGAGCATCTGCAGTTTCTTTGATGGTATCTTCAGGACTTGACATGCACCACTACCAGTCCCAACTTCCACTTCCAGTTTGGTGTGGTTTCATTTGAAAGTTTTGTATCCGTTTGAACGACGGGGACTATGGACTACTTGTCACCCTTGAGGCGAGAGACTATCCGTTGAGACTGTTCCATTATTTTATAATTTTCATACTGAAAAGTGTTCACAATACTTTGGTGTTTTTCTTGAATTCCTGAGTCTTAACTCAAGTTATCGATGACTAACACTAGGGAAATTTCATTGCTCTCTGTATCTTTGAGTATCTTAAGACTGTCTACACCTTCCGCGCTATTGAATCCTATTGTTAGTCTTTTCCAGACTTTAGCCACTCCATTGTAAAAACTGTTGCATGCACACTAACCATAAAGCTTTTTGTCATTTTTTTAGCTCGGTTGCTTTGTTTTCCGTCTTAGGTATTCCAGGTGAACACGCTATCGGGATCTGCACCCTTTGACGTTTTTGACGTTTCGATCATGTCACTCATGAATCTACGCTCTCCCATTATGTGCAACTTTAGGTGTTCCAGTATTTTGTGTATGGCTTGTCTTTCTTTTCTTCAGTCGTTCTATTGGCTAATCGTTAGCTACTTTTGAAGGGGAACACCCGTTTTAAGGAATGGTGGTCTGAATGCGGCCCGACTGTCATCTTATACACAGAGATGAACACCTCCGGTTTCCTGAAAGATACCACAAATCTTAGCTTAAAGCTTCCTTCCTCTCATTTCGAGCAGGAGCATCATAGTGTTTGCTTCGCTAGCAGTTCTTCATATGTTGACATATCTCAATTCATAACCCAGATGATCACTTTTCTGGATCGTTTGGCAAACCCTCCTGATTACCTGCTCTCAAAATCTTCACCTGGTCTCCAAAGATAAAACACCGTAGTTCCAGTGTTGTCGCTAGATCTCTTATGTATACGGGCAATAGTCTTAAGAACTGACTCTTGTGGTACTCTATTTTATACCCCAATTGGCACTAAATTTTTACTTCTTACTCTGCCAAATTGTTTTATTCATCTATAATGCCGAAACCTGGTCAACTATCGGCCGTCCAGTTCTGCATGAATGGTTCTTATGCATCAGCAGCTGCTGATTTGCATAATCAGATGATTTGACTAAATCCATATCCGCTTTCTTCTCCTGATCAAGTTTTATGGTAACTTTGTCCGAGAATCCGTGAGGTCTCGTAGAAAACCATTTATATTTTTTGAGTTCATACTTTTTTCTGTAGAAAAACATGCTTTTCACTAAGTATTTAATAGCTTGTTCTCTTGGCGCGTCACTTAAATAAAACACTTGTGAGACTCGTAGGGCTGTAGTTTTGCACCTGTATACGCGGTTTTCTTTGAAGATAGCTATCACACAATCTACTTTTCACTCTAGTGGTAGTCTATTCTGGCGCCTGTAGGTGTGGGGAAGATTACACATAGGTACACCTAATAAAGTGGTTAATGGTTCCAAAACATCTGAACAAATCTCACTCGGATCCTTGAATTTGTTTGTATTTCTTCGTTCCAGTACCCGTTGCGTTTACCCTACCGCTTCCGCAACTGATTTATGCCGACCACAGCAACTAGATAGTCAATGGACACTTGGTGCCCTTCGCACAGTTGAGAGGCATTGACTGAGCACGTTTACTTTACTGTTATCTTCCATCGCTTCTACTCCATCATTTAACATGAGCCTCTTTGTACCGTTCTAATCACCCTTTTTCAATGTACATATCGATAATAGAACTGGGGGTTTTCACTCCTTTTGCCAAAACTAACTCGAACTCCGTCCTCAACACTCTTTATACTTTTATCCACTGGTTTCTTTGCTCAGTATATTGCCTTCAGCTCCCTTTGATCTGCGAGGGCTTATGTTTCCCTCCGCTCCTTCCTCCGTCTTATTTGTCTTCCTACCGTGGGGTCCGCTGGTATGGTTTGTTCTTATGATTTTACTCTTCGAGTGAAAGAAATAACTTCAGAATCTCTTAAAGATTTGTTTTGATCCCTTTCTATTTTTCTTCTAAGTCGCTATATTTTCTCGCTTGTAATACTTCTGCAGTAAACGCAAAACCAGTTACACTAGAATAAAAATATCAATTGCACTTTGAGGGTAAATTAAATTTACAAAAATATTTGTACCTGGAACTTTAGTTCAGTATTGTTAAATTATTGTGGACGATTTGCAATACTTGTCAAAAAGACTGAATAATACCGTGATTTACCTAATATTAACCAAAGCAGCGAGAATGCAATCGGGTTTGAACGTGCCATTAGTATTCTCAGTTGTACGCTTGAAAAGACTGGAGTCAAATAACAGGTCTGTGAAATTAATTGTACATACTGCGGCACTAAACTAGTACCGGTGATGTCATACACGAAATGATTATCACAACAAGTAGTATTGAATGGGAGGCGTGAGATTTGCAGATATACTAAGCAAATTGGATTCCATTGCCTTTTGTGTTCTCCGAAGGAAATTTGGCCTAAGTGGATGTGATAAAACCGAATTCAAGTATCAGCCTTTGTGTCATAGAAACGTATCAAGGGACAGTTAATTTTCTGTTCTGTCATTTAGCTTAACCAGAAAAACTGCGTAAAATTATATCAGCAATAATACTGATGCAACAAGTATACACAATATAGTATTGCACTGTTGAAATTGCTAACCCCTAGTTGAAAACACCAAAAGTCGGAAACTCAGGATAGGTAGACAAATGAACATCTCAGTGCATAAATGCCATAACTCATGAATTTACAGAACTGTAACCTATCTGCGAACGAATCAGCCATAAATATAACATCCGCCGCAAGCTAAAGTGAAGTAAGATTGTATGTATTTCCCCGGTGGTAATACACCAATTATGTCTTGTCTTCCGGCCGTTTCTTCTGACAAGTTCTTTGATCAACATGTTTACGGATTAGGATTATCATCTGGTGCAAGACAGGTGAATTGAACTTGAACTATCATGACGTCCGTGGTTTGGCAGATCGCCCAGGTCTAAGGTCTCAGTCATTTAGCTCTCATTTTGCAAAATGAAAACCCAATTTCTTAGCCATCAATCGTTACTTCACAATACACTCAAAACATTTTTGTTGGTTTCGGGATTCAGTATTACTGAGGGATTCTTATCCGCAGTAGTGGGCACAGCAGTTTGTTCTTGCATGCGAAATTCGTCAATAACACAATAAGTCTGAAAAGTAATTGCTGATTCCTGGGACGGTCTGCATCTCTTCATACGCAAAGGAAGTTTTCTGGAAAATCTCTGGACTATGGTTGACTGGGCGGAGTGTACGCATGTTTAAAGCTGAAGTCTTTCAAGTGCTCATCTGCGAATTTGACCGTCAAATGATTACTGCTGTCTGCAACTAGTGTAAGATGAACCCCGGGGTGGAGGCTTTCTCTTTGCTATTCTCGAGTGTGTTTAACCGTGAGTGAAGCTCTGATGTGGGCTCTTGTTTCCTACGCGAAAACATGTAAATGGTATCAGTAGTAAAATACTTAACTGATAAGAAGCCGCCTTAATCACAGTGTACATATTGTTTTGCTTGGTTTGGTACTGCATTAATCACTACGCATCTTGCGCATCACGCTTCTTGCAGTTATTGCTAATGCACCCCATAATGAAAATCAACAACTACGACGCACAGAGGGCTTTATTTTATCGTTACACAAGTGGTCGCAATGTGGATCCGTTAATAACGCATATTCACTGGAACACAAAAATTCATCAAGAGTAACTAAAGGGTCCTCTGTTTGAATAAGCTTTATCAGTTCCACTGATTAACTGACTATTCTAATGAGTAGAAACATCAGCTATGAAGTAATTTAGGGAACATTGAACTTGTCAGATGAACTCTTTGCAAAATGCTTATTGCACATATATGCAACCAAACTAAAAAACAAAAGTGCTGTGTCCAGGTTATCTATCGGGTTATTTTTCAACTGAATATATATGTATATAAGCTTTTGGAGTCAACTTTGCGCGAGTTGACTTTTACTTTATTCGGCATAATGTATTTAAAAACTGGACTGTGTGTATCTAATTTAGACGCAATATGAACAATTTCGGCCATCCTTAACATCATGAAAATTATGAGACCAACCAATCACCGTGATTTCGTTGTCCCTAAAACTAACTGAGCTCTGTATACCTTGTGCTATGAGGCGTGCTCATGAAAGCGTAGTTGTATTGTTTGGGCATTTGTGTACATAGGTATCCGCCTTTCGGTGAAAAAGATGCATTTGCTACCCCATCCAAATAAAGAGTGAGAAAAATAAACGCAACGCAGAATAAAACATTTAAGTTAACCAGAAATTGTGTAAAACTCTGACATGACCAGCTCCCAATTGGCGAGAATTCGGATTAGATAGGGAATAGTCCAATTCCTAAAGATATTTACACTAGACGGTCTGGAGCGGAAGGTAAAACGACATTTGGAAAGGTCGTTGTGTAGGCAATGGAATTTATCCGAAAGAATTTTATGTGCGAATTGTTCACGCGCTGACAGATGTAAATCACACAGTTTAGTGTACGGTTCTTTCAGTGGTATGTAAGGTACACCACGAATAATTGACAAACCACGACAAAGAAATCTGAAGTCTTCCTTTAGTGAACCAGCAAAAGTGATAGAGGCATAATAAAGGAGGGTTGGAAAAACTAGACAAATAGAGAGATTGCGTTCTGCTGAACCTGGAAATGCCGAAGTCTTTCTTTGTGACATTACAGTCTTCTAAGATTTATTACACAATTGGAAATGTGAGAGGACCACCTTAATTTTTTTATCAATAGTAAGTACTTGAAAGAATCTGTCCTAGTGATTAGTTCTGTTAACGAGAAGAGAGTCAGCCGGGTAGGCAGACCGAGAAGTATACAAATATTCGTCACATTTTGATAGATTTAGATTTAGGGCAGTGCTAATAGAAGAATCAGGAATAGGAGAAAAGTTGTTGGAAAAGTTGAGGAAATCTTCAGTTCTAGGTATAGACTGAGAGATGTCATCAGCGTGTTTGAATAATTGATCAAGAAAACTGGCATGCAGATTGGTGCCGTATTTTGAGAATAACTAAAGGGAGTGGCAGCTCCCCGAGGAACTCCAAATTACTTAACGACGAGGTAGATTTTCTTCTCTCCAATCTTGTCCACTGAGTTCTGTTGGTGAAGTTATCTGGTAGTCCTGTCGAGAGTCTGTCGGGGAAGTCTGGCTGTTCCAGTTTGCATCGATAGGTGGCGGCACTGAACAACAGTTTAGTAGATCACTTGAACATTTTATTATTGCGCAGAACATATTCCGTGCATCAAAGGATGTTTTTTCCTGGTTGTACGCAAAAGGTCTGATCTAGTATCTGGTATATATAATAAGTCAACTTGAAAACGAATATGGTGCCAACAAAAAACGTAAAAGGGACTTCAATGAAGGTGGATATATATATATATATATATATAAGATGCCACTTGTGCCAACATTCCAAACGTGGCTATCCTAGGCTCACCTCGGTAAGACTTTCTGACACTTCTGACATTCGACTAGTTAAAATTTGTTGAAATTTCACAATCGATTTATGTTCCACTCGTCAGCACCCATCAGCATTTCATAGTAATAGTCTGTGATGTGGCTGGAAGTAGGCAGCTGAGTGGGTTGGTGTAAAATAGTTGAATTTTGTCCGTCATCTTAAACGATAAGTTCTCTTCTCGAATTCATCACAGAAAAAGGACACGTGAACTTTTCTCCTACTCAGATGGAACGGTGCAAGCACTCCTGGATATGTGAAATGATCATCATTAGATGAATTAATTTTCTTTTGTTCTAAAATGTTAGTACAATGACTGAACACGGGACACCGGTGTACAAGCCTGGTGACGAAAACATTTTCACAGGGACGAATAGATTTTTAGTAACCTTTTGGCCGGCTGCACCGGTGGCATCAGCCTCATTCAGCCACTAAATCGTCAAATTCTACTCTTCGAAATCTCATGTAATATTAGATCAGTTATCCACAAAAGCACTAGACATTGAACCCAATTGGTTTATTGATCTTATTGAAGCAGCCTCCTTAATAATATTCTAAAGTTTGAAATCCCAACATTTTTGATAGAGTGGTTCAATGTTGTGCTCTCTTAGCTAATGCTACAGTACTTTTCACAATATCTTCTGATTTATTCTTTATGACAACTTTTCATTTTCCTAGCTTTCGTACTGTGTTGTTTGTTTATCCAGAGCTGGACTAAGTTAATTAAGTATTTTCGGTTTAGTGGGTTCAACATAGTCTGTTCAGTTTTCTAGGTACTTATAACCGGATGGATTGTTGTTCTTATATGGTGGGAAAATTAGTCACCGAGTTAATTCTCAGCAAAGCATTCCTTTAGGTATGCACTTAAAATGTCAATGTACACCGTTGCCGCAATCAGTGCCAATTAATGAAGGCGTCAGAGTACAAATTTGAATCTGCCCATAATTTTCAGTTTTGGACGTCATGTAAAAAAGTTTGCAGCATTTAGTCGTTCTGTCACTTTCTGACTGATAGTAACTTTGAAATAGGTTCACCATTTTTATGGACTTTAAAAGATTGCTTGAACCGACGAATACGGTTCATCCTGACATTTTTCTTAACTTATAGATGAGTGAAATTATCGACTGCATTCAAAACCACCGAACTACATAGTCAGTAGGTTCGATATCACATGCATAAAAAGTTTCTTCACTACGAAAACTGCTGCCAGTTTTATGTAATATCATCGAATTGGATATTAGTGAGTTGCAGTTGGTTTACTGGAATAAGTAAAATTAAATGAAGCATTTTGCCCACCATTAGGTAAATATTCAGAGATATAGAAAACTATGTTATATATATACATAAATATGGATTCTTACTGGTTACAATGACAACAACCAGTCGATTCCAGAATATTTAAAAGTTAGCTCAGCTAAAAATTAAAAGTTTATCGTGCATTGCGTAAGAACGATTAGTTGATGAGTTAAATAAACCATGAATATTTGCTGCTGAAACAGCGCAATCAACTTTACTGAAGCAATTTTACAGTGTCATTCCTGATCCAAAATATAACGACTTCACGAATAAGGTATCAGTAGGCTGTGTCTTGTTTTAAAAATTATTTACCCTTATTGCTATTGGTACCGCTGTATCTAGGTCGCCCGATGTTTCTCGTTTTATTTACAAATGTGCACTTCTCACGGTTAGATTATTAACATTGTTTGATCACCCTGGTAAAGGAGGAGATAAAAATGACGTTGGACGAAGCAGTAAGGCTGATCCAAAGACACGAAAGAGCCAGGCAAGGACGTCTCCGAGCAAGGTTTATGCGAGAAATTCGACAGCAGGAAGAAGTAGAAAAATCATCTGGGGCAGTAACGAAGCTGGATGATCCAGCTGCCGCTACACTACTTCTTCAGAAGGTAACAAGATTGTTTTTGGACCTGACTCCTAGCTTACCGTCATCTCAAGTGTGCAATGGTGACAGAAATTTGTAGCCTTATTTGTTGCCAGAAATTTGTTGCCTCTTAAGTTTGAATATGGATTTCAACAAACCACGTATTTCCTTGGAATAATGCAAAAGATGCCTATTATTAGCTTTCATTACTAACCTCTGGATTAGAATATGTAGACTATTTCAAATTGCATTCTATAAGAGTTCTCTACTTATATTGGTTTATTATAATGCTCACCTCTACAACAATTAACATCTATTCGGCTTTAAGTGACTTAAGATGATCGGTCTAAATGTACTGCCAAGTGCTTGTCTTCATAATTACATTCTTACAAATGAAATTCTGATCAAAGTACAGCCTAATGGGTTTCATTGGCTTCACATTTTGGCTTCGTATCAGCTAAATTTAATTCTTCAGTATTCGCAAAGTCAAATTCCTAAATACAACATAAACTTACACCAAAGGTTAAACCTCTGGAGTCAAATGATGGACTAGCTGATATCAAGCACAAAACGCAAATACGTTGATTCTGTATTTCTAGGCCACCTACAAGGTAAACATCTCAGCTAAACTTACCTACCAATGGCAGACGATAGAAAGTTTGTCAAGCTTAGCAGTCGAGTTTTTAAGAAAATTTAGTTGTCATCTGTTTCGGTAACTGAAATGCTTTTTACGAGGATCTTACATTTGATAACCTGGTTCTAAGAGGACTCAGTTAATAATCTCATTGCGCATAAGTTAGCTTTCAATCATTCGCTTGAATACCAATTACAAAGCTGTTTCATTTTTCCAAAAGTTGTCAGTTATTTTCATTCAAAAATGCGCAGACGAGGATATTTTTAGAATCACATGAATATGTAGCCCCGAACGTTTGTGTTCAACACATTCTCCTAATCTAACTAACGGTGACAAAGTTCTACAATGGGAAAAAGTAGTGTCCCCGAGCAGAAAAAAAAATAGAGCACTATAGAATACCAATGGTCCTATGAGTAATATATATATCCATATATTTAGTTTATCACCGTCATTATCACCATCGTCATCATCCTTCTGTGTCAAACAGCAAGGAAAGATCCATGGGCCGCTGCCAGAGTTACGAGTTCCAATAGAAGGAATGAATATGCATGGTGAACGGAGAATGAACCTACAGGAGCGGGAACAGAAAAGAGCGCGTACTGCAGTGTGTGTAACTGTGAAAAACGCACGCATTTCATTCATACTGATTCGACAGCACTAAGACTACTATCGCCGGGATCGTGGCAGAAAAGAAAGACGCAGTAAGAGAGAAAGACAATAAAGAATTGACCTTCGTTTAAGGTTCATAATGAATGTCAGATCCCCCAGCCTTCTCTGTCATGCCAGTGCTCATTTATCAAACCCTTGGCTCCCTTGCGAGCTTTGTATTTCTTGGCTTCCCAAAGTCTTTCGAAAAGAACTTTGCGGTGTTTTATAGGGAGAAGGCTAGCTTGGTAAAGCCCTCCATGACACTGCCGCTGCTTGTCTGTGGTACCTTATCAGATGAGTTTGAATGTAACCTAGTTGCAACTAACCACTGACATAGTGGCCGTCACTTTACGTGACACCTAAGGAAAGCTCGTAACGAGAGCAAAATAATCTATGCAGTGGTTCTACGGTTTCTGATCGTGAGCTGATCATCGACAAAACGACACCATTCATTTCATAATATCTGCTTATGTTTTTTTCACTTGGAGATTGTTTTGCCCCTTTTAGAAAAAGCATCAGTATACGTTGTCTGGATTCCTGAAATATGGTGGCAAAGGGGGCAGTCAGCATATTGTTGATGATGATTTGGACGATTTTCACTGCAAATTATATCAATATTAGCGTGGTACTCCGACTAAAGATGGTAAGGAAAATATCACTGGCCAAAATATTGGTGAGGATCTGGATAAGGAACCTCAAATAAATGTCTCAACCTAACGAAACACCTGGAACCTCCAAATTAAATTTTGAACAATTCGCTTACCAATTTTCCCCACGTTTTGCCTTCCTGGGTTATCCATTGACTCATGTTTCCACAGAAACTTAAAAGCGCAATCTTTGATCCATTTTTCAGATGTGGAGAGGCGCACAAAAGAGACGCGAGGTAAAGAAGATGCGCCACGAAGAACTTGTTTGGCTGGGTATGGTAAGTTGATCGTTGTTAAATATTGCATGCGATTTGCGTTGTTTTAGATAAGCACATATGCTCGTATGCGCTTGACTCTCCCTGCTGGGATTTTACTGCTTCAGTAAATTTGAGTAACACTATTTGATGTGTTCTCGGTTTATCTGGTCCTCAAACAAAATCAAATCACCTCGTGCACATTTGTAAGCAATGTTATGAACCCAATAGCGGGAGCCACAGAAAAGCCATTCACTGAGCAGGTCGTCTATCGAATAAATGAGGGCATGTTTACAGCAATAGTGATGGTTAAAGGTCCATAAAGCCAGCCGGCGTTTGCATAGCAAAGAAAGATGACTGATTTTGCAGGATGTCAACACTTCGTGCTATTCTTTTCAACCGCTTGCATACAACAATCTGTGAATTATGTAATATTCAGTTATAAACTACAATGGTCGGGTAGTGTCTAAATTCAGTACAACAAGCAACTTACGTCACCCCCATGGCAAACGCAGTCTGTAATAATAGCTTTTATTTACATGCAGCTAGGTTACGTAATCGAACTAGCATTACTTCACTGAAAGTTAAAATCTCCCGGTCAGCATTAAAATGTTAACATTCACCAGTATTGGTCTTCTTTCTTTACTATACAACTGGATAAAGATCACTCAGTGTTTCAAATTCCTTAAACGGACTTTTATCGAGTGACATAAAGCTGGACAATTTGTAAGCGTAAGCGTCGTCTGTTGGAACATGCGTGGGCCGCGTGTGCACATCTGTGTGCACATCTGTGTGCACATGCATGCAATGTACTTGACCGTCCGTTCAGACAAAACTGCACTTATGCGATCCATCTTTTCCTTAGAGTGCGGTTTGCAGAGCTACAATTGGTGCCCTACTCTAAAGTCGCGTGACCTCACTCCTCCTCTCTGAGAATGCCCAGTGGTTGTGGAATTTTGCAAGCTATTAACCGAATCTGGTGAAAACGTCGAAAGTATAGTGACGAGGTGCATTGTCCTGTTCTGGGAACTGAGAGTTCCCCTGTGATCGACGTACTAGCTCTACACTGCCTTCAGTTGCTCTAGTATGTTTCGGGTTGCCCATCATCTGCCCTTTCTTACTGTCCGAGGTTGCTGGACAAAGTGAAGGGGAGCAGCACAGTGAACCCACTGTAAATTGCACAGAAGTACAGTACAGTGAGCTTCGTTTTTGGTACATTCCACCTTCCTCATTGAAGCCCAAGAGACTGGGATCTTCATTTTTAGAGACTTGGAAAGGTGCTAGAATGTATATGAAGTAAGAGAGGAGTTTCGAGGACGCGCGCCTCGTGAGCGTCAGAAACTGCAAAACTGTTTGTGTTTTCGGGAAACTTTGTTTAGTCGTGCACACGCTGAAGACTGGAAACAACGCATAGTGTACCATGCATATGATTGCTGATCGGCATTCACTGCACAGGCGGTTTTCTATCCGATTCATGCGGAAGTTTCACGCATCTGGTGAATGCTTCTGTGCAACTCATCTTTTTTGATTAACTAGATTTGCTTGCGATAATCAGTTTCAATACTGGCACGCGCACAGGAACAAGTTCGCCCATGGAGGTTGGTCGAAGTTCATTACTCGACAGCCTTTAAGAGATGATTTACTTTCATGTAAGCTATGGACAGGCGTCCCCACAGCCCGACAGCGCATTCTGGACAAATGTGCATGCATGTATACATTTCGTATAATCTGGTACCTTAATTATTTCTTCTGTCACCCATGCAAGCGCTTTGCATGTGCAATGTTTTTATCCATGTGACACTTATAAATACATTGAACCATGTGGTTTGGATGCTTCGTACTCAATATTTCACTCGTTTTCTTTCATCCAATAAGGCTTGTCTGTGAAACGACTGCTTCTGAGGCGGCACCACAGAACTCGGTATCCGTAACCATAAAAGCACTGAGTCTGTTTTATCCTTGTTAGAAAAAACAGCAGTGTGCGATGGTGAAACGATTCATAATTACCGTTGATGCCCAACTAATGAAATTGAAATTAAAAAGCAATTTTTGGTTCTCCTGGTATAATGCGTCAGTAAACCGGAAAGGAATTTCATAGTCTTGCTTCATTTATTGTCATCACGATATTGCCAGATAAGTCTGTAATTAAGTCGTTTTATATCTAACGAAATGCAAACAATTCAAGCTTGTTCGACTACTTAAGAAGCGTTTTGCGTAATCCGAATTGTTCATCCTGCTTAGATCCTTGGAACCCTAAATAAAATGAAAATCTTAAAGTGCCACTCGTACTGGATACAAGCCATTGACCAAGTGTAAAAATACTTATTTAGGCTGTTATTACTCATGTGGATTCTATGTATTCAGTTTAACAACAATTATGGATCTCACAAAACTGCTCGCAGAACAACTTATGTTGCGCTTATCGACTGATATTCTAAATAGTTACAGTAAACCAAAACTAGTGGTATTTTGCAAGCACCATTCGGATTTTTTAATTATACCATTAGGAACACCATCATCAGTTGACCGAATATTATGGAATAGGAGTCACAGCAAAAAGCATGTGGCAGTTACTGTTGGTGTGGGATCGATGATACCGTTGTTTTCTAGCTTAAAATATCATGAGTGCTATTTTTTCGTTGAACGGTCAAGTGAATCTTGAATCCCAAATTATTTCCTCAAAAGTTTCATTGCAAATCAATCAGAGGGTTGTTTCCTCTGGGAACCTCTAAAGTTTTCCACTTACAATATCTAACGTAAACGAGTAAAATGAAAAAAATTAACCATTCACCATGATAGTGCGTTGGTGAATAACCTTCGTTCACCATATCAGACGATTTTACCTTGGCGAGTTAGCCCAAATTACTTCCGGTTGAAACAGTTTCGCTAAATCGAGCACAAATTTAAAGGCTACAGTCATCGTCTTGTTTGATTTCCCACTTCGAACACAAATCAACTAGGCAATGTACAAGACGATACCTGCCTTGACGTCTTCCTATATTTCGGGTAGCTTGGAGATTATACATACATTTTCACGTTGTAAATAGTATCTGAATGAGTGGACAAAATTTCCCCGGAAGAATACGACCAGTTTTCCGTTTACCACCGCTCATCAGATAAACGCACTTGGTACTTTGCCGTATAAACATTCTTATACTTGCACACCCCGAATGGGTATGTCCCACCAGGAGTGTGCATGAAAGCTCTTTGGAGAAGAATCCACAGGGGAACCACAACTGTGATTCGTTGATAATATTCTGCCAGTTGGATTGAGTCAGTCTTAGGCTATATGCATATATATACATATGTGTATTCTGGAGCAAAGAATTATCAACGAATCACAGTTGTGGTTCTTCTGTGGACTCTTCGACGAAGAGCTTCCATGCACACTCCTGATGCTACAGATTCGATTCTATATACACATATATGTATAACAGCTATCTTAGGCCAGCTCAAAAGCAACGATGGTACCAGCGCAACAACATTCAGAAACAAAACCATTGTTTTCTTGTGCTTCCAATGTACAGGTTTTGTGAATTTTTGTTTTTCGTGTGCTGTATATTTCCTTTTAAGAGGAGCGCGTTCTACAGGCAAATTATATAGAATTTCCCCAGTTGGCCTCGGTTCTGAGACCTGTTTCGCGGCGATTACAACCAAAAACAGCCTTCATCTCTTGGACCCCAACAAAAAAGGCGAGAAGCATCAAACGAGGCTAAGAATCGAGCAAATATTTTCAAGCCTCCATAAAAAGTGACAGAACTACCACTACATCACTTCATCCACCTTTGATGAGCGCGTTCAAGACAAACACAATAGAATGAACATTGAATAGGCAAACTCAGTAAGTGATCAAGCTACCGAAAGCGATGTAGAGCGATTATCTTAGTCAAAGGACGATCGTCTTCACCCAACACATGACGACGCACCTCGTCATTGCTGATTCAATATTCCCACCACACTCGAGCAATGCTACGGAGACACCGGCGGACGAAAACAGAAAGTCGCCGGATATCCTCAACAAGGGTAGACCAAATCTCGAAACCATAAAGCAGAACACTACGAAATGTGACAGTGCATACCCTCCCACTGAGGAAATTCCCGATGTCATTATGGTGCCGCAAGTGTCGCAGGTTCGCGAAAGCTGCTCCGGATTTCGAAATTCGTGATGTGACCTTACCACCAACGCCTTCACCAGATGCAACCAGACTCTTGATGTACTTGAAGCTACTGACTACCTCAAACCTATCACTAAGAAGGGTGAATGCAGGTATAAGCTCCTACCCGTCCGGAAGAAGTAATTTGGATTTTGAAGGTTGAAAGCGTATACAACGCGATCTAACGCAGGTTGAATTGCCTGTGCATTGTCATACAGCAGGACGATATCATCTGCATACTCTAAGTCAGTGCTCTGTTCCCTGGAAGGAGTTTAACATCATCATCTAAAAGATCAGATAAAGCGTCCTGTGAAACATCCACTATGATGAAGTTGAAAAGAAATGGGATATAGGCAGCCTTGCCTTACTCCACTGGAGATGACGAAGGGTGGTGAAAGCGGTCCATAAGGCCTAACTCGACCTGGCGAATGACGG
>LUCM01007409.1:29387-49633 GCA_008360955.1 Fasciolopsis buskii
GATCCAGACACAAGCTTTCGTTGAGTTCACGTACAAGAGTCATCAACCGGGATGGACTGGCGCACGTCACGAAGGCGCAGAGGCTCAGCAGAAACCTAGAATGTCACCACGCAGCGGGTCGAGCCACAACTCACCATGCAAGCAGAATACAAGACATTATTGTTAGGCGAAAGGTGCTCACTAGTTTTATTGGCAGGGCCAGTTCTAACCTCTTAGCTGGTGTTGATTCAATAGTTAAAAGCTAGTCGGATCCCATAGCTTGTCACGATGGAACTGAGGCTGCAACTTGCTTTTTGGTCGCTTCTTATGTGCGTGTACAGCCCCGTGCATGCTAACGTATATTGAGTGAAGTGCTCCGTTCGACCGGGAGTATTGTGGTTCGCCGAGCCATTTGCAGCTTATGGCGAAATGGTCAATTTACGTCCACCGGTTGCTCAACAGGACTCACTAACTCCCTACAACCTGATCGCCTGTTCACAAGTCAGTGTGGTTCCCCCAACAGGGCTTATAAAATGACCGTTATCTTCTCGTAACATCACTGGTCATTGCATTTTATGTTCGTTGAAGATAAATTATGTAGATGCAAAATCTAGATGCTGATTTCCCCTTCTTCTGTCTCTGTCTTATTTTCGACTGGTTGATTGATTGATTGATTGTGAAAATATCATAGCGATGTTCATGGTTATGAGTTCTAAGCTGAATCTGATTGAATTGGACTGCTCTCGTGTAGTGGCTCTTTTCTTCTCGTTACTTTGAGTTTTGCTTGTTTACCAGCAGTGCTTTATAGCGCTGCGCTTTGTTTATCCGGGGCGTTTGTCTTTTATGCATTCATAATTGTTTTTTGTCCCATGGTCACTTCACCATATCCGACTAAATAAAGGTGGCACTGACACAATCTACTATTCGTGGAACAATATAACTGCACTTCAATCCCCATGGAAGCTTTTGGGATACATTTTCTTGCTGTAATTTGATTCTGAGCGAGTCATACTTGATAGTAATGTGGATTTTGAAGTTCATGGTATGCACTTATTTGTTTGAGTTAAATTTTGAAATGAATTATTTGAGAGCCTGTCCAGAACCTGACGGCTGTACGACTCATCAAAATCTCAGGTACATCGTTCGTTGCCACTCACCCTACCAGATTAGAATGACCACTTCTAATGAACCGCGACGTTCGTTAGAGGCTTCATGGTCCAAATCAAAATGTCCAAAAGTATCCTTCGGTGAGAAAATTAGTGTTTTACTATGAGGTATCTGGTGCATATTGCGATTGGTCTGCAAACAGCAGTGTTTTAATAATTCACAAAACCTAGTATCTGGTAATAAATCCGTCGAATCAAGAAGCTATCAAATTGCGAACTGATTATACCTGAAGCACGCCCGAGAGGTCAAGTATACTGTTGACAAATGTGTACATTTCATCTTTGAATTAAGACAAGGCTGTTCACTACTGTTCCGTTTCATCGTTGTCTTGGTCTTCATCGATACCTCCAGCTCATATTTTTCTTGGCCTGAAAAGAACACACTTATAAGGTAGCACTATTCCATGGCCATATTACGTCCTCGACGATTTCAACGTCGTTACAATACTGCATTCGAAGACTGAATTATTCGTACCAGTTTTCTATGGTAGGTACCAAACAATTTGCATCATATTGTACAAAAATCCAATATGGTCAAATTGGCCCAACGTGTCGAGGCTGTAAGGAGAGTGACCCAGGGTATCTACGAGCAAGAATATCAAGATGCCATTGTACGACTGAAAGAGAAGGTTCGGGAAACTGAAGGTCCAGAAATGCGTGAAAACATGCAGGATCAAATTCGACAGTGGTTTGTGGAATGTCGGTAAGTTATTCAGTTTTACAAAAAAAGCTGTATCCTGAATTTTCCAGTGAGGTTTACCTACGTCGATTCACTTCCGACAAATATGGCATCTACGGAGTATGGTGGCTCTGAATAAAAGGCAGCAAACTGAAAGTGCTATATCGTGAGGAAAAGAATTATGAGTGGTTTTATGAAATAGGTGAGTGAACCGAAGGGCAAAGCTGACCGCAAATACCGTCAAGTAATCTGTCCTTCTTGACTTGCATAGGTTCGTCCGCTTAATAGTAGGCTGGTAGATCCAACACTATTTGTGTGATCATGCTATCCTATGTGGACTTAACTGATAACGTTTAACTCTCTTCGTACAAATCACTGCATGTTTGACCCCATAAATTTGGTCATGCGGGACAATTTTCTGGTAATTTGTATATTTCCCCTCTCACTTGTTCTTACTATTTCAGCTGCCACGGAGTATGTGCCGTCAGACGAGCAATAAGTCATAATAGTTCTACTACAATAAGGGACTTTTTAATAAAGGAGGACTGATTAATGTGTTATGATTCTGGACTTGGGAATCAATCTTACACCTAAGCCTAAAACGTTATTCCTTCAACTGATCATTTTACTTTTAATAACTCCTACCCTCCACCAATTAATAAAGCAGCCTCCATGAATCACATTTTCTGCAACCCAGCAACTAACTGTGCTCACTTTTAGGTGTGCATTGCAAATTTCTGCGTTTTGAATGTCAGTTGGATCAGTTACCCCATTATACGTCCATTCAGTCGTCAAGTTTTGACTTTCAGATAAACGAGTGAAACTATCAAATTACCTGATGATTTCATTTTTGTGTATGGAAGTCAGACTGTACCTATTTAACCAGAACCAGAACCTTCATAAGTCTATGCTTATCGTTGAGTACTGTAGGTCTGTATAGCCCCTGTCGAACGAAAACCAATAAAATACCACTTTATTTATCTAGTTCAATGACCATATCAATAATCTATAAAGGACAATAGTAATGATAAAATGTACATTTAGAATACTTAGAACAAGTCAATCCGCATACCTAGCGTCATCGGAACAACGACGGAGGCAAAACCGTAATTCCAGAGAAAGTGAAAGAAAAAGGCGCATATAAACCTTTTTCTAGACTTCCTTCACATTACGTACTGGTGGTCAAAACCCACAGTTGATTTATGGGCTAGACAATATCAAGATACTAAAATTGAAGTAGAATTTGTCTTATGGAATTCATCTCGAATCTCTGACTAGAAGACCTTGTCCGCAATGCAGCATCACGAGACAGGGAGTCGGTAATCACTAATTCGGTTCTTCAACGTATCAACCATTTTGGGTCAGAAGTCTGACACCTCTGGATTCCAGCGAACCCGGTCATCGTAAAGCTCCGTCTTCAGGTCTCTACTAAAATACGATATATCAGATAAAGATAGTGGATTATAGCACTGTTTATTCATTTCCGCCTTTTAAAGGTGAAGATCATATGGTACGAATTTCAGACGATAACAGAATCAAAGCAGCAAATACTTTTGTAGTGTGTAATTTCTTTCTTCCATAAGTACCATCAGGTGTACGCCAGGTCTTTTGGAAAATAATTGTCAAGGTTGCTGAGCAAACTAACAGAAAGGCCGTTAGGCAGAAGCAAATTTGGGATTTTTGGGTAGCCGTACTTCACGCGTGCGTTTGTTGTATCTTTGTTTTGGTCAATAGTCCGTTCAGAAGTCAAGAAGTTGAAACTTATACATATTTACGTATACATATATATACCCTTTTTGCAAGGCCCAAACACGTTTGCATCTTTTCAGGCATGGCCATTCACATGAATATAGACAAGTAGGCAGGTACCATTAATTGGTGATTAATCTTTTAATATAAGAAGACATGTGTCAGGCAGAGAATGTGCTAAAAGCAGACGTTTTGGATTAAAAGTATTATGCACTGGAACAGTGATTTTCCAAGAGATTGGTTGACCGACCTGGTATAGTTCGAAAACAGAAAGACCAACGTGAAACCAGCATCGACACTTACTCACCCCAACCAATATGTGCATTTCGCATGTTGTTCATTTACTGATCATTTGACGATTTACGCAGATGTTAACAAAAGTTGGTACTATTGTAATTGCTTTTTTCTTAGAAAAGCCATTACTTTGCATCTATTACATCAGAACAATAACCTCCGTGATTGGAATTAAGTTCCAAGATTTGCATTGACCTAAAATTTGTTAAAACTTTCCAAATCCTACTTGACAATACCAGAGTGATCGCAAAATCTTTCATGTACATCCTTAGTGACGCCACAGGAAGATTTCCGGACTACCCAGAAGAAGATCAAGGTGGGTCGGCCGCTATTTTTAAAGAGAAAACACCGGAGGAACTTGAACGCGAACTGAAAGAAAAAGTTAGTCAGCGTTGTCATTGCCAGTTATTGAAACAACTTTGCGATTATAACATTCTGCAAATATTATTCACAGGCACAATTAATCTACCTTTAGGAATCTCTGGAGATATCACAAAATTTGCTTCCCACTTTGTAGTCGATGATGACCAGTTATTCGGCTTCACTATGATTCGTTAACAAAAATAGGTTACTGACTGGGGATTTAAAATATCCGAAGGATAACTTACTCGTGTAGCGTTGAACTGTGGAAAATTGCGAATTCTAAACGTAGTTTGGAGTAAATGTCCAATGTTTAAGTGTTTTCAGTTCCACGGATAAAACAGTCTATAAATATACTCTTATATACTCTTAAGTATAATTGTCACTTACCTTCAAACAAAGTTTAATTTGGGACCCCAGCGGTAAACTGTCACCATAGTGATGCGATATATACAGCTAGAATCTGCACCATTAGCGTTAATCTGGCGGACTTTGACTTGTGCCAACACCTTTTGTTGCAGGGTAAATTCAGTTAGAAAACCTGAAAGTAAAACTTTACGAAAATCTACTCCTAGTGCATGAATATTCGGTGAAAATTATGGGTAAATTACGATGGAAAACTCACGCTTTTCTCGATACTTTTTCAATAGGTTAAATGTTTGCATCAATACTGTAAATTCTGTCTAGTGTCTCGTTGATCTCTCGTTGCATTCTGTTCTACCGATAGTCCTGAAAATGCCCCTCGACTACGTTTGGGGTAAGATACATTGCCATTTGAATTGAGAACCAAGGTACTTTTCTATCAGTACATTTTAATTTTGTAGTAAATAACGCTACTAGGAAGTCAGTAACAGGGCCTATTATCTCTGATTCATACTATTGCGACTGTAGGAAGAAGCGGCCCAAAAGGACAAGGGGAAGAAAGGTAACAAACCCGAGAAAATGGATGATAAAAAGAAGAAAGAAGTAAGTTATCCACTAAATAAACTCATTCTGGTTCCGTTTGCATCTTTGGGCTTAAAAAATTGCCGAGCTTAATCACTAGTATTCCAGTTAATCCAAGATTTTATTGGCTTAGTTATGCTCATTCTCTAATATAAAGCAGGAGGTTTAAATGATTCCTATAGTCTGTCTGCATTTGTATAATTAAAATAAAATACGAAGGGTCCCTACTGCATCTGGTACCCTACCTGAAGTCTGAAAACGTAAACCAAATTCCAGCTAGTGGTAACTTTTTCTTTCGCACTTTCTGCGTGTGACTTGAAGGACCGATTCCGTGATCATTATAGGGAGCTGGCAATAAATGTTTGCTCTGTCTGTTGAAGTTTATTCGTAGAATGTGCATAAATTTCGGATTTGTCAATCGGTTAGCGGAAAAAGTTAAATCAGTTCAGAAGCAGATTCACAACCGAAGGGGATGAGTATCCCATCAGTAAATCGAACAAATTGGAACACATTCGTCCTATAGGCTGTTTAGTTGTGCTTGTGTGCGAGAGAGCTCATTAGCACTGCGCGAGCTGGCTCTATTCGTGATCGACGGGAATGAGAAATAAAAGGCCAACCTAACGGTACATGCATGGGCCTATAACACAGACACAACAGTATGAAAATCTGGTATCCTCATTGACCCTAGTCTACACATTCCTAATGTATGCTTTTGTAAACGGAAGATAATTGTTCTTCTCCCGACTGAGCTCTAATATCGAATCAGATCGCAATACTCGAATTAGAATCGGAATGCACGCTGATCACACCAAAGTCAATTGAGGATCGAACAGAACTGTACCGATCAGAATCGTGCAAATCTCATACAAATACAGTGAAACAAATATGAGAGAAAGCAGTTCGCTTTATCAGAGTCCGTCTGCCACGTTTCTGTGAAAACAATTAAGGAATTTGCAAGAAAAACTGAAATTAGTAATTAAAGTGGACACGCAGGTAGCACGTTAAGATGGTCAAAATACCAACTAGTATCGTCGTCCGCGCTTTCATTTGAACGAGCCTATTTAATCGGCTTGCGGGCTGAATGAAAAATGTAATGAGCTAAGGATGATAAAGCTCGAAAATACAAACTGGCCGATGAGTGACTGTCGTCCACTCAGTATGCTAAGGACGGAATCACTCAGATCTTTCAATGTTAAGTCAAGATGAAATAACTGCACGATAGATTTCTATTTACAAAGTTTACTTAGAAATGCAGCTGATGAACTTATTACTTCTATCGGCATTTTCCTTTCATTGTTTTTTAATGGCCGATATATTTTCAGCCTGAAACGCTCCAGAATTGTTGAGGTCAATCCATTTTATCCTTCTTATCAGGATGAACCAGAAGGATGGAGAGTGGCTCCGTCAGCATTTCTTGATGATCTCCGGGAGGGATGCCATCAGTATGAGAGTGAGTTATATCGCTGAGTATCATGCTACGGGTAACCTAAGGGTTTTTGATTAAACTCATAAAATATTTTGGGACGTGAACCCTGCCACCGCCGATCACCTTGGTTTTTGACAGTCAGCCTCTGTGATCCAACTAACTTTGGTAAGGAGAGGCTTCAAGCGGATACCAAAGACTCGAGACCTCTTTGCTTAGATGCGATAAGTCTTGCTACAACGACGCAGGCTTGCGTCCTGAACACAGGACTCGTTGACAAACCCCCCTAGCATCCGCTGAATAACACACAGGACAGAAATCTGATCAATTGCAGGCTGGAGATAAGGACAGGAAGCAGTCATTTGCCCTGCTTCAGGGACAAAGTGAAAGTGGTTTCATTTTCGTCACATTCTGAGATGAGTGGTGACATTGCACGAAATAAAGATCCCAGAAAAGTACGAACCCGAAACACTGAAAGCAACCGTCCAATAACCTTTGCCCTCAATAGAACTATATGAATAGTTTAATTACAGTAAATAACTGGACAGCCTTGTTGAGCGGGGGAGACTATTCGATCGTTCTTGCTAGATTAGTCAGCGGGATTTGAACCACAATCCAGACGACTGACTGAGGTCGCTAAAGTTAACGACCATCACATTCCGACTACAAAGGTTTTCACATCTGAAATATCATTTTTTGCACCATACTTTGGATCCTAAGTTGCCGGTTATGTGTTGTAAGGTCTGATCTAAACAGGACTACTCACATCCAGTATGTTCAAAAAAATACTCCTCTCAATAGGAGAGGTCGAAAAAATGTACATTGCACAGGTGAACATCTAAGGATGCGCAGGCACTACTTCAATTAAACATAGTAACCAGTCATTGGATAGGTAGCGGTTAAGCGGCCAGCATCGCGATGTCTCAACCACAAGGTTTCGGAACCGAGTCTTTCCAAAGCCGACCAATTTTTCCGCGTGGAAGCTCTCTGTTGGCTTCGATCTTGTTCCAAAGAGTGATGTAGTTTATTGTTTCATTATTGAATAAAGTTACGAAAATCGAGAATCAATTGACTAACCCGGTCCGTCGTTTTCTAATGGAAGCGAACAGCTCAGTCAAGCAAGAACCAAAGGACGCTGTAAATGATCTTCAAGTGCTTCACGGTGGCACGGAGATCGCGGTTTCGTGTGCATCAGAAACTTCACATGGGTACTTCACATTTATCTTATTTATCTTATTTCACATTCTAAAATTCAAATAGTTTTGCCTACTTTTTCCGGTACGCTGAGCCCCTGCGTTATCAGTTGTTGTGACACATCGATTTGGATAAAGGTATGATTCCTCTGTATTTCCCAGTGTATATAAGTTGTGACGTCCAAATGCTGTGATTATAAATTCCCTCAAGACAAAATTTCATCCACCCCTATGTCTTTTCATAATTTCGATGATACACGGGATTTTTGTACGAAGTTTTCAGTTAGTCTGCGCGTAGTGCATCCCATTATTAGAATAAATTACCTATTGGTACCTTTGGCCATTGGATTTACACATTATGGGCACTCATTAATACACCTTTTAAATGGTAATGAGTAGGTAAATGATGCACTGTCTATCTGAGAACTGGATGACATACGGTTCTTATTCCAGCTATTTGGGCTCATCGAGACGAGCAGGACAATTTTGCACAACGTCATGATGAAGAAATTATCAAAGAAGAAAAACGCGTTGAAGTTGAAAAGGAAATTCGTTTTCAAGTGAGCCTTAGATGTAACAGTTTTTGTGCCTTTTCCGACCTCCTCGATTTATTCCCACAAGCAGGCACTTGAATAATCGAGTTTAAGTAGGCCGGTCTACGTTGCCAAAGGGAACGTCAAGATTACGAGGTGCTATAATCCTATCCATGCGTTCCATTTGGGCCACACACTAATGAGGGCTCAACCGTTCAACATCGTCTCCCACTTGCATGATCTTCGCCCCAAAGGAAGAAGATGAAAAATCCTCTGCAGAGCAGAATCTGTTGTAAGCACAAACAAAGTCTATCCTTGCGAAAACAATCTACGAAATTCAAAAGCTTCTCAGGCTTAAGGATATCTGGTTGGAGTTAAACTTGGCAATTTATCAATCCATACGAGACATTTCACCTCGAAAACAACATTCATTCTTGAGTTTAGTAATCCACGTTGTTCATTTTGGTCAAACCCCCGACAAATCTCTCATTTGCCCAATTGTAATGGTGAGAAATACTAAAATGGTAAGTTTACATTTGCCATTTATTGTTTTCTGAGTAAGCTTGACGGTTAACCCATTGAAGTTGACGGCTAATTACCTCTGTAAACTAAACTGTTCGCCCTGTTTCACTTACGAGCAGTCCCGGATTTTGATTCTACTTCAAATATTCTACCCTTTTATGCAACCAGCTTGCTCTCACGAGTTTGTGAACTGCTATTCAGTTTCCGCACGTTCAAGTAGTTAGAAATATGAAATTTATCAGGATTATGCAATCTTGATATTTGTAGTGCATTCCTTATCGTTTCTATTGAAACCATTTTAAGCATGGTTGTTAGTCAGAAAGCCGATTTTATTAAAATTCTAGAACGCTTAGTTGGATTCTGAAATTCTACTGGGAAATCATAATTCGAAGCCTCCATTTAAGATCCTTCGTTGTTAATGCGAAATTCTTAATTGCTTCAGTAGGCAATTGATTGGTTTTTGAAAGGTGTGATTATTCTTCAAGGTTGACGAGCTTCTGCGGCAAGAATTGAGAAACCTGAAGATAGCAATCGATAGGGAAAAAGTGAAACGTGTGGTCAAAAAAAGAGGAAAGAAAGGGAAGAAAGGAAAGAAAGGAAAACGAGGGAAGAAAGACAAAGATCTAACACCGGACAGGTAAATTTAATTTGCTTATCTTTGCCTTGTCCTGATGTTCTTTTGCTAGGGATACATAACATAAAACTAAGTCATACCACATATCATACCAGATCATAACAGATGACAAATTTGTCGAATGGTTCCAAATGTTCTATGTAGCAATAAACCGAATTTGGAGTTGGAAATCTTGTTACTAAGTTTATTAATCCGTGTAGACAATCTTCTTACGGACCTATCATAATACGCATGAACATCCAACTATTCAGTCAGTTGCCTTTCTAAGTGTTTGGTCAAAGAATCTTGTGCTGTGGATCAGTAGAGGAACACTGCACAAGTGTACGTATATAACTCATCCGATTTCTACCACTGAGCCGATACATGAGTCTGAAAGGAAATCCTATTTTTGAGGATACTTGTCGTAATGGTTATCAGCTGATCTCCACACGTTTACATATACCCAGAAAAATTCGCCGAAAATATTTGGCAAATAACATCGACAGAAAATTCGGGCAGTTTGGTTAAAAAGGCTAAACAGATTATCTGGCCACCGGGTTATATGGAATGATCCTGATGCCCCACTGGTCGCTCATCGAGAATGACTCGCATTCTGCCTGCATGGTGAGTTGTGGCTCGACCCGCTGCGTGGTGACATTCTAGATTTCTGCTGAGTCTCTGCGCCTTCGTGACGTGCGCCAGTCCATCCCGGTTGATGACTCTTGTACGTGAACTCAACGAAAGCTTGTGTCAGGATCGCGAGATTTAGTGGTCTCGACAATCTCATGATTTGGAAAGTGCTGCTGCTACAGAAAATTTCTGCAAACTGTTTCATCTCATCCGAGCTGCCGATAAGAAACCATTAGATGCGAACAAAACGATCTGTCAAGCTTACGGTTCGCCCATCCAAAACCTGCAGCGCCATCTTGTACGCTGGGTTGAGCACTTCCAAACACAATTTATCTGGCCCTCGGGATCAGCGCCTCCCGCAACTATTTCGGTGGACGGATCCACTCACTGAAGCGGAGATCATACGACAACTAGTAGAGCACCGGTTTGCTTTTCAAAGGCCAATGATAATCGTGTTCTTGGACATTTGCGCAGCTTCTGAATTCGTTGATAGGTCTGCACTATGGCACTGCTTTTTGGAGGATGGGGCACCTGAGAAGTATGTGTTGGTCTTCACAGAGTTGTACCGTCATTCGCCAGGTCGAGTTAGGCCTTATGGACCGCTTTCACCACCCTTCGTCATCTCCAGTGGAGTAAGGCAAGGCTGCCTATATCCCATTTCTTTTCAACTTCATCATAGTGGATGTTTCACAGGACGCTTTATCTGATCTTTTAGATGATGATGTTAAACTCCTTCCAGGGAACAGAGCACTGACTTAGAGTATGCAGATGATATCGTCCTGCTGTATGACAATGCACAGGCAATTCAACCTGCGTTAGATCGCGTTGTATGCGCTTTCAACCTTCAAAATCCAAATTACTTCTTCAGGATAATCGCTCTACATCGCTTTCGGTAGCTTGGACACGTATTGCATATGCTTGCCAATTATCTACCTTTTTGTGCTCTTTTTCACGTGCTGGGCAAAGTTGGAAGAAACGACGTGCACTTAGCCTACGACTTCCCGTAGAGGTATGAATACTTCAGTTTTGGCGTTGACTTCGGTTGATGCTTCCCGCCTTTTTGGTTGGGGCCCAAGATGTGTGGATTGTTCTTGGTTGGTGATGCTCAGAGATATGACTCAGGGACGAAATCAGTGGCTTGAATGCAGTGTTGTCTGTCCGTAGAACTCTTCCGCTTTAAAAGCACTGACATCATTCAGAGAAATCCTACAATGTATGCTGTGAAAATGCAAAGAGGGCACTTATTTTTCTATGTTATTATTATTTTTCCCCTCTCTTCCGCTCCCTTCCTTGTTTACCTGTGCATTTTCTTTCGTTGGCTTTATGCTTGTTTTTCAAACCCGTGTATTTTATACCTATGTATATATATTCATATATATACATATTTATATATAAAACTAGTGCGTGGTGAATAATGGAAACCATGGCGGAGTGTTGTATTCTTCATGCATCAGGTTGTTATTTGAGGTTGTGAATGGCTGATCCAATAAATCTTTTTTCGATTGCGTTAAGTTGCTTTATTCAATACTTGGACTTAATGGTTTTTTCACTCATTGTAGTCATCAAAGTAATTTACTTTTATTATTATTATACACATGTGGTTTTGTAGGATGAATTTTGTTACGAATAGGTTTTTTTCAGAAGCATGGCGTTGTCGGCTAGGATGTATTGAATAGACATGTGATGCTTCTAATTAATGACGGATAGTCGATTTCTTAACTAGCAAAATTTAGTCAAGAGGTAGAATCTCAAAATGCCACCACACTAGCTGAGCATAGGTCGTATTCATAATTCAACTAAAACTTTGATGTCACTGTTAACGATGCGTACAAAGTGCAACCGAGTGAATCACAAATCAAGTCAACCAAGGTAATCACAGGTAATTCCAACCACCGCAAGCAACTTTTGAGGATATGATGCGATATAAACTGTGATCATGTTCTCGGTTTGCACGCGAAGAAAACCAGGGTTAATTCGCACCAACGTGGGACTCATCTAAATACCTGATAAACCTGGTCGCGGGCTCATTTCCAGGATATACGTGTGTGGCGGTTCATCGGCAGACTTTTAATAAATACACGTGCAAAGGTCGAGAGCAAGTCGAAAATTACAGGTAACTCACGAGATTGGGGTGACCAGACGTAGTCCTGATTCACACCGGATAAGTAATTAGGGTCCTGTGGCCAGAAGTGACGATGATGTCCCGGTGGAACCAGTGAACTGGGTACCGTAGGTGCGGTAAAACCATCGGGTTGGAATCCAAGAGATCCTCCGAAGCAATGGTTGAGGGCAATAGGTTATATGGCTCCGTGCTCCAATCAGCGACATGCTTGCATTCCACGTCTTTTCTGTTCCGTATAGATTTTCAACCTACCACTTACCAGTTGGTTTTTTTCACTGTTCCTCGTTATTTTTCTCTGTTTGACCAGATGGTGCTTTGTGGTGACGACCAAAGCCGGAGCATGTTAATCCAAGGTTCATAGTTGTACAAACCGAACTGACTGAACGGTGATATCCCCCAAATAAACGGGTGTGGAGTTAAGATTGATCAGTGTTTTTGTCGTAGAATGAGTCATTCTCGGGGTGAGAACCAAGGGCGATAAAAGCTTTGGAAATGACCGCAGTGGAGCCGAAACTTGAAGAAAGAAAGCTCCGAATGAATGATTCACAAATAATTTTGTCAGTTAAGTTGGCATGGCAACAACAGTTAGTAAAACAAGCTACTACGCACATGTTGAATAGATGAACCCAAATATGGGAAGTGCAGAAGGAATGATGCAGAGCTAGTGGATTTGATTCATAAACTGAGACCCAAAGAAAACCATGCACCAAATTGTCCGTGACAACCTCGTATACCGGAAGCAAACTTGGTTCGGCTTAAAAGCCCCAGCCTGTATTGTCAAAGATAAATTGCAAAACGATTTTATCTAACCAGCAGTAGGTTTGCTTGTCCTCAATTTACCAAAACTATTGAATATTTATCCAAGTAATCAGATGATTTCTAGTCACTTCTCTGGTGTTAGAAAGAATTTAATAAATTTTCTACTGACAAGCTGAAGAAATACTCGTAAATATCAACCTACTGCGTTATCCGTTCACTACACTAGGACGCTCATTTCGCTGTATGAAGAACTTGTGTTGACAGGGATTATCAAGAAACCAACGAAAGTACAAATTAATGAATACTATGGCGAATACTCGTTTTTGGGAACCACTTTACGTCAAGCAAATATTGAACCTCAACCGTCACTTAGTGATATACGGCGACTGATTACGGAATATGCAATTTTGCCCCTGGGTAAGGTTCAGATCCATTTTTGTTTGTGGTCATCTTAAACCTTTTATTAATAATTTACTGATTTCAGAGCTGAAAAGAGCACTCATTGTGTTTTTAATTCGCTCGGAAATAGTTTGAAGGGTGTTTTTGTAATCGGATCGGTAGTTCTACATTCTACTGCTGAATATGGTTGATTAAAATTCTTACCCGTTAAGTCTATCACAAATGATTGAAGATTTCTGAGTCTTGTCTAGATGTTAAGGAAATTCACTAAATGCAACTGGTTGGTTATCTTTAATTCTTGCATCATTACTACTTATGATTACCATCGTCGGCATCATTATTTACCGATGCAATCTACGCAGTTCACTCTTTTACACTGATTTTATCTAGTGATACCATAATTTTAGGGTTTGATCTGGCTCAATGACGTACCCTCAACTTCCAAATCCCTCTGATTAATTTTGTAGGTTCACAAACGGTACATGAAAAAGCACCATGGATTAAGTCGATCTTGCTAGCTGGACCAGTTGGCACAGGTAAACGGATGCTGGTAAACGCCATCTGTACGGAAACTGGAGCCAATCTGTTTGATCTCTCAGCAGAGAACTTGGTAGGAAAGTATCCTGGGAAAGATGGCTTGAAAATGCTCATGCATTTGGTATTCAAAGTGGCTCGATTATTGCCGCCATCCGTTATTATGGTAAATGATTGCGAAAAAATGATGAAAAGGAAAATACCCAAAACTGATCTGGCAAGTCACCTGTTTTGCTCCCTTCAGTTGAAATGGAAATAGCTGCTTCAATTCCGTTGCAACGGATTGTACCCACCTATCTTTTTAATGGTATTTTCTTTTCATTCTGAAAAGCTTTTGCTCTATTCTCGAATGTGGATCACTCGGGAATTACAGAACAGAAGTGCACATGTTCACACTGTTGGTGGGATCCGATACAATGGGAGGTCTGTGGTTGTCTGGATGTGGACGGAGGAAAGTGGTGTTTTAAGACGGTGTGATCAATAAAACTCACTTGAATGTATTGGTGAAGGGTATCATGGACCACCAGAGCCAGCAGGATTTTTCGAAGTGACAGTGTCCCGCCTACCAATCACTTAGTGCACGAATTTCATATGCACCTTGAGGTTCAACTTCTCCTACAATTCTCTTTTCCCAAACCAATTAATGTCAGTTCGATAGATATTTTTGGAATAGATCAAAAACGACAGTGGAAGAGCTATGGCTCTTCTAAACTATTACGGAGCTTAAATCTGCCGTGAAGATTGAATGAAGCGCAGTACCACTGAAGTATTCCAAATAATTGCTAGTGGTTAGACATCAGGATTTATGATGTCTTTAAGTTCAAAGAGGGGAAAGTAGAGTGCTAGTTAATCTCGCTACTCCCCATTGTAAACAGTGGCCCGGATTGTGGCAACGTCGTGAATATTAGGCGCTTAATAACTTATTATGTTGAAAATGTTATAGTCGAAGATCATTTTTGGTAACTACTTTGCTGAATGAGACCTTGTCATGTCGAGGTTCAGACTGGTTGTTTAGAGGTGTGTTCGGTTGATCCAATTTAAGGCTTAACGGATTTTTGGCGGGAACGCTGCTCCATAATGATAAACAGATGAACACAGAGGGAGAATCAATGAACAGGTGCAACAATTATCAAAAAAGCCAAAGCCCAGGATGACACAGCACAGTTCAGATACTCTCCCGTTCGCAAGGCAAATGGATAACGTGTTATGACATGCTAATGAATGTGAGAACATCAAACTTAGGATCCCACTGGTCTGACGACGCGAAAGTCCTGGCTTTACCCTGTCGAGTGCTACGCAAATTAGAATAACATGAATGACCACGACTATTGTTCACTTGATTAGTTGGCTGATTTACGGAAATGCAATGCACCGTAATAGAAATGCCCTTTCCTGAACCCTTAGTGAGTATTTGGATGTGCACTAAGATGTCTTTCATCACCAATTCTTTCCACTTACATTATTGTTTTTTCGGTGTTGCACCTGCTCAAAAATTAAAAAAATAGACCGACTGTTTTCTACCATTTGGACTGCAGTGATGTTTATTTCAACGGGATTGGAAAAAATATGTTGACCATTAAACGTTTTTCCATCAACTCCAGCCCTAATCTGGACCCACTCAATCGTTGGGAGTTCGCCTTTATCCCATCACGACAATTATGCTTCATGAAACGTTTAACCTTGGTAACACCTTCCTCTCTCTAGAGTTGGCTTTATCGAGCAGCAGACTCCATTGTTTCCGACACAGTCAGCTGCATGCTCGTAAACTGCGGCAGCTTTCGTTTCATAGTAGCGAACCCAGGCAGCTTCCGGCTAGAAAACTACTCATCCCTGAATGCCTCTCCCGGTGTTGAACCAGTCTCCTTTTTGCTAATCTCCTGGTTTATTTTTCACCCCTTCTGAAACAATACTTTAAAATTCTTCTTCATGCTCTGAACATCAGAAAGCGAGTTCTTTTAATTCATACTAAACACCTAATACCTATGTTCGTTATCAGACACCTAGAGTCTTGCATCAATCCTGACCATGAAGCATTTCTATGTACCACTCATCTACTGCACTCTGATTAGTCCTGTAACCACCACTCGGCCCCACATTCCATAGTTTTCGGTATATGATCTTGTGCAGTAACATTTATAAACGCTCCATTGTTTCATATGTCGCTCTCCTGTTAGCGACGACGGACAAATTACTGCCTGCAATATACTTCACTCTTGTGGGTATCGTCTTTTCCCTCAGTGTTCTATTTTATCAGATCACACAATATGAAATACTTAAAAGTTCAATTGGATTTTGCACATTTTTGGATAGGTATGCAAAATAGTATGAAGGAACAGTGAATTTTACATCTCCACCAGTAATAATTATAGTAAGGAGGAAACATTTTAAGACCATTGTGAATTAATCCTAAGGTCACGTCCAGTAAATGGATTCCGCATACGTATTTTCCTAGTTTAGCGATAGTCACGATTCTTCTTTCCATTGGTAGGTGAAGCACATCTTACTTAGACAGTATTTCATAAGCAATTTTGAGAATTTGCCATCAAGTTTCCGTTTAATTGTTGCATATCTGTCAGAAATATCTCATGTTCAGATACCTGAGATAATTTCTACTAGGTCCATGCCCTATCCAGGCCGATCTAAATATGCAACGTTATATTGAACAAGCCACAATTCCGACGATGTGTTTGAATGCATCACCTTGTTGGGATGTATCGTTTCTGTTCCTTTTCCTTGGATCGAAAGACAGCGCATGATAATGAAGGGTACTGGTAAGAAAGGATCGTCACTTTATCACCCAAAATACTAAAATCGCTTGTTCCTCAAGTAGAAAAACAGGGATGAACCGTATTCAAAATACCAGAACTTTATGTACAGACCATCAATAGCAGTAACACAGAATTATTTATGAACACGGTCAAAAATTTCATGGGAGATTGCGACCGCGTTCACAAACCCCAGCACTGCTGCGCCACTCCACTTGTTGAAGTTTCCTATTGTAGTTTCCGGTAGACTGTTCATAACATTTGATCCCACCAGTAGATTTGGGTGTCCGTCTATTATTGGCTGTCACAGTACCCAGTTATATTCCTTTCGAGATTTTATCCGAAAGCAATCGACGCACCGGTTGCAGAAGTTGATAACATTGAACCAACAGAATCATTGTGTTATTGTATGGTCCATTTCGTGCTGTCCAGGGCGCCCCAGCTTGGCATTCCATATGCGTGTGTTGGATCAAAATTTTCTTCAAACACCGATAATATAGTAATCTTTCATCAACATGTAATCATCACCAGGAAGCTCGCATACATACTCTTCTCGATTCTATTGGCCATTTCCTTTTTCTTTGCTGTTCAGGTTCATCATTAATTTGGTCCTAGGTGAAGTTCGTTTCCAAAGCAGTTGCCTGGATGATTGGCCACCCAAACTTGTGCTCAAATAATACTGCAAGAGAGACAACCTCTATGATTCTTATGACGCCGGGATATCACATCTGCTTTAGTGCGCCTCGGACTAGCCTTATCTTAACATTCCTGTAATTATTCTTACCATCCTGGATTTTGTCTTACGGCATCTTTGCAGTTTTGCAACCATTTTAAAGACTAGTGATCCTTTCTCACAACAAACCGTCACCCCAAAGAGAATTGTCGAAACTGCTTCACGTAGACGACCATGGCCGCTGTTTCTCTTCCGATGGTACGGCAATTCCTTCCTGATTTTCGAAGGCGGCAAGTGACATACTCGATGACATCATCTTAACAATCGACCTCAAACTGTGAAAGTATTCCCCATTTCCCGTCTCGTTGAGGTGTTTAGCTACAATAAACAGCCCCGCTGTTTTCCCTAGGTCGGTGAATCAAAGAATAGGTGTTTCTCTTAGTCAAGTCCATAGTTCGTCAATTGCCTTCTGGGATCCTAGGGTTCAGACAAACTTTCATTCATTCAGGCTATTTAGTGCCATTGCGATGCTGGTATGACGTTGCACTAATCAGCGATAGTGTCAGGTCAACCCGAGAAAAATTTTTACTTAAACTGTGGACGTGGAGATAAGCCATTCTTAGATTTTATTTTTTTGGAAACTTGCAACCCCGCACCTGTTTATGACTTGATCAAAGAATCTCAATTTATCCTGGAACACTTCGTTTTTCGCAGGTTTTATCCTAAGGCCCACTATTTTGGTCTCGTTAAGGGCAGTTTTTGAGTTTTCTAGATAGTACGGAGGTTGGCGCTGCACAATAGCACCATTCAAATGTACCAATCGTTTGTAGCGTATCATTTCAAATATATGTAAATGTATGTATATTTTTTGGACAGGCTGGCCTTCGGACTTCATTCCGAACGCACAAAACAAGTCATCCAGTCAACCTTGCACTGAGATGCACCAGACTGGAGTTTCGCTCTCACCAGAGCTCAAATTTGATGCATATTCATCGACGCACCCAAGATTTGAACTTGTGCCCGGCTGGATGTATATATATATATATATATATATATAGTTTAAACTGCATCCAATGACCTACTCACGAAAGTAGAAAATGGGACGAAGCACACACTGGTTGCACAAATGTTTCACTGCTGATTATGCTGATCATTAGAATTATTACTGGCACCAACTACGGAAGGGTAATCAGAACTAGTTAAACTTGGATTTTATGCCAAAATTTCTTCAAATGGTTTAACTAAAGAAGTTCGGACCACCAGCCTAGTTGGATGCCAATCCACTGAACCGATTGTTTTCCAGTCATACAAACGTTGCACCTGAAAGATTGTAAAAATAAAGTCGATAATAAACAATCTCAGTTTAACCTCCAGTTTTAACATAACTTAACGGGCAAACGCAATCTCATCATGTTTTGAAGTTTAACAAACCGCTGAGAACCTTCCCGGTAGCTTAAAGCCTAAAGCGTTCAAATCATGATCTTCCATTCAAGGTTTGTGTCTCACTGCTGGCCCGGTGCGCATGCGCTGCCGATGACTCCTAACAAAATTGAAACGGCCACACAGCGCTCCCGCGATTTTTTCATGATTTGCCTTGACATCTCTAATATGACATGACAGATATAAGAATGACTTGTACGTGGATCGATTTTGATTTAAAATAAGCACTGGCAGCAGTACTTAACCCTAACACTTATTGACCCCAACCATCTATCGGGATGTCCTCGCTGGTTTTCACTCCGTTCTAGAATAATTCACATGTTAGGATTTTCGTACGTTTTCGCCACATTATACCCTAACCACCTCAATTCATTTTCGCACATCACCTTTCTAGGAGAACGGCGGTACGTGTAACGCTTGATTCAAGATGAAAACCCAGTCCACTGCCTTTTCTAAGGATTAAGACTTGAGTTCAAGTATCCTAATCCCAAACATAACTTTCCTCATGAAATTACTGCACCATATTTCAGCAATTTTACTGTTTTGCCAATAATGGTCATTGCTTATCTTCCGTTCGTAAAGGTCAGTCTTCTGAACCTACCCAACCAAATGGTTGGGTAGTCACCCTCCAAAAAACCTAGCTGTCCGGTTTGCATTCCTCAAGGTGTTATAGTCCTGTCGGTAGGCAAATAAATTGTATGAGCGAAAACGTGCAGTAAAGTAGGCTTTTATTGGTCTCTCGTAAATTCAACACTACTCTCACTTAAACATGCAGTATTTTGCTGTGTGGTATTCTGTCCTGTAATATGATATTTTAGGTTAAGCCTCGTTTTCTACAGCGTTTTTCGTTCAGTCGTGCATAGTATCTTTGTTCCAATATAAATAATTTCCTTAAGACCACACCGTTCATTACTTCAAGTATTTAATGCTTTGCAAACTTTTAGACAGTCTAATATTGTAACTGTAGCTAGCTTACATATTGTCACCTTTGAAACAATGGTGCATGACGAATAAGTGAAAAAGCACGTGATCAGAAAAAAATGACCGTTGGTTTCCCTCATGTGATTCATCTTGTGACGTCAGTGTCCAACGGATTATCAAGAAAACGTGGATGTACTGTACAGATCTCTCCAGTGAGTTGAGAATCATCAGCAGTGCATGTCTACTGTACTGCAACTAGGACCCGAACCCTGGATGGACGATTGTGAGCATAACACCTAAACTATTGGGGTAAATAAGCTAGTCCCCAACACTGCATAGAGCATCAACATCGCGCGATGTGGTGTCCTTGTCCATCACTGGAATTTTGCAGGTCATATTCCTTTGCTCATCAGCTCATCGACTTCTTTGCACGATACGAACGCGTTACAAGCAACCAGGGAGAGCTTTGCTTCTTGGTCTTATGCGGTAGTAAATGACCAGATGCGATTTTCAAATGATTCCTTGTGAATGTATACATTATATATAT
>LUCM01007409.1:52166-152953 GCA_008360955.1 Fasciolopsis buskii
CTGGCCCTCGGGATCAGCGCCTCCCGCAACTATTTCGGTGGACGGATCCACTCACTGAAGCGGAGATCATACGACAACTAGTAGAGCACCGGTTTGCTTTTCAAAGGCCAATGATAATCGTGTTCTTGGACATTTGCGCAGCTTCTGAATTCGTTGATAGGTCTGCACTATGGCACTGCTTTTTGGAGGATGGGGCACCTGAGAAGTATGTGTTGGTCTTCACAGAGTTGTACCGTCATTCGCCAGGTCGAGTTAGGCCTTATGGACCGCTTTCACCACCCTTCGTCATCTCCAGTGGAGTAAGGCAAGGCTGCCTATATCCCATTTCTTTTCAACTTCATCATAGTGGATGTTTCACAGGACGCTTTATCTGATCTTTTAGATGATGATGTTAAACTCCTTCCAGGGAACAGAGCACTGACTTAGAGTATGCAGATGATATCGTCCTGCTGTATGACAATGCACAGGCAATTCAACCTGCGTTAGATCGCGTTGTATGCGCTTTCAACCTTCAAAATCCAAATTACTTCTTCAGGATAATCGCTCTACATCGCTTTCGGTAGCTTGGACACGTATTGCATATGCTTGCCAATTATCTACCTTTTTGTGCTCTTTTTCACGTGCTGGGCAAAGTTGGAAGAAACGACGTGCACTTAGCCTACGACTTCCCGTAGAGGTATGAATACTTCAGTTTTGGCGTTGACTTCGGTTGATGCTTCCCGCCTTTTTGGTTGGGGCCCAAGATGTGTGGATTGTTCTTGGTTGGTGATGCTCAGAGATATGACTCAGGGACGAAATCAGTGGCTTGAATGCAGTGTTGTCTGTCCGTAGAACTCTTCCGCTTTAAAGGCACTGAAATCATTCAGAAAATTCACAAAATGTGTACGGTGAAAACGAAAAGTGGGTCTTTGGTCTGTTCGTTTTCATTGTTTTTGCCGCCTTTTTTCTGTCTTCTGTGAACTTCTGAAACGTTCTACAGCTTCCCTATCGTACAACGTTCATTTCTGCAAACTGGCTCGTTTAATTGCTTATCCGTTCGCTTCTGGTTACTGTCCGTGAAAGTCCTCAATTATTCCTGTTGGTTAATATTGTCATAGTTTTTCTTTTGCACAGTGTTTTACTAAATGCATGCTCGGCTTAACCGTTGCTACACTCTGTTAAATCGTTTCTGTTACATGGCGTATGGGTGTTTAGGCTCTGACAACCTACTGATATCGTTCAAAGTTATTGTCGCGAAAATGCTCGGGCATTCTGACCAGTTGCGAAATCCGAAATTTGACCTGATACTGCTTTCTTTTATCCAACCGTGTATTTGTTTGTCACCGATTTCGCTTCCTAATAATATCACTATTATTATTTTTATCTTAGATAACTTTTATACCGATTACACCATATGACCCGGCGGCCCTGTACAACGGGGTTGTTCTTGTGATTCCTTCACAGGTAGTAAGAGCTAACATCTCCAACGTTTTGTTCACTCGTAGAAGACTGTTCTTTGATTATGCGATCAATCCAGTTGCTAAGGTTTGTACTGATGATTTAATAGATCGATTGATCTCTTGATTTCCACGATAATTTTTGTCTTATTCACAAAAAACAGTTAGGAAGTTGTAGAAACGTCGGCTTTTGCATATACTAGCAACGTGAATTCAGCTCCTCCATAGATTTAGTCAGCATCGGAATAGGAGGTCATAGGTTAGAGAGGTCGTGAACACAACAAATCGCGAATAGGTCAAAAGCATTTCGCGGACGGATTGGAGATGTTCCCAAGTTATAAACATCGAGGACAACAAAAACCCGGAACTTGGGGTCTTGTATTATCTGAAGGTTAGCCTTGTCTGACTAAAAGAAAACCTCCGAAGAATCACTGTATGATTCTTAAATAGACTATTCATCAACAAACACTTCTAATGATCCTAACGAGATTCCAATGCAGTCTAAGAAAGCAGTATGCAAGTTTACGATGGTTGGACACCGGCGCGCCGGGTTCGCATGCCTGACGAGCGCCAGAAATCACAAAACTAGCCGCGCGATTCTGAGGAATTATATCCGTTTATCCGTATGAGAGTCATACTACTTACAACGATATAGTTAGATAGCGTATGTCAAGTAATCTTCCAATGTTACAACTTCGCCAACCATTGTGAGAACCAAAGAAAGACCAACGAGCACCACCTGACTTTCTTTCGTATTCATGTCCATCTTATTCCCGCTCACAGACAGATCCAAAAAGATTGAAGAAAGAGCTACCGAAGGCAATGAAAGTCTTGCGACCGGAGGATCGTGTTCTATTGGTTGGCTGTTCTTCAGCTCCATTTGATGCGGAAGTGAGACCATTCTGTGGTCTTTATCAGAAAATTATTCTCATACCAAGACCGGATTATACGACAAGATACCGTGAGTTGTGCTCATTGTAACAAATTTCAGACTTCAAAATCCCTTAAAAACAATTTAAGCTGCACCTGAATGACATGTGCGGATAAGCGCAAGGTATTAAACAAACAGACAGCAGATCCTCTGTATTGGACTCACGTAACTTGTGACACAGATTGCTGGAACAGCGCACTTTAATGTGCCCTTCGGAGTTCGCGTGAACAGAGTGGAAATTGTTCCAAGTCATTTCTGGGCTGATACGGTTCAGTCCGCACAATTGCTTGAACCTATAGTTCCCTCGAGGATGTTCAAGTTTGCAGTGGTTGGAGCTTCCAAATCAGCAAGCTTAATTGGTTCAGTGAGAACTTCATTTGCGCAATTCGAGTTCGGTTTATCCAGACTTCGGTTTTTTCCCCGATTCTTGCAAAAACGAATTTGTGTGCCCACAACGTCTCCATCACCAACTGGCTCTGGATGAGGCGGTCTCTAATCACACCCTGTAAATTTTACGATTCGGCGCACGCACATAAATTCGTTTCTCATAAGAGACGGGAGAAAGAACCCTGAACTCGGAATACCACTTAGGTCTTTAAGGGGTTGCGGGATTTCAAGGCAGTCGGAAATGGAAAGGTTGCGAAGATATTTATCAGAAAAATATGAAAATCGCTGGTAAGATTGAACATCTGATGGACCTCTTGTGGTTTTTAACCCACTTTGTATTACCTGGAAGCCGTTGGCATCAATCCGGTGACTGCATAGTCTATCTGTGGGCTCTCGATGCACGCTCTTCATTAATGACCAAATAGTCCCAAGTTGAATCAGTGTAGCCTTCCCATGGAGAACTAGAAAAGTCAAGTATATCAATGAAACAGTTTTAATTAAACAACCACCAACTGTCATGACTGGTTATGAATCTAAGTTCTAGCTCATTTACTGGGCTGATTTCACGGCATAGAGTTGAGCTACGTTTGTTAGAGACTAATAATTAGTTGCATTTAATAAATGATGCTTGAATTCCAAACCCTGACGTTTGACTCTTAAATTGCACTGCCATACTCAGGAACTGTGGATACTGGCATGAAACAGGTTTAGTCCAAGTATACCACTATTGTGGCCGAGGATTTTAAAAGATCTTTAGATTATATGTACAAATATATCATGAATTATCGTTCATGCACATAAACAAAATTTGTGCTCCTACAAAACGAGTGAGCTAGCGGAATGATTTGCAACATTCAACAGTGCTTAGAAAATAAAAGTCGGGCTGTTAGCCGTCAGAACACGAGTGCATAATCCAACGGTGCTTGATTCCGGTCAAGAATGACAGTCGAAATAACGCCACAGACGGTTATCTTTCCATGGCCATATTAATTGTAGAACAATATCCCAGTACGCTGATCCAGAGGATGTGAATTCGATCATCTGCGGGAATTACTGCGTGACAGGTCAGGGGATAGGCGTCAGCATACCTGAACACGACACTGTATTAGATTGATCAGTAGGCTTAAGGAATACTCATGCAGCGGGAAGAACAATGATTCACTGACCGGTTCAGATTATAAAGCACCGCTGCTGATTGTTTGCATTTTTGGAGTGATCCTTAGTGTTTCTGTGATAACGGTATGGTTTGCTTGCGGAGAACTGTGGTTTTATTTTGATGCTGCCGTCTCGGTAGTTGAAGGACACAACGAGAGAAGTTATGCGGTATGATATCCCGTTTTGTCCTGGTCAAGCGGCCAACATCACTATGTTTCAACCCGAATTTCGCCGGTTCGAATTCTGCAGCGACCGGCCAACATCCTCCCCCTCTGGTAGCTCGCAGTTGGCCGCAACTTCTCTCCCAACAAGGATCTAAATTGTTTTAAATTAAGAGAAGAAATTGAAAGAATTGAAAATATGTGTATGACGGAAATAAACTATCTTCGTCCAGTTATAGAGCAGCCTGAATAACTTCGTTTATCCACAACGTGAGCAGTTAATTTCAGGGATTGGTTGTTTTCAAATGACTAGCACCTTCCGTGATTGAGGATGAAACGGTATGTGCTCTGTAAATGGCCCCGTTGGTATTCTATTTGCGACATTTTATCTGTATACTTTTGGGTAGGGACATTTTTGGGCTTTAAAGTTAAGACCTGTCATCAGACAACCGGGGTTATCAAACCCTTGTCCATTAAATTCGGCGGTGCCATTCATGTGCCTTTTAATTATTCTTACTTTTAGGCGACCGTTGCTAAAAGTGGTCTGTAACTCATTTTTTGCTGACTCCAGACGATGTGACTTCATTCTGGCCCTCGACACCTGTCGCATAAGTGTTACTTTTCCGTGAGTCACGGCCAGACGAGCCGAACAGAGCCTATGTATATCCCCCCAAACAACGGACTATTAGATATCCGACAAGCAGTAGCCAATCGTAACCAACATGCACAGCACACTGTTCGATTATTCCTGACTAACATTGGCAGTAGTGGCACCACAGATCAAGGGAAGCGAGCTAGAAGAAACGCAATTAATATGATTAAGAAAATAACAACAGCAGCAGCCAAGTAACTCCATGTACTGACTACAGAATCCACGGCATGAATCGTGCTGGTGCGTAAAAGGAGTAACCATGTTGCAGACATCGGGACTGCGTGAAAGATGAAGAAAAAATAAGTTGTTGACCACGGTTATGGTAAAGAAAGCTGACGGGACTGGCTGATGCTCGAGTCGGAACGTCAGCAAATCTTCGATGAATCGAAAGCAGACCAAGTGACATCAAAAACTACCGGCTGGGAACAGGTATTAAAACGGACAAATGACGTTGCAAGTCACATCGCACAGGAAGCTAGATGAGGGGTCTGAAATAACGCTTCTATCGGGAGAAAAAGCATTCGTTATGCAGATGATCACCAGTAGTGAATCGTTTTAAGAAATAATGTGATCCATAGTCATTAAGGGCTATAATCCAGGATTTAGACTAAACAAATGGATATAAAATTGGATTAGTTTGGTTTTCTGATGGTGAGAAAATTTTATCGATTCTGACATCCGGATCCCGTCCCTCATGACTGCGAAAAGTAATAAACTGAAAAAGTATCTGGATGGCGCTCAAAACTCCACCAAAAGGTTTTACAATAAACCAAAATCCATTTTGTAGGTGAAGTATAATTGGAAGTTACACCTTCGAATCTCCTTTACTGCTAATTAAGAAATATTTATACCTTCTGTAATTATTCCTTACCCACCACCATTGTCGTGCTTGTGTATGCCCCAGTCGACTGCAGCTGTCCTTACCCCAAGGACGAGCTTTACCCTTACTTGTCCTGACTACTTTAGAGTGTACGTTTAGCAGACATTGTGATCGACGCTGATAGTTTTAGTGCCTAATTTGACTTTGGAGAAACAGAAGTCCACACTGGAGATCCCGGTCGATCGAACAGCGATCGCGTCATTCAGGCTTTTCCCGGCCACAAACTTTATCCGGCGCACCATAACTTCTGTCAAAAAAGATAAGGGGTCGGTTACTGAGTCCCAGAACTCAGTCAATCAGACACTAAATTTGGATAGATCAAGGTGCTTGGGACGTGTGATGTGTATGTCTGTAGACCGCCTGCCTTGGCGTGCCCTGTTTTCCAAGGCAGTTATCAGATAGAAGGGTCAAAGTGGTTAGTTCATGACCTACGGAGAATGTATGGAGACCCTAGTCAGTACACTTTTTCTTGTCCTCTTCTGAACACATGCTTGCAGTGTTTTTGTGGATCAATAATCAGTCTCAAAGGGACGTCTTCAATCAAAGACTGACTATATTTTATCTCATTTTCAAGCACCTACAGGTGTCTCCATGGCGTACGCATACTTTATCCTGTCTTAAAACCGGAATTTAGTGGTAAACTTATCAGGATTGTTCGATGTTTCTGCATTAGCGTGATTCTGTGCTTTAAAGGCCTAAGTGGTTTGTCAGTTTCCAGGAGACAAGGTTTATGCACCTCTTTGCTCTCTTGTTTTGGACTCGAATTGGGTTTTTGCGATGTCGATTTACAAAGGTATGCCTTCGGGGAAGCTTTTGGTGTGGAACGCATAGCTTTAAATGTACTGGAAAGAATCCAAGTTTAAACTGCCCAGAAACAATAGAAGCTATCCTGTTTTTTCAAATTGGTGATTTTTCAGTTTTGTGGCGCGCATTGATTGTCCGTCATAATGGCATTCTAAATACAAATCTGGATATTACATCACTGAGCAAAATATCCGATGGTTATACCGCTGGTCACATCGCTCAAGCATGTCGACAAGTTTTGACAGAGCGACGATTGGCTCAATTAAGCCGTCGGCGTCTGGTCGCTTCCGAGTTCGTATCTCCACTTGCTCAAATTGAACCTGTGTACGCAGAGGAAGAGGAAGCTTACAAGGTAAGCAATAGCTTGATAATGTTTCTCGTCCTTTGAAAACGGAACAAAGTAATTCTGTTTCAGCCCACTAAATGTAACGTAATGGAATACGATCCATACTGTATTTCGTAGCGATCCGGTGGCAGATTTTGGCCGTACAAAAGTTAATGATCTTAAAGAACCAGACTAATCAAAAGGAAAGGTGCCCCAAAGGTTCCTTATTTATCCCATGGGTAATCCCACAATGGTTGAAAACACCTTCTGGCCCATTTCATGACATTTTGAACCCAGTACCATATGTTCAGAACAGCACCGCAGAAACAGTAATTGTAATGTCAGTAATTTTAGGCCATTAAAACTCTTTCGTAACGAAAACATTATTTTGTTATTTTTCCGGTTTGAACTTGAAAAAAGGGTATCACTTTTATTAAATATAAAATGCAATAGAAACTAATCACATTCTTAATTCGTCAGCGCAATAATGTGGTATCGTTTGCTTCAAAGAATTTAGTGTGCTTTTCGGTATTTCAGGACACTTCGTTAATATTAGTGAAGGGTGGTCCAATGTAAAACAATCAGTGAAAATGATACTTACGTATACCTTGGATTACAAATGCCCCGTTGTACTGCTTGATTAGGGGTTGCGGTATTCATTTCAAAATCGTTCAGTCCAGATTAGAGTCTTAATCATGGGCTCGTTGGATAAGCTCTGCTGCTGCTAATCCTAGTTTTCACATGCGGCCCCGAAACAGGAATCTCTCTCCATAGGCCAGAAATCGGAATTCGTACATGAAAACATCCCTGCATAAACTCTCTCAGTATGCATTCCTCCGGTTCAGTAACAGCGAGCCATTCGAGTAATAATTATTCGACGGTGGAATTCAAAGTTGTAAAATTTTAGCCAATGGGATTGTTCTTTTAGGGGTACCATGTCGTGAGTCGACGATTGATTCAATAAATTATTTCTCTATTCTGTTAGAAGCTACCAAAATTAACCGATTAGACCTGTATATTCATGATTCATCTTCGACTTATCTGCGAAACTTATCAATTAAGTGAACCCAAAATGTAATAACACTAAGACGTAGAATATCTATTGTATCAATTGTTATTTTGCGCAACATTTTGTCAACATATTTTGGAAACTTTCTGTTCGACTAAAAGTCGAGCTGGATGAATAATGCACAAAAGTATAATTTCGCCACGTTTTCATCTGCACATTTCCATGCTATATCATGAGAATAGAAGAACGGGTCAGTATATGAAGTCCATTACCACATAAGGACACTATAAAATGGTAAAACAAGAATACAAAACGGTGGAACATTGCATGAACGTATAAGGATTTTGTTTTCCCGTTTTCAGGATTTGGGCCGTTCGCTTTCCGACTTTATCGGCCACAGTACGAAGAAAAGGCAGCCTGATTAGATCAGCAGCTAGTTGAATGTCTTTCTCTAACCCAACGTTTCGTAACATCAACAGTTGCTAGTAGCAATACCACTAATACCATCCCTGTCATTACAGCTATCATTACAACGACCAACGCCTTATTAACAGTTTCATATTTTGCATTGCAAAAGTGCCGGTGACAAAGAGGTCTGTTCAGTTAACGTCTTTTAAACGAGGGATTTTACACCAGGTTTCCTTTTGATTTTAAAATATTGACTAATTGTCCTCGGAAAACCTCTGCCATAGTAGTAGGTTTCACGTGAACAGTTCAGCAAAATCAATATTGTCACATTTACTCAGATTACTTTCGCAGAATAAAAGAGAATCTGAAACGAAGCCAACTTCATTGATGACGATTTTTTCTAGCTAGTTGAAATGTAGCCGTTCACATTTACTGCTCACGAATTACCCATTTTATTATAACTTGACCCGAAACTCGGTACAAAAATTTCGTCTCGGTAGCAATCCTTTACCAGTCTAGGCTCCGGTTTTTCAGAAGGATATCGTGGGAAAACGTAAAATTACTCTCAGTCATCGTCTACTTATATTTAGTATGGGTCCGACTAGTACAGTGCGTGCAATCTTGGATACTAGGGCAAAGTCACCGTAATCTGGAAACTGAGGCCCCGTCTGGATGTGCTTACCTAAAGAGAAAGACCGTCAGCTGCTAAATCTAAAGATGAAGTTCAGTTATTCTTATGCTTCTTTTTAATGGTAACATACGGCTGAATTATAAAATAAAAGCTTAATTTTCCATGAATTACAAGGTAACCCCCACTGTTAGCTCACAAAGTCAAAATAGCAACGTGAAATGATTCGCCCGTAGTTCAATGTCTATCGAGTTTCTAATACATCTGTCCGTATTGAGAGATTTTGTGAATGAGACAAACTTCAATTGTCTTATGCTAAAAGCTGGCCAGTTAGTAAGCATCAAGTATGAATTATTGTTATTACTATCACCTACTATATTTTCGTCTTAGCTTTCAAAGTTTATCTTGTATCCTTTCAGATCTGGTACCGAAAAACACCACTAGGCAAACAGAAACAGTTGGCCATGGAAATGGAAGCCGAAGCAGCTGCGCAGGCGGCCAGCGGTAAAAAAGGCGGAGGTAAAGGGAAGAAATAGTTGAAATGAGCTGTACGGACAAAGATATCCAAACAAAAACTTACCGTAGTTCCCAGATGCAGAAAACCTGTACAGATACCGAATGTCTTTATTACCCTGTTAGGGTGGCAAAACCGATGTAACGGTGAATAGACAGTCCTGGATACGCTATTTCCACTGATCCGAGAGCAAACATTTCGTTTTCTGCTTGCAACGAATAACAATGACCACAGGATACCTTCTTCTTCAAAATGAATTTACAGAATGGTTCCAGATAAATCACGATTATGGATCAATTTATTTCTTGCGTTTTGCCCATTATTGTATCAAACCGATTGGTTTGTTTTGGTTCAGCTGAGAAATTATACAAAAGAGGTATATTCCAAGGATACGAGCAACAAATCATTACCTTCAAACATATTCGAATCAAACTCCAGCAAGGTAGATATCGGTTGCAATCCTTACCTGAAATCAGCAGATTTTTGGCCGCAATTCAGAATTACGGGGCTATATCTCACAACCATTTAGCCTCTACGCACAAACGCCAGCCACGCTGTCTTAAGCACTAAATTTTACTGGAACGTTTTGAGGTCATTGCATTTTCGCAAATTGTTTACAAAGATTGGCACTTCATCTTATATAAAGTCGGCAGTCTTGAACTTACGGTTGGCCATTGCATTGGCCTCAAACGTTGGAAAATGAATAAGCTAATGACAGCAATGGAGCTGTACTTGCGTGATCTGCGTGCATTATATTTGAACTGGTAAAGTATTCACTTCTCTGAATTGAGCCCCCTTTAACTAGGACCAGGGAATGGTAATCTGTCATCCTAAACTGCATCCCGTTTTCGTTCTTTTCGGGGTTTGTAACTGCAAACCAATATGCTATGTATGTTCCACTGGGGATTTTCACCTGCACGAGTAGTGTATTTTATCTACTCTTCCACTGAATTGTTGGCTTGTGATGTTTCATTCTTCAACAATAAACTAATAAAAGCACATCGCCACAAGTTGCAACACCATTCGTCTATCTTGTTGTTGTAATTAATAACCATCGTGGACAACGTCCTTGGGGATGCAAAGTAAGGAGCCTAGCGTTTCACTGGCAAGGGAGATCAAAGAAGAGTTACTAAACTTGCATTCATAGTTTAGTTCAGTTCAGTTTTTACACCCACCAGCCTTGCCCAAACGTTCTCCGGTTTTGGTTTCTACCAAAGAGACAAAAAGAACGAGAAATACTGAAAAATCGACTTCAAAATAAGTTGACGAAGTTTATAGAAAAAAGATGTCGAATGTAATAACATCACCGACGTGGCATTGAGTCACGTTACCTACTGTCTCCGACCATCTTTTGGGGGGAAGGGGATCTTGTGGATCCCAACCTGGTAGTCTACCTGAGCTACGCGATCCTTCAGTGATTCGTTGAAAGAACTTTCCAGAGCTTTGGGCACTGAGATTGACAATGACAAATTCATCAAACATTTGGGTGATTTGGCTGATCAAATGAGGCAAACATGCTGTGGTAATTAATGTAGAAGATGGAAGAGGATGTTCCGGAAAAAATCCTTCAACAAATCGCACGCCAATCGATGGGCGCTAATATTCACATAAAGTGCCAATCATTCAGCCTACAAAACGTCACTCAGACACTGTCAAAGTCAAATAAGTAGAAAATACCGACTGGTTACGGGAAACCAGAAACGCCATTTTTAGAGATACAAAGAGCGTTTATTTGGCTTGACTTGACTTGACTAAATTGAATGCAACACTCTGATAGCAAAACTGAGTAGAACGTGGCATTACAGCATTTATGGACAATCAAAAGTGGGCTACAAAGCAACCTGAAGTCTTTCATTCAGTTCAGTATTCAACTTGAACTTATTAGCACTTTTATCTCTCTCAAATATCTTGAAGTATCAATGTCATACAAAGATTTTATCTTAAAAGATTTTCCGTTTTTGTTTCTACCAAGCAGCCGCGTGTTCCACCAGTTTTCAATTCTGGTAATGAATCCATTCATCGGAGGGTCTTGGACACACAGTTACTTATCAACCATCAACATTCGACTTTTTCTGAATACAATCTCTTCAGTAAATCGTTGAAAGCTCTAAGCAAAATGAAACTGATAAACCCTTTCGCCTCTGTAATCCGTTTGAAAATTGGTTGACTTTAAACGTTTTGGTTATACGGTGTATATTAAATGATTCGACCACATAGCTATACGGTTTAATTTTCCTATCATTTTAGCAACGCATTAGCTGACATCATCGCCATCATTACTTTCTACCCTGTTCACCAAATACTTCAATATCGTCTATTGTAAAAAATATATTATTCAGCATTTTGTTGTACTAAAAACGTTCAAGCTAGATTTGTGTGTGACTGGCGTAAAATAATGCGACCGTGTTTCATGCATCGAGACCAAATGATTGTGAATATTGACTGAAAAATTGAAACAAACAATTAAGTGGTCAAATAATCGCCACTGTTCACTGAAGCGTAACGAGAAAGATGGACTTAGTGAAGCATTCAAAGGACAAACAGTGTAGAAATTTCAGGTAGCACAAAGTCCCGGGTGTCTTGAAAAAGAAGGAAATTCACTTAATTTTTTGTACTTCCGACTTGCTATCTAAAGCTATGGATACGAAAGAAATAAGTGGAAGGACTTTTTTCTAATGAAGTCTGGAACCTGGTAAATATGTTGATTTTGTGAATAACTACTCGCGAGTCAGGCATGAATAGATCTACGGACCATTATATTGAGCTCCTTTTTCGTTTTACTGATTGCATTGACTTTCAGTCCGAATTAACCCGGAATATCAGCCCAAAATAAGGTGTTACTCGTTTTTGTTGAACTTAATTTGCCTGTTCCTACTCTCGTAATCTGTCCAGTAATCTACACCGAAAAAACGTAACAGTTTACTTATTTGCATAACGAGTTCAGATTATTACGAACACAATCAATAAAATAGAGCTTATTGCCTTGTCACGCACCTCTGTGCTCCGGTTTTCATTAATACTTTGTGGCATCGCTTTTTGATGGCCAAACTATTTGAAGCACAAGAAAACCAACGGAAAGCATGGATGTTGGTAAAAACTCAGACAGTAAAAGACCTTTCTCAGCGATTATGAATACTTATCTGTTTCGCAGGCAGTTTTGCGATTGCTGGGCTTGGAGTTTAGACAGCGAACATTTCATCCTCAGCCACGATAAGGTTATCGGTGCGCAGGCAGTAACCTCTCTGCTCAGTTACATTTGTATTATTGCTGTGTCAGATTTGATCTTGGTCTCCAGAGTAAATCAACCTTAAAGGTTTTCACGGATGCCACTTTGAATTAGTAATGATGCTAAATTTAACATTGCCACAGATCTATGCGCAGACAACGGCTGCTTTAATAGAGATCAAAAACCCATTATTATAAAATGAGTTAGCAGACAAATTCGGGAGATAGACAAGTTTATACTACTCTTTTCTTGATCTTGTGTCTTCTGTTCCCAACGGTTTCTCTTTGCTCCGTTTGCCTACCAAAGCCTGATACTTGCAACAATTCATCGTAAAATAGCGCCACAATGGATTTCCAGTTTGTTAGCTCTTATTTTCTCGAACCTGGGCAGTCTCTGAATCTGGGTTCAGTCATTATGCGCAGTCTCACGCAGGCTGATCAACGGGCGTGTTTAGTTCTGACGATGTACTTACTGGTTACTGATGTGTGTTGCATCAATGAAGCACGAATTCTGAATTTTAGTAGTTTAATTCAACCAACAGCGCCTGAAGATGAGGCAGCAACGTTGTAGGAATATTTCTGGATGACAAGACTGAAGTGGCCTTTTTAGAATGGATCCTGGTCAACAGTCGGTTGTAAGCGATAAGTCTGCAGGAATCAGTCGGCACACGAAAGCACAGTTGTGTTAAACGCAACCTGCTTGTCATCTCGTCAAACTCTCCAACAGTCTGTAGCACTGACACATAAAGAGACTAATTCTATGTAGAACTTGTCACTTCTTTGCACGAGAAGAGGCTCCGACACTGTAGTGGTAACATGTGATTTCTATGCACAAGTTGGGAACTTGGTGCGTCGTAAGTTATTTTGGGTAGGCGTTGCGCTTTGTCCGCTAAACAAACAGATTCTGTGGAAAAGCTCCTCCGGTTCTCTGTAGACAATCGTTTATTTCTATCTAGCAAGAATGTCCGTCACAGTTCGCGTCGCAAGGCGACATGATGCATCAACTCAGCGAGTATTCCGGGTCAGATCAACCATGTCACGGTGAGCTACCGTTGACGCGGTTCTGTCCAGAACTGTAGATAGTACGGCTCCACATACGTAGAATCTGATTGTGCATCAGTTCTAATGCGATTTTCGCCGCAGCTCAATGGCCATCGACACAGACTGCAAACCCGGTTGGTCGTAGAATGTCTGTCTGATATGGCTGTAAGGAACAGTTATGAACAGAATCCAACGGATAAGTTAAGAACCCTGACGAGCAGCAATGTAGATAATTAGAGGAATCAAGTCAAGCAGACGATGCATTTGGCATATTTCGTCTGGGACCCTAGATCCGATGTCCAACGAAGGCATGCAGTTTTGCTAGGGTGACTCTGCCTATCGAAGCAGAACCGCTAGCTGTCTAACTGTAGGGAGGTAAAAAAGATATGACGGCATCTACAACGTCAAGTAACGGTAAGCTCTAAGAAGGACTGTGAAGACTAAGATAGCTGACGAAATGGAAGTATCAGCTGCTCCAGGTAACAGTCTAAAACTTTTTAAGTTTATGCGCCACAGCGATGGGTCGCGAAGTTCGGTTAATGAAACTGCATTCCGTAAAGTGGAGAGCTCTGTCATGGCAGACAGCAAATGCTCGACCTTTAAACAACTCGATGTACAATTTATCTGACCATTCATTCCCGTTGTCAGTTAACATTTTTCATTCAGAAACAACTCTCTTTACTTGGCTTACCATCACTAAAAATTATTCACCACTTTATCGAGGCTCAGTTTTACCCGGCATACATCTTTTTCGTCACACATTCATGGCTAGCCTCCAATCACTTTACTGTCTCCAATTTTTTGATATGTTATTCATCATTTCCCATCTACCCTTGTCTTTCCGACACAACTCAAATAGAGTCAGGCATGTGCAAATTGTGAAAATGACCGCTTCTCAAAAATGACTGCAATTTCGAATCCTTAGTTTCTGCTTGTGTCAGAAATGGGGCCAAACAAGATACACTTTAGCTTCAACTAGTGTGACTGGTCCATCTGAATCCCACAGAAGGAATCTGCATTCGCCTTGTAATCTTGGGGTATTCTGTGTTGACTCAGTACATATGAAATGCATCAAGGGCTCTTGAAACATGACTAATTAAGTTCATATCCAGTTTAAAGACTACGAAATGCAACCATGGAAATTTCACGGAAGACGAGAACAGTGAATGCGGCAAGGTGCAAAAACAACTTAAACGAAGGATCAGATGCCGTGGGTTTGAAACAGATTTGAGTTTCACTCCTAAAGTGTCAAGCCAGAGTTCTAAATCATTGAGAATATTCTAGGATTAGCGAAATTCCAATTTTTCCTATTTAACTTCATCAACTGACATGTTAAAATGAGCTCGATACGTTTCCTCTCTTTTTGTTCACCCAATCGATCGATCTAGTGTGAGCTATTTGATTTATTTTTTTTTTTTTTTGAGGGAGGACATTCAACACGATGCAGCACAGGGTATTTCGTAGTGATGAAATACAATGCGATTCAACGGAAAATACCCGAGATCACAAAGTCACGCCAATAGTTAAACTTGTTCGAAATAGTTTCCACAAAAGTAGACAGGATCAAATCCCCTCTTTCGCATTTCTTATCAATACTAATGGTATAACTATTAGTAGTTGAAGCTCACCTAAATTGTGTGAAGCTTGAACTATTGAAATTATATTCACTTACATAATACGATGGTTTGCTTTTACAACATATTTCTGTTGAACAGTCATCCGTTCCGGAATAGTGCATTGTCCTAGCCTGAATCTGGATTTTCCCAAACAAATACACTCGCAACGCTAACAATTCAGCAACTTACGAGGGTGTTCGTTCTAAAGAAAGGACTCATTCTAAAAGCAATCTGGCTGGATTGAAATTAGTCGTTTGTTTTTGTTTAATGTATCCCGATGTCCATATACGCGCTTCTCTGTACAAGTTCAGTTTGGGGATTCCTTATCCTTTCTGTGACATAATAAATGGCATACAAATATGCGTCAAAACCTTCGTGAAGTTAGTTTTTCACCATTAAGATGGAATTAAACAAATCTCACTGGGATATGAGAAGCCCCCAATCTCCTCGGTGATTTGTCGGTAATATTTATTTCGTACACTAACGAGAACAGGAACGGGAAGGAAAAGCGGGAAAATCGGAAGTGTCCGGTACTGTTTGTTAAAGTTCACGGGTGAGAAAAGGCACATTTTTGTCGGTTGATAATAACCAAATCACGAGTATGTATCAAGATTCAGAAAGAGCTGAGTAACAAGGCCGTGCCTGCTTGAATCCATCGATCCTGAGTACCGACCGGACAAGGGATGAGAAGATTTGTTACAAGAGAATCACGCGCGCTATCCAAATACACCGGTACTGAGATCGATTCTTCCGAACTGGCAAAATCCGGGGAAGACTAAAAAGAATATTAGAATAGTTTTTGATATTTTGCAAAATTTAGATTGGGAAAATGAAAATGAACAATTGCTCAGCTTATTCGTGGCCACTTCGTTACATATTCGAAAATTGTATGCGGCAATATTGGTGACTGCTGTAGGGTGACAACTTGCTGCCGTCCGGCTGGTTACTGCACTTGAATTAATGAGACTTTGTGTGGTTCTACGCCAGTCCAAATTTCAGAACCATGGTTGCCGATTCGCCTTCCCATGTAGTGGGCCCTGGTGGCTGTCGGACATGCCCTTCCATTGCATTCATGCATGAAGCATATCATAAAAAGAGCACAAACGAATGTTTCAAAACCTCACGATAACCTCGTTCATATCAAAATCAGTTCAGCTCTAACGTTTTCAGGCAGAAACGTCATGCTGACGCTTAGTGGTCTTGGCTTCTACCACACAACACCTTTAGGATGTGAAGCAAATCAGTAAAATATTGCCCAAGCAAACAAAATTATGACCAAGAAAGTATGTAGATGAAAAGAGTCTCTGCGTGTTTGAGTGTAAGACTATCATCGATTGCGGAAACTGATCAAATCACAGTGGTTCCAACTATCCCGTGAGAAGATTTTGTCGACCAATCTAATCTACCTTGACCAACAACGTTTTGACATGAAAATTCTTGAGATTGTTGGTGTCTCGGTGCTTTGCCACAACACCACGGTAATTTCAGTGAATTCATACCTTTCAACCGTTGACCAAACTTAACCGTTATCTGCACACTCGTTTAACATCTTTCGATTATTTGCAAATGAAAATACCTGCATAGGAGATCAGAACTGCTCCCCACAAAACTTAATAATGATAATAATAATATTAACTATGGTTTCTCTGTTTATAATGCATCGGTTGTACGAAACATTGCCAGAAACATGTGGCAGTTAGTTAACCCGGTGAATGTTGTGCAGTGTGGACCCTGAGTTATCTCCCTTGTTCAATTCACCCCAGGAGGAGCCAGAATCTGGTCGTCAGGTCACCAAGTGTCAAATTTGTGCTCAGATAATTTACTGAAATTTTGTATCTCAACTGCTTGGTGTGGTTGGAACAGGAGAAATCTCCAACAAAAAGTTATATGGCATCTACGATCACCAGCCGGCGAAGGTGACAGTGATTATTCACCTTGTCCCTTTTAGGGATTTCATTTGCGAACTAACAATAATGCGGATAAGTGAATAAAATTTTTACAGTGTAATACTCTGCATCTGCCTAGGGGAAATATAAACCAGAGCGAAATATAGGGTCCGAAGGATGCACGGAGCGAATAGAAAAAATGATGTTCCATGTGATGTGTGATTTGTAAATATACATTTACTAAAAACAGCATTTATGGAAATACTAATGAGCCGGCCCCTCGGTTGCCATGGGGAATCCTCTACAAATAACTTTTCGGTCAAATGACCAAGGACTGACCTACGGCTAATCAGACTGCCAATATCCGTGTTTGTGTCTTTGTTTGTGCTTAAGTACAGGTCGAGACCGGTTGACGCCTACATCCGTTCCCATCACACTATTGGTAGTTGACTTCTATTGACGTGTGTGCTGTCCAAATTGCTAGAGACTTCTACCCAATCAGTTCCATTTTACATTCGGAATTGGTGCCAATGGCCACAGATTCAGCATGCATGTGCTCTTCGTGTCTTCGGAAGCCCAACTGGAGTAGCATAATACTCTCAGTTCCTCGGCTAGAGCATGAAATGGAATGGCAGGCCGTCGTTTAAGCTTTGTCAATGCAAACTCTCCATTGGAGTTCTACTCCTGACTTTTGGTTGTCTGCTAGCCTGTCCAATTTACTCTGCATGATAATCCTTGCAGTTGACCTCTCAATTACAGTTGTTTTAGTTTGTATAAAATGGTATTCTAAAACGTTACCTACCCAGCAGAACACAGATACCGTAGGCGCCGAGATATTTTTGCTTCCCTGTGACCGACCTGATCTGTAGGGAATTCTGATGGAGGTCAAAAATTATCCGTAGTCTTCCGTTTGTGTTAATGGTTTACCTAGTCGTATAAGCCGTGCAGGATGGCTATTATTCCGAAGCATCTTTGCACGCAGCTAATATCAATAATCGGCAAACGTCCAAATATCGCACTCATTCCAAATGATCCAACCCATAGACAAGCCTAGCACAAACAGACGCACGCGTCACTCGGAAACTGTCCTACCTTATACACAAACACATGCACAACGAGTGGGACATTGACCGTCTTGTCGGTTGAGTGCTATTCCTGAGTCGTCCAAATGATAACTGTCTTGAATGAAACTATTTATGGTGAAATGAGTAATCCGTAATCGTATTCATATTCAATACCCAGCATTATCTGAACTACATTAATCTTTTTTTAACCATCCCGTAATATGAATTGAATACCTAAGACATTTCGCTCACTACAACGGAGACATTATTTTCAGTTGTTTTGACGTGGCACAAAGAGTCAGATGCCATATTGACTGGAAAATCCATTTGTGCACTGTGCATCCGATTGTAAATGCCGAAATTTAACCAGCCACCTTCCGCTTGCCGGACAAATGGATGCTCCATTACTGAGCTACAGTGGGGACGGCTCCGAATGCTCACCCGCACAACATATTCCCGGTAAGTCGAGGGTCCCCGATTAGATTCTGGCTCGTACCGTTGACTCTCGTTTTAGAAAATGGATAGAATAGGGTCTAAAAATCATACCTGGTGCATACTGAAATTTATTTAATCCAACTAATTTCGGTTTCTCACCTTAGGGATCCAAACAAGATTGATATCAGGCAGACGTGTGAGACTAGGAGATTCTGGATTACTCGGGGTCAGACGCCCGTTCTCGAATAGAGCACCTTCCAGTTTGAGATTGGTCACACGTATCGTGATTGATTTCGCCTGGGTTTCCGTACTCCCGTGTATCCCATCAGGCCAAAAGGAGGCCAATTTTAGACTGTCTATCGGAATATTTGCCTGACGTGCGGTTTGTTGACGAACCGCATTCAGAAATGTGGAAGGCCTGAACAGATCGGCCAGATCCAAGGCCGAGGAATTCGGCTCGATTAGATGGTTATCCTCAGCACGTTCAAGCCAGCTCTGGTATAATAAAATCGCAAAACACACATTTAAGGTTATGAATTTAACAACCCAATATTTCGTGCAAATTCCAGTCAGTTTCGGTCCAAAAAGCACTGACAACTTTTACCTACATTTTTAGCATCTTTTATCACACAGATGTGACGAAAAATCACGGCTTATTGTTGATTCAATTGATTCAGTGACTTCTTCGAATTTTTCGTTTTCTTGATGATAAATAAGTTGAGAGCAACAATATAAATAAGTCTGCCTTTTCGGAATTTCCTTACTTATTAATCAGCAAATGTTCAATATCTTAAAAACGCGGGAACGGTCTCGAAAATGAAGAATTAATGTCAAATAAAACCTGCGGGAAACCAATGGGATGAGCATAAAAAACATCGGTCACAGCACAACGCAAATGATGCGAATTTTTAATAACGGTTTCAAAGGCAAACAAAAAGCCATTTACTCTACTTCCATACGTTTGATAGTGGCGAAAAACTAACCTAAATCCTGTGTGGGATAGAATATCAAGAGTCCGAGGAATGAAAATAACGGATAACGCCCGCCTTTGGACTGGCTGCGCTACAATTCTGTCATCTTATTTCGTTGTTTTGTTGTCGGATATTTGGTTCCATTATGTTCTCCGTACGCCGCTACACTCGCTCGGAGTCACTTTTGTTCAAAAACCGTATCGCCTCTCAACATATATTGGGACCCCGTGTTTATGCACCTCAACGAGCTTCTAATCGATCTAGAAGAGATACTCGTATTGCCTGGTAGGCAGCTCTTAAATGCACCCTTCCAGCCAAGATGTTCATTCCGGCATTGTTGAGTATCAATATCCACTCTCTGTTTACGAAAACGCCGGATCTATCCATCACACCTCAATCACCGATTCATGTTCGCACTTACTTCGTCTGCATACAAGAATCCTGGCTGAACCCAAATATCGCTGATTCATTTGTGTCGATAGACTTCCTCAGACTCCATCGGCAGGAAAGAGTTTCGAACAAGAAGAAGACTGGAGCTAAGGTTGCAACATACATAAACTCTTGGTCTGGCAGTCCGAAGTTGTTTGTACGTACTCGCTAAACGGAATTGACTGTCTCGTGACACAGTGTCATCCTAGCTTTTCTCGCCATACCAGCAATATCATAGCGAATTTATATATTGACCCTTTTAGCTTGCGACAAAATACTATATCTTTTTTCGACTCTTTTCTAGTGTTTTTTTTTCTTCTTGAGGAAAATATGCATATTATTGAAGGCGATTTTAATCATGCATCTACCTTACCACTAACTGTGTTTGATTTGACTGATCTCTGCGTGTCTCTCACCAGAGGCGGTTCCATTTCAGATAGAGGTGAGGAAAATAAGAAAATGAAATGTGTATCTATCCGAATTACTTCGAGTGAAGCAGTGATAGGAGATCCAATACACACTATGAGCTTTCTAATCACCACCAGGCACAGATCAAATGTCCGCAGCCACTCCGAGTAAGACCAGTGAATTCCTCTAGCGCATAAACAAGGCATAAAGTCCTTGTGTTATGCATACCTTAGGAGTGCACAGACACAAAGGAGGAGTAAGTTTGAATCATAATCCAATCGGCGGGACCACAAAATTTAGTTAATCAATCACATAATGAACAGATGGTTCCCGTGCAAATTCGGAAACATGTAGCAACACAAATGCGACTGCTGAAAATTGTACTCATCTCGTCACAATGTTTTAGCATGCTGATAACAAAGTGGTCCGGTTTTCTTGAACAGCACATTGATTTTTATTTTTAATTCTCCATTGTCTAACAGCTAGAATTTGCAACTGCTATCTTGCTAACTTTCGGGAAAAGAAGATACTTGGAATAGATAAGTATGCTAGTGTCCGAACTTAAAGAGTCATTACACAAGTTTAATCTGATTAAAATTTAGACATCTGGGCACCTGTTGCATTTCATTGGCTTTTCAGATTAAATTGTTATACCCCTTTCGGGAGCTACCTAAACAACAGAGAAACTAGTCATTGAAACTGTTAACGAAGGATAGTATGGGAGTTACTTGAATATCAACACGAGTACCATCTATACAATGCAACCTACCTGTTACGTAAACCTTTCAGATACGATCCTTGATATCGCTTTATCGATGCTCAATGAGTTCTACAGATATGTAAGGCCTTCAAACGCTTCCATTATAGTATTTCACTTGTACCTTTGTTTAATGACAAGCTATTTCCAGCATTCATGAATGATTAAGGTAATTCGAATTAAAAAATCAAAGGTTCGTTATGCTGAAAAGATTATCTATAATTTCAGCAATCAAAATGTGCAAGTGTTTGCAAGGAATGCCGGATATCTTTGTGAAATGAGGACTAGGCTAAATGATTATATTTATTCTGACGGTTCCAAACCATTGGAATACTCAGGGTAGTTTATTTTCCGCGTCCTTTCTTCTCTCATGTACAAGATTATTGTGCGTTTTGATGAAATAATTCACTATGTGATATCATCGCTCAACTGACCATTAAGAAACCATGGAAGCACTGTACAGAAATCATTAGCGTGTTCGTGCGTGTGTGCATGGGCGTGCGTGCGCGTGCGGCTAGTCGCAAAAGGTGGTTGACTGTATGCAGGTGTTGCACGTCCACAGGCAGCTGCTTTTTGTGACACGCGCCCGCAAACATCCACACGCTCTGCGAATGCGAGAACGCTAAAAATCAAACGCTTCTCTGAATCGAATTAAAATAGACGTACCGTATTTCAGTATTCCTCGTTGATTATCTGAGTTCAAGCGAGTTTTGATTTTCAACACGTTCAGGATGGCTACCGATTTCAAAGACTCATTACGAACAATAATTGTGGAGATCGAGCCGAAGTAAGTGATTCGGCTACCAAGAAAACGTGGAATTTACCGACGGAATTTATAAGCATATATATATATATATATTGTAAACGAAACAAATGAACATTCTGCACATATAAGTACCTGTACTGCACTTGACTTCCGTACCAGATCTCGCAAAAATGTGGCCGCTTCTAGTGATCCATCTGGCCATTGATCCAACCAAATTTTGGGTGTCTCGCCCCGTAGTAGACTGTCAGCCAACTGATGCAGCGATGCAGTGACTAGTTGAGTACCACGGCAGGCTCGAGATAGACCAGCCAAACCACTATGGACGGTTTGAACCAGACGGAGTGCATTGTGCCATTCCAGTCGAAGGAATTGCAATACTGGTGATCCATCTTTGGCCGACTCCATGCTCGGAGAGATCTTCTTTGCACGTGACTCTAACTTACGCGTTCGTTTGTCATGACCACTCTGCAAACGGAAACACTTCATATCATGTCACATATCAGTTGTTTAGCATCGGTTTATTAGAGCAAACAACAGTTAATCAGAACGTAATAAAATTGAGTTTTAAAATTTCAACCATTCGGACTACCATGCGAGGTTAGTGGTATAGTTCATTGACTGAATACCCAGACTTCTAAACTGTGAAATACCCTTTCATTTTCTGCATTCCCAACCATTTTTAAATCTTCTCTCTTCAAAAATAGGACCAGGTTCTTACTGGAATTTTCTCCTCATTTCCCCCACTGCTGTGTTCCACATTGTGAGTAGTAAAGGCAACGATTACCAGTGTTTTGAAATTGAACGATCTCTGCCTCCTACTCCGGTGACTTCAGTCAACCATCTCGTTTCTAGCTCGAATCCCTTACCGCTTAATCAAGCTAGAACTATTAAGCATTCGCTGACAGGTCAACAAGACTCGTCTGTCCGTCCCAATCGAACGATTTATGTTGATCCATTCAGGTCGAAGATCACTGGGTAATTTCCATTTAGCTTGCATGGTTTATTATCTCCCCTCAGGTCTTAATTTCGAGGAGTGCCTCCGCTGGTCTTTGAATGTGTCTCGAAAATCAAACCATTTTTCTTTGTCTCTGAATTAGGGTGAATGATTGATTCCGACTTTCTCAGGATCCTGGTCCGTACTCCATTTCCTTGGTCCTAGAGATCTTAGTCATTCTGATCCAAAGTCCAGAAAACGTCACCAAAAATCGATTTTCTAACTCGTACGCCGGTACCGAAGCTTGTGCCACGCTCTCAAGGGCTATTGTATGCACTCAAAATCTCCTAGTCTGTCTAACGGTGTCACTGATTGCTGTACGATGACATTCATTTCTGTCTCTTCCCCATTTGCAACAAGACTGAATGATCTGCTGACTGTCACGGTAAATAAAAGTGATTGGAAAAATTCAACTATGCCAAGTATTTCGGTCTAAAATTTGAACTATTTTGGTGGCAGACTATTCCAAGAAGCTGTTGCCCAAAAACTGTTACTTGTAGATCCCAAGAAATTGCATACAAACGAAATTCAAATAGGGATTAAGGGCCCAGAATAAAAGATGCTAAAATCAATAGGTCTGCTTTTACCGCATCTACAAAGTTACGTTGGGACAATTTTGAATAAGGCTAATTATCAAAGAGAGTCAAATACCAGTTTTTTCAACAGCCAGAATAATAGACGAACTCGTACGTTTAACAAAGTCAATCCAAACTGACCACCGTTTAAAGCACAGTGATTTATCAACTGTAATTACGATACCAACGTGAAATCAAGCCATAAGTCAATTTTACACCCACTTGTATCAGTTGGCAGTTTTGATTCAACTTTTTCCAAAGCAACAGTATTGGTCCTAATTCCGAACTCCAGATGGTTTTGTCAAATTTGTTCACTGGTCCGACATTACGATGCAGTAAACGCAGCTGGGCAATCACGCGATTGGCTGCATTTCGTTGTGCACTACGGTCAATATTGGCGGGGAGATTGAAGTAACTCGGTAGATCGTATTCCGGCAATGAGTCAATCCAAACCGTATAGTCCTAAGAAATGAAATGATTGAAGCCGAATAATCATGTCTTGTTATTTTTGGAAGCTAAGAGGCAATACGAATTCAAGTAGACACTCACAATGGCACCCGTAAATAAACTATAGTGTTCAAGTATTAACGCCAGTGATCGTCCTGCGACTAACACATTTGTCAACGGCTGAAATCATATCAAAGGTAGAATTGAAATAAAGTGGAACTATTTTTGCTAAGTTGATTTCTAGGTGAAACTGCAAGGCAGTCTGACTGCATATAAATAGTCACCTCCGCGGTTGCGTGAACAAAGGACCGACGAGTGCAATGAACGAAGGGATTAGACACTACTCACCTCCACTTGGCCGAGGCAGATCACACAGCCAACATTATCGTAGACTTTTATCCAATTTACTCATAAGATAAACGACTTAGCAACTTCTGACCACCGCCGAGGCGATAGTCATCTAGTTGAACAACCACCCCCGACCACCCACCCCCCAGGAATGTCAAATGAAGCATTATGCGTCCAATGCGAGTTGTAGTGATCAACATTAGCAAATCTTGTTTCTCATGGCAGACGACATGATTGCACTAGAAACATGTACCTATCAATTTTGCCCATCCAATTTTGTGTTTTCATCAACCCAGACCTATTATTCACAGCAATTGCTGTTGCATTCAACTTTGAAACGCCGAGAATAAGCTTGCTTGATATTATACCTTTTTGATATCATAATCAGGTGACTGAATTATCACATGTAAACGGTGAGTATCTTTGCCAGCTTATTCTGTCACAATCGGCTCACAATTTTTTTGTCACGGAGCTAATTTTAATTAGTAACGAGTGAGGGAATCTGATGGACAAAACAAGCCAAATAAAAGTCTCATGAAATAATTCAAATTAACTACACCTGTTTCCACCGAAAGTGACCATTCTTGTTTCAACCACAGTGAACGAAGGAAAGCAGGAAGATGAATACTAAGAGCACAAATAGCGTTCTATTCGAATGGGGGATGCATCGTATTGTCCACAAATGTTATTGGAGTGTGTGTTATTAAATACATAATTGCCAGCAAGGGGATAAACAATAAAGAGTAGACGATACAGGCGAACTTGCGCGATCGATTCTCGTCAAGCATGTCCGACAATAATCTGTTCAGGCAGAGCAAAAATGCAGTCTGTTGTCAGTGGTTTTTTGAATTCTTTTGTCACGAATCACTAAAAGAAAGTATATTTCGAAGGCTGCGTCACAGAAACCTGCTAATTTAGTATAGATTGCCGTAGAATTTGGCTTCCAACAGCAGAAGTGATTTGGTTTGATTGGAACGATTCTTTGGTTGGAAATTAAGGCACAAAGTTTCTCATAAAAACACTACATATGAAGAGCCCCACATAGATAGCTCGAAGTAATGCAGTTTTTTTTACTATCGGTGTGTTCTTCGGCCTAGGTGATTTTGGCATTCCTGCCCCAAACATTTCATTACCAACCAACAAACTGATGAAGTCACCTTGACTGGGATTTGTCATGACAATCTCATATAAATGCTGATGTGTACTGTCTATTCCGCGGGTTATTCCGTTCTTCAAAGTTTACACAATACCCATAAAAACAGGGTGTTTGGAATATATTCAGATTATTGAAATTAGGTAAGCCACACAATGAGATACCCAGATGTTTTGTCTTTTTGGCAGGGAAACTGGACTGGTCGATCAGTTCAAAGCATTCTGTGGAACTGGAAACTAGGTAACTAGGTAACGTAATAGAAGTTCTATGCATCTGTACAAATTTACCTTTTAGTAAGATCGGGTAGGGCTGAGAATTCTGAGCCGCATTGTCAATGGCCCAATTTGCACTGATACTCTGATCCGACACTAACTGTCAGTGTCGGGACTAAAAATGTTTTGCTGTAGGATAAAATGCCCGCACTTTGCTTTTCTGGCATGCCCAAGTTTTTTGCATACCTCAATAAAAAGACGACCCCGTGGCTACCGCGATCCGCTGGTCTCCATCTAATCAGACGTTAGGTGAATTAGCTTCAGAGAACAATAAATCATAAGCACCAATGCAAATCGCTTTCGGCGAAGCGGGATCTTATGGCAATCTTGAAGAAGGAACTTGGCCGTATGTTACAAGATAGTATGTCACAGTTAATAGCCAAAGTTACTAGACAAGTAAATGCTCGTGAAACATAAATGTATTTGAACCATCTGTTAATGAAAGACTGTCTGACAATCATCACACTGGCTTAACAACAGTAAACAGTGAACATGTGATGCGTATACACAACATAGACATCAACATACTCGCAATTCCGTTGTTCCCGGCAATTGTATTTGCCCCAATCGTAAGCTGCGCACGGTACGACCGCTGAACATTTCGTGCAAATACGATTGGAGCACTTGAGTATCAAAGGAATTATCCATTCGACCACCGTAAATCGCATCACCAAATAGGCCGTGGATCCAAGCCCATGTGTCTTTTACCCCAACTCCACCAGGATTATTCGTATCTAGCATTAATCGATCGATTATATCCGCAGCCACACGTAGATCGGCGAGCGAGAATTCGTAAAATTTGGTCCAACCCTGAGTACGGGTTGAAACAGCACGAAAAGCGACAGTTTAAATTTATGTGTTCATTGTATTTCCCAGTTGAAAACTTGAATTCTATTGTTATTTTGAAATCTTTTTCAAAAAGTGTTGCGCTATCAGTTTTAAGAAATATCACAATATGACGAACAGCTTTGTTGTCAGCTACTGGTAATCACGACAGCACGTAACATTAAATTTGTTTTATCCGTCTGAACGGGCTCTTGAGCATCATCCCACTTGGTTAAACACTGGAACGATCCAAACGGTTACATCTGATCGATTCGCAAGCTTTCAGACCGATTGAGTAATAATGAGAAAAGAAACAAAAAAGGATGAGGGAAAAAGACAAAGAAAAAAGGAAATATTTCGAATGCAATAGCGCCAGTAGCTGAAACATTCAACTAGCGCTTAGACTCTTCAACCATCACATTGGGCGATCTCGTGGACTCCAACTCGATGGTTTAACACAACCTAATCAAGATTGTTCTATACCGGAAATCGTTCTATGACACAAAACTGTTCGACAGAACGCAAGACCGCGGGATCACAATGCGCGTACCGATAAAATGTTTACATGACCCTCAGATTTGAAGTGGCACTGAACAATACAAGGTCTCGAAATGTCAGGTGTGATAACAAATCGGATCACAGGGAGTGGCCGTCTACTACCAAAGTGACCGACTGATTTGAGGTTCGAACCTCCGAACCCTAAGGTGCAACAGCCGTTTAATCTGCCTCAACATCAACGGATTCTTTGCATTATCAATACAAGTCACAAGAATTTGATCTGCATTTGCTAATCCATTAATGAATTCCTGTTGCTTCAAACAAACATTCTCGACGAATCATGGGTTATTCTTAAAATTATAAATCAGTAATTACTTGTGGTATGTAGCTGCGACGCTCTTGCACGATAGCATGAAACCAGGCCAGTATGGCTAGCGCGGTAGCTCTCGTAGTTGAATTTCCTTGAGCTAGGTACGCACGAGACCATGACTCGTAAGTTCGTCGGAGATTTCGCTTCAATCCGGGTGGTGCCTGGTGTGAAAAACATGACATGGAAACGCAATAAACCAGTTACAATTTTCACTGTGCACTAAGGCCTCATAGAGGACAAAAGCTAAAGGTTAGCTGGATGCATGTTATTAAAATAAATAAATTGTCGCCCATTACTAATCAAATGGTGACTATATAGTATGCCTGAGGGAAGCGGACACGTTAGTGAATAAAGATGGGATATGAACTGATTAGGGTCAGATCATTCAAACTGAAAAATAGCATGACCATTTGAGCAACTTTGGATCAACCGACAAAAACCCTAAAATTGTCACCGGGCTTCAATGGTAATCAAACTTCATCCACTTACTTCATAGGCCACCTTCAAACACGATTGTAATAGAGCTGATGGAAAACCGGAATGTGGTTCTGCAGTCAACCAAAGACGGAAATCTTTATGAACCACTGGCTGACCGGTTTTTTGTGCACTCTTGTGTCCTTTGTTGCTGGATTCGGTTTGTGGAGCTTCGTGTGCTAGAAGAAGTGTGTTGATTTCTTTCTCCAGAATTGGTAGCCATCCGATAACCAGGTGTAAATTCTTCAAACACAACCAATCGCCAGCTTCAGCTGCATCACGTAGTTCCTCCAAAGCCAGGTCTGCCTGACCCTGGCCCATTGCTACATGCCGATAGCGTGAAGACAATTCTGACCGGCCACATGTGTCCGACTGAGATTTACCCCCGTCCATCCGACCAAAATGCATGGCAGCAGCCTCGGCCAGTTCTTGTGATGGGTCTGCACCAGGACTGATGAGCAGTAATATTGGCTCATTACATCTTGTCTCAGATTCATACAAACGGAACAGATTCAAAGTAGAAGGACCCAGTTGAGGAAGATCTGCAGGCGTAACGTAGAAGAGTGGGTGCAGTCAACTACTAACTGTATTGTATTTACCAAGACTTTATAGGAACGGTTTATCTTCGACGCTTCATAGTGAAACCGACACGACATTAATCGATACACATGATCTCCTATTACAATAACTGCATCACAATCATCCTGACACTTCCAGGTTCCCAATCATTATGCTATTCTTACCTTTCACCCACCTCGGCTCGGTTTCATACAAAACGTGGTGTATGTAGCCAGTTGAAATTCCCAGAATAAGTTCATGCTGTCGAATAAATCGCATTTCTTTTACCTCCGGACACATCAGCACAAGGTCAACCGTTGAAACTGCCAATGCCCATGCTTCATTCAATGGATAGATAACTTTAATCAGTTGCTTTTTCAATTTATTATTCTAGCCTACTCGTGAGTAGGTGCACATAAATTGCGCCTCCCAGAAAACTCGCTAAAAATTGACACCACACAAATCCGTGACATGCTCATTACACTGAAGTTCTCAATTTAAATGCGCGATAAATTTTCTGGACTATTCACTCATGCTTGATGAATGATAAGTGAATCTCTATACTGCCAACCGCGAAGCCATAGTGGCTGAACCCCGAGGACAAACGTTAGTGATGTTAATACTGTCGGTGAGTGACCAAATTTCGACTTCAAAATCGCACAGATCTATCGTACTGAGTACGAGCAGCTAATAGTGCAGTGACTCATTTTGCCAGGCGACCTCCTAAGAGAAAGGTAGATGCTTCCGGGCAATGCTTTCGTATTTTAAGCGCAACAGCCGTTTAGAAGTTCTCTGTAACCCAGCAGTCAACTGCTCAATTAGACCGTTTTCAAACAAAGCACCGTGGTCCGACTGTGAGAAATTCTCCGAAAACTAAACGAAATGGAAACTTCTATGACTGTGTATGTAAGGAAAAAAATTAACTACAATGATCAAATTCTACATCATTAATTTGGACTTGTGACATGATAAATCCGAATAACGTCCTGGTCATTCGAACATATGATATGGTAGGTTTTGGGGTTACATGGGCTGAGCCTTCAGTCAAGCGGATCTCTCTTTCAGTGGAGTATATGTCCTCCTGAGGTTAAATGGTAGCAAGCAACAAGACCATCATAACAGTTACTTTTTATTCACTAATCTTGGATAGGCAAGGTTCAACGGTCAAGAAGAATTGTCAAAGCATACGGCTGGAAAGCAGCATAAATCCCCAGCTATGCAGTCCAATTGTCCCAGAAGCACAGGATAAATTTATTCTCACTTTTCAAACTAATAGGCACAAGATAAATTTCGATATCAGCAAAATCCCGTCCACTCAGCTCCATTCACGTGCAGGTTAACTCCACGCAAAGTAACTGCCCACGCAATAGCTAGTCCACCTAAATGAGATCCTCCGACGGAAAGAGTTAAAATTTGATCAAAGATCAGTCTGCCATGAAGATGCCCGCCGCTGGCGGATATTCACGCAAACTTTTCGAAAGTTGCATGTATTTGAAATTTTGTTTTGTTCAGAGTCATTGTATGATGGCCGCTATCCACTTGAGGATATCGCCAACTTCGCATTCAGATGTCATAAGGATCTTATTCAATCCTCGTCAAGAACGAGACCAAATATCCGAACAAGACTATTGTCTGTGGTCACTTGGAAGCTTCTAGTGAGTAGATTCTCTGACAAAGAATGAAACTTTTGTCTCTGTCGTAAAACCTAGACGCCTTATGAACTTATTGGGATTAGCTACAGATGACATTTGCTTGACGAATGTTTTTTTTCGGTTAACTTCGCCCCCACTTGAATACATTCGTCTGTGAAATATTCAAGATGTGGTGATAAATATTCTTCTAAGGTGCCATTCAAACAGTTAGAGTTTCTCAGTCAACTTTTTTCCAGCCATGGAGTTTTAAATGCAAACAGATCACCGTGCAAATGTGAACAATGACACACGTACTAATGTGCAGCTTTAGTTTAAAATTTTTAACGCAGCGGGACTGATGTTTGAACGTAAATGACGTCTTGCAGTCGCCTGGTCACTGATTGTACTTAGCCCTCCTCACTTTTGTCGTGCTTCCTGATTAATTTATTTCTTCCTGTACTTGTGGGATCAAACTACGTTGGAGTGAACGAACGATGAACGACAGCATGCTTACCGAGAAGAAAACGCTGTATTTGCCGGCACAATAAAGATTTAAATTGTTCAAGAACTTGGATCAGTTCAACTTTGGACAGCAAATCTATCATCGCCGAAGGAAACACGAACACCGTCTTTGATTTCTCCATTCTTCGAAAATACGTTCATTCCACCACAGGGGAACACTCATTCTCGCAAATGAAAATGGATAACTACTGCGAAAGCTCAGAGTACAATCTCTCGTGATCGCATAACATAGGGAGGATCCATTGGACAATAACACTGCGGGTATACTACTCACGTATTCAAATAAATTTCTGTTACGAGTGTATTGATGATTTATGTATGGAAAATTTGGAATTTACGCAAAAACCCAGTAGAAATCAGTGAAAAGATAATTTGTGACTGAAATCTGGGAATATGTGCTGGATGATCTTTCATGCGCTTAAGCTGAATGACAAGCCACTGGTTGGAATTCGACTAAGTATCGGCCAGGTTCCGGGAAGTACAATCACCATTAAGGGAGTTATGTAATCACTGTGCATGTGTTTTCTCCGCAAGCCCCTAGTGTTCGATACCAACTACTGATCCTTTGCTGCTGAAAGACCTAGAGAAACCGCGGGTAATTCTACGTTCCACTGTTCCTTCCTGATTGAGACGTTTTGTTTGTTAACAAATGTGGGATAGGTATGTATGACTAAATAATTCTGCCAACCGATGTTAAAGTCTAAAATGGGCTAACATGAACTATGGCAGCCGCACACACTGAAAATCAGCCTCATTCTGTTGATTAACTTTTCATCAGCCCCTATTTTTCCACCAAGAATCTGTGCCGTTCGATGAATCCTACTCGATTCCGTGCGCGATGCCCGATGCACACGTGACAGTCCGGCAATGAGTCATCTCGGCTTATCTGTCAGCGCCATCCATCGGCACGAAAGATTACACCCAGTCAAGGTCAGTGGCTGCCACAAGATCATGTCCGTCTGCTTTCGCCGTCACACCATCAGTGCACCGACGTCGGGCCCTACCGATGCGAGAGCGTGCATGTGCGGTTTGGTGTTGTGTGGTATTTGTATAGCGCGTTTTATTCCGAACCCACATTTCAGTGGGTCGATTAGGCCGTACTTGCGGTTGTCTTGATATGTCCCCATTGGTGTGTTCTGTGGCTGAATTAATGCCTTAAGTCGGAATTATCGTAACATAGGTCCGAATGGTGATGGCAATTCCGAAATAATGTCGGAAATGTTTTAGTTCGGTAATCCTGAACGGTAGTAATTCGAATACTAGAATATTTATGCGAGAAAAGTTCTTTTTCCCATTTTTGGCACAACTATTATTCGAGTACGGATAGTTTTGTGGCGATTTTCAGATTTGGCATACTTTCTGGCATCTAGAAAATACATGTCATTGTTCTATGATAAAAGCTACAGTGGAATATCCTCACCGAAGTATTATCGTGCGCATGAATATTACGAGAGGATATTAACTGCATCCAAACTCGCTGAATTCGAAGTTGTGATGCAAATTTTACTTTTTGGAACTTAACGTAGTCCGTGTGCAACAGAAGAAAGTCCTTACTTCGGAACAGTCAAAAGACAAAACCATATTGTACCGCACAAAGCCCTTCTTCGACTGTAACGTTTTTTTTCACCAATCTGGGGACTTTACTGTTCCACGGCGTCCAGTAATTTTGTGGATCGTTTGGCAGAGCTCGCATCAATTAAAACTTGAGGAAATCAGTTATTTCGAAGTATCTTTTCTTCAGGTAATTCCTATTCGCGTTGCAGCCTGTGGTTTATTAAATTCTACTGCAGTGGTTTCAGTGATTTGAAGCAATGAAATTTTTCTCATTTTACGTAGTGTAGAACAAACTGAATGTGTTAGTTTCGTCCAGCTGCTTCCTTAATGGACGGTATTGCTTACTACGCAACCCGGATTTGCCCGAAGGCTTCCACGTCTATTTTCTTGGTTTCCGACCTGGCATGTACACCTTTCTCCTCTATATGATTATGTTCGTTCTATCCTTTTGGAATCACGAAATTATGACAAACGCCACCGAACCATTGTATTTGTTTGGCTTCCCACGGCCACGCGTTGCACTGCTCTGAATACAGCTAGAAGAGCTGAGTTTCCGTTAAAATAGCTCCACAGATATCCGAACAGGAAACACGTGTCGAATAATTGAACATTCCTGTGGGGAGTGGTATAGCACTAGACTTCCAATTGATCTACGGTGTGAATCGATGGAAGAGAAACTGAAACCTAATTTGTGTTGAACGACTTTACCACTTGCCACGCATGGCCATCAATACTCTGTGATATCGACCGCGTTAATTTTCCCCAGTAACGAAGCACTGCACAGAGTGAAAAAATACTTGGTTGTATAAGATGTCTATTTTTCATTTGTTACGTTCCGCTTATCAAAGAGGTTCAGTGGGATCATTGACTGATAAAAACCCTTATCACTGGATCATAATAGTAGTACTTTCCTTTCGTAATGCTCACCAGATGATCTACACGGAGTAGAGCTTAAATGGACCTAATGATAAAACTCTACTGAAACAATTTCTCTCCCTAGAAAAAACGGATCTATGCACTCATGAGTCTGCTAAAATAAAAATAAAATAATTTCGGCCTAATATGTCCCTTCATTTTGGCTTGATTGACGGACTCACTTCTGAATTTGAGAGATGTAAATAGGTTCCATCACAAGCATGTCAATTGGCTGATCGCCTGGGCTAAGATGTACAATATGCTTCTTAGTGGTGAGACGAGCGCTAATATCACACAATAAAAAATGTCGGGAAAAGTGGAATTTACGTCTCATCAGTGTCCCCGTCAATGGTTTTCTCCAAGACGAAGACCTTTATTTATTTTCGAGACACCAATCGGAACTTCTGAAGTGATTTCACCGATCGCTTTTGCCATCAGGCCTCGGAAAGAACAACTGTGGTGAGGCAGGATGCAAATCTGTCCAAGGGCACCCGATCCAAAGGTTGGATGATTAATGTAGAAATATTACCTTGACATTAGCTGAAAGAGTAGAACTTGATGGTCAGCTGCGTTACTCAGAATGAGTACGGTTTGACGTTTCTCGTAATTCGTTCAGTTCTTTAAATCCCTCAACCAATCGCACCGCATAGAAGAAGTCATCCAAGCATTCTGAAAAGTGTATTGTTTGCATGGTAGACTCTTTTTGTCCAAGTCCTTGAAACGGCGTGTCTTAGCACACCTTGCGATGGCAACTGAATGGTTTCCTATCGGAGACAATGAAACAAAATACGTGGGTCGATCCGGATCTCGGAACCGTCCTTTCAGTCGTTCAAGAACGAAACACTTTTGGCCTTTGATTAGGCAAAGCACTGTGAATTTACTTAAGCAACGGATTCGTCATCGTGTACCTCTCCATTTGCCACTTCCAACTGACATCGCACATTTCCCTGAGTGCAACGACGATCTAGTGGTAGAGTATTGTTCGCAGTCATATTTTGCAAGGTTTACAGTAAATGTTCAAAATATTACAATCTACAGATATGTATTGCTTTCATTCAAGAATCATCCGCAAAATTTGAGGCTTTTCAGTTTTAGAAAATCTGCTCGTGATTCAGAAAGCAGGGTCCACTACTTGGCATCGCAAACTTAGTGAATGTTTCTGGGCCAATTTATTGGTCGGGCCGTTAAAATGCCTGGCTTGGTCACTCAGATATAGGGTTCCATAGTCAATCATGTGTTAACTTTTATGAACTTATTTTCGGGGTAATTTAACGAGGCTGAATTGAGCGAAAATGGGAACATTTTGCAAACCATAACTTTCTGGTGTTTCTTTTCTAGTTTGGAAAACAATAAAAAATTTGCTTTCGACATTTGGTTCAGAAGATTTGGGGAACATTTTTCAGAAATGAAATATTCTCAGATTTGTGTGTAAACATATTAGTTTTCTCTGGACCCAATATCGATGCAGAATAGAGGAAGCAATGGAATTGTTTATTTATTTTTATCTAAGCAGCACTAATATAAGAGAGCACTCTTGTATTTTGTCAAGGAAAAATGAGTGTTTCAGTCCACAATTCGTTGACCGAAACTCAATACTGAATGGTCAGATGTCTTCGTAACACAATACGGCGCCTACTGTGGTTGCATCATCTGATCAGAAAACTTAATTCGAACACAATCGGCGTCCTTGACTAATTTTCCGTTTTGGACCGTTGCCACGTGCAAACGTACGGTTTTACCCAAGCGCTGATTGATCACTTTTCTTCCTACCTTAGGTAACCTAAACGTACGCTTTGTTTTACATTCCCGGAATCACGTGCTTACCTAATATTCACTGAATTTGCTTGCTTATGTATTTTACATTGCGTTTGCCAATGGACCTACCCTCAGTGGTATGATTATTTGTTACTAAAAGCATCAGTTACTTAGTCCGTGCTCCCGGTTTTCATGGGCGCTTCATACATCTTATGTCATGTGGCTTGTTGAGATGAGTGAGGGAAGCCTATCCATCGGGTCCGATCCATGATGTGAATCCGGGACGGACGACTGTGAGTCGGACGCCTTAGCCATGGGCCACCAGGTAGGTTCTCAGCAGTGTGTTGAATTTCACCATATGTTGCACCTGTCCGTTATTGAGTTGTGAGACCACGGGTGACTGGCACACAGGAATCGGTAGTTGGTTTCTATCAAGGCAGCCTAAGTATTATGAAGGCTTTGAACATGAATCACAGTGTCCAAGGCATTCATTTCACAATCAGTCTTCCCGGGATCGCGTTCCACTTACCGGTAATCATAATCATTATCATAACCATCATGATTATGGTTAGCGGTAAATGGAACGCGATCCAGGAAGAATGATTGTAAAGTGAATGCCTTGGACACTGTATTTCTGAGTGATGGTACCGCGTGATGAACAAAAGTGGTTTAACTCAACATCCATGTCGGGTATCGGCCACGTAATACAGCAATTAACAACTCCTATATACCCAAACGTTGATTACTGATTTCCCAGATTAGATTCGTATCATTGCTCAGATGTGGTCCTGATCTAAGGCCAATCTACAACACGGGATATTCCGGTCTACTGGTAATACTGAGATGCGAGGCAAATTCATCGATTCCAATGGGATTCTCATTCGTAATAATCGAGCCAATTTGATTAATTTGGTACTCCGAAGCTTTGTAGCGGTTAACTACACCACATTTCATAGTATTTCGATTAGAGCACAACGTTTTCGAGCCAAATTAAATATTCTGTTTGAAAGTGGATCGTCTTATCATCGGATAACTTATTCGGGTTCCTGGACCAAGTAAAAAGTTATAAACTTCGAAACTTTTGTCGGAGGTTGTAAGTCATAGACAACAGACTGGCTAGGAAAAATTACTAACGTAGTAACAACGAATATAGCAACATCCGAATTACCCACGTCCTGGTACTAAAAGATTTCAACTTTCTACTTAATGGATTGCTAAGAAGTTACAAATAGGCCATAACATTGAATTCCTTTGTCCGTTTGATTCTACGGCGTTTTCAACCGTCTATGACGAAGTAAACACGTTTCGGTTAACAAATCTGGATCGAACGAAATTCGGAGTACATCGGAAAGTCGATGCGATATGGGATCAGTTTATGCATGTAAATTTTTATAAGTCGGTAAAATAGCGTTGTCAGTAGGCTGTAACTGGCTGATGTTTCGGCTACCTTGGTTTAAATTAACCTGATGCCATAAAACACTCATTATTTAAGAGACTCACTCAAACAACGAGTTGCGAAATGATCTAGCGCCTTGTGAAGTCGATCCGGTCTCAGGGCCTGTACAGCCAACACGTTCAAATGGAACGGGGTTAGTAGACCTTGCTTCTGTGCTTGTTGAAGAGCTGAAGGAGCTGCAGACAGTTCCACCTCATTCTGATTCATCCAGCTACTCCAAATCCGTTCATCGTCCAAACGCAGAGTAGCATGCAGGTGTGGCAATGCGGCCTAATAGGAAATATGAAACCAACATGTTAAATTGTTTCAGCTCATTCACCCTTTAAAACCATACTAAAGCGCACAGTTTATTGCGGAAGAATACAGTTCAGCTAAAGCTGGACAACCCTTACGACGAATAAACGTGCTCTGGCTTTGGTACTCGAATAATACTGAAAGAAAAATCGAAAGATCTCAGGAAAGAATTATACAAATGCTGGAATATTTTGAATGGCAGAACGTCACAGGCTGCAAAATTTAGGGATATCGCCTGCGGTTCCTCTCTTTTGCAATGAGGAGTCCCGTGGACTCCAGCCCGCAATCTAGCTCAGTCCATTCTGCACAGTCTACCAGTTACGGTTTTCATACCGTACTACCAGGTCACAGACTGGCCACCAGGACCCACCTTTCAGTTATAATCCGGCTCAGAATAGAATAGAACAAAGAAGGGAAGGACAAGTGATACGAATTAAAGTTATACACATATATATATATATATTTCTGGGGATATCGACAGCATTAATCAAGCCTTCATTCACTTTCTACCTATACCTCAGTCATATTTATTCAGGGAGATGATATGACGGTTACACGTTTTTCTAGGGAAGAGGTGTTCGACCTTCTGCGCATCATTAAAATTACCACAGGAGTTGGTTCTAACAGTCTGCCCTCAGCATGGTGTTGTGTCCCTGACGGATGCATTTACTTATCTGATTAACACGTCATCAAGCTTCTTTTCTATCCCTGACTGCTAGAGACCCGTCAATATTACTCCCATCCTAAAATCCAGCAACTCGACTGCTTTAGCTCAACACTTTCGCCCCAATGCCTTAACACATTCTGGTCTTAAACTGACAATGCGTGCTATGTTTAAGTACCGGAGGTTTTCTATTTATCCTCCTGGTGACCTACTTCAGTTTGCCTAGAAATCTGACGGGTTCACTTTGAACGCTGAGAAGCATCGACGAAACTTGTACATTGCGCCATCCTAGATTTCTTGTCTGAATTTGATCCAGTCCCACGGTTTCGTCTACTTCACAAACTAGAAACATATGGTTGTCCTAGGTCTTCATTAGTATGGCTGTCTCATTACTTTACTAACCAAACCCAACACATACGACTGAGCCGTAAAACCTGGAAACCGTTGGTTAGCGATAAAGCGCACTTTAGGATGCTGTTCTCTCACCGTAACTCTTAACCGCTAACATCAGCGACTCATCAACTAGTCCACCCGCCATGTTTTTAGGAATGCTGATATTGCCCTCTCTCAAGCCGTTTCGAGCAACGATGACTTTCAAAGCTTTCCCGAAAACTTAACTTCTATCTACGATTTATCTGTATAAGTTGGTTTAAATCTCAACATCTCTAAATGTTTCCAATGCGTGTTCTCTCCCTCGGTCAGCCTACTCATCTAAACCGTCATTCATCGACTCAAGAGCACTTACTAGAGTTGATTCTGTGAAAAATCTAAGGAGTATTATCGATAAAATTCTGAAGTGGACTTCTCACTTTTCCATCGCCGTAAAAAATCTCCGGGGGTCGTCATTCCAAATCAAGAGGCTTCAACACTACAACATGAAACGAGGCACCGTTTACTGTTCTGTATACCAATGTTTTCCCAATCCTCACTTACTGTTTGCCAGTTATTTTTGCAGACTTTCTTAGAAAAATATTTTAAAATTCTCGCCGCGTGCCTTTCATATCACTAAGCGAACTATCCGTTAAACTATTTGAGCTGCACCCATCCGCATGAGAAAAGTGTGCTCATAAAATACTGTCAGATCACATACATCCCCCTTACAACGAACTTCAAATTGCGGCTCTCATGTTTCAACAAGATCCGATTTTCGTTCCATATCTATAGGAACTCCAGTCCCATATTTAGCACGCACCTTGACAAAGCGTGACCGTGTTTTAGCTGAATTCCTGAGCAACCAGTCATAATTTGCTCTGATTATTCATCGATGAGATTTTTCACATTTTGACAAGGTGATAAGTATAACTGTTTCCTACTTTTCATCACGGTCTTTGCATGAAATTAGACATTTTTGTACCCAGACGTTTGTACAATACAGTACCATACTATATATGAATGTATATGCATACCGCATCGGCTTGAAAATAAGAGTGCACCCAAGGAAAAACTTTAAAAGAACTTTGCAGAAATGAAGAAAAGACGAAATAATAAATAGCGACAAACCAATTGTTATTGGATTATTTTCAAGGAACAGGAGTTGTACAGACAGGTTATACTGAATTTGCGCCACTGATTTCGGTTCTCAGCCATGTCTCTGAGTGTTTCCAACAAACCGTCTCCTAGGCTCACACCAAGAAATCGGGAAGCATCAATCGAGGCCAAAGCCAGAGTCAACATTTCCACATCCTTACCCCAAACCATAGCCTGAAAGCTGCGTCGCTTCATCCGTCGTTGCTCAGCCCAACCAAAAAAGCTCGAAATGGTAGATGATTGGCAGGCATATGCAATACGTGTCCAAGCTACCGAAAGCGATACAGAGCGATTATCTCAGTCAAAGGTCGATTGTCTTCACCCAACACATGACGACGCACCTAGTGATTGCTGATTCAATGTTCCCACCACACTGGAGCAATGCTTCGGAGACACCGGTGGACGAAAACAGAGAGAGGGTATCCTCAACACGGATAGGCCAAGTCTCAAAACCGCGAAGTAGAACACTATGATCTGTGGCATTGTACACCCTTCCACTGAGGAAAAGCCGGACGTCATGGCGGTGTCACAAGTGTCGCAGGTTCTCGAAAGCCTCTCCGGATTTCGAAGTTTGTGACGTGATCTCACCCTCAACACCTTCACCCGATGTGACCAGGCTCTTGTTGTACTTGAACCTATTAACTACCTCTAAGCTATCACCAAGAATGGTGAATGCAGGTATAAGCTCCTACCCGTCCTGAAGAAGTACTTTGGATTTTGAAGGTTGAAAGCACATACAACGCGATCTAACGCAGGTTGAATTGCCTGTACATTGTCATACAGCAGGACGATATCATCTGCATACTCAAAGTCAGTGCTCTGTTCCCTGGAAGGAGTTCAACTCCATCATCTAAAAGACCAGATAAAGCGTCCTGTGAAACATCCACTTTAATGAAGTTGAAAAGAAATGGGATATAGGCAGCCTTGCCTTGTTCCACTGGAGATGACGAAGGGTGGTGGAAGGTGGCCATAAGGCTTAACCCGACCTGACGTATGACGGTACAATTCTTTGAAGATTGACAGGTACTTTTCAGGTGCTCCATTCCCCAAAAAACAGTACCATAGTGCAGACCTATCCACAAAGTCAAAAGCTGCACGAATGTCCAAGAACACGGTGATCGTTGGCCTTTGGAAGGTGAAACAGTGCTCTAGCACCTGTCGGTGGGTGAAAATTTGATCAAGGCACCCACGATCAGTGCGAAATCCGGCCTGTTCCTCACGAGTTTATCCTTCATGCATGTCGTACAGCCTGCGGCGAATGACCTACTAATGCAGCTTTGACGTTATCGAAATTAAGTTAGTACCCATACGGTTGGTGCGGTCACTAAGCTGGACATTTTTAAGATGGGGGTGACAATCCACCCCCTCCTCACAAGAGGGCTTTCTCGGAGTGCGAGATCTTTGAGAACAAAACTTGAAGTTCTCTGACTAGTTCCTTAACTCCATCTTTAAACAAACCTGGGGAAAGCCCGTTGGTGCCCGCCTCGGACTTCCTTGAAGATCTCCGCCACCAAAGTACATGGACGGCACAGTGCATACTAATTTACATATTATATGTATTATATATATTATACATATATGTATATATCAATGCTCACTACTTGATTGTCTCCAATCTGTCGGGGCTATTATCTCTTCTATGGTCCTACTTTCGAACTCCTCTTCGGTGTTACGAAGACCACACCACTTTCGCTTCGCCTCCGAATTAAAGGGAACAACCGATTCCCACCCTGGCCTCAGACTAGTGGTTTGTGCGTCATTCAGTCGGTTCCAGAGAGAATTGTCAGCCTGGCCTGATTTCCGAACGTCGTCATCCAAAAGCCCCACTCGACCGTAATACGTAGAACAAGGGAGATTTCCTATGGATGTATACTACCAACTATGACGTCTGATCTGACTGTCTGGCTATCCGAGTGTCTCGCGACCCGCTGGAGAATCAGTGACTGATGAGTCAGCTCATACGCGTTTCGGATGTGTCGAAACACCCCGGATGCCGAGTACGCTTCTCCACCGAAGATGATGGTGAGCATGCACCCGTACTGCTTGTACAACGCCCGTGGTTGGCTTGGAATTAGGGAATTGATTATCAAAGACCAGTCAAGCTGCTGAGAGGAGCTGAGCATTCGCATTTGTCCTCGAAATTTGGCGAACAAACCTCGCTTCGAGAAGCCAGTGTGTACGGCTTCCTAATCAAAGACTATTTGAAGCGCACTTTTTCTAGCTCATTTGGAGAAACGTTCATGGCAGATGGCCAACTCGAAACCTAGGAAACCCACCCCTGGTTCATTCGGCGTTGGATTTGGTCCAGACAGTATTGGAATAACTGGCTTGCGGGGTGATGAATTTGTTAGCTGATATTCGCTTTCGGATGAGAGACTGACAATCTCATTCCTTGAGGTGGGGACCATGGGAGAGCTACTACTAGTAAATTTGAAACAATTCATCTGACACAGCGTCGATGATAAAAAAAAGAAAAACTATGGGAAACCGGTCCGAATAGGCTGGGACCTAAGATGGTCGACGCACGACAGTCCACCCCGGGGCTCAAATCCCACTTAAGACACAGTGAGTAAGAGTTGGAGATGATTCTTAATCAGAATGAAACATCTCTCCGGTCTTTCTTTTTGACGTTGATGATTGTCAATAATCCATTCCAAAGGTGTTAATATGTACTTTTAAAAAATGTTGTTCATCTAGTCCCGAGGCATCAAAAACAACAGCAAAGAACCGGTTGAGGTCGTATTCACTGAATTCCAAGCTCGTTGCTGTAGTTTGAAAAAGTCAAGGCATAAAACCAGTTTTTTCCATAACCCGCACTACGAACTGTTGCATTTGTTTTACATTAGCAAAAGGATAGGCGAGGGTCGAACAAAAAAACGACTTTTTTCTTGAGTCATCTTGAAGTGGGCAACTGACGCGAAACCTTGGTTGCAACAAAGCATATATTACCTTCAGTCGCATCACGTCTCGAACACGTTCTGGATCTAACCACTTTGGAGAGGCAGATTCGTCCGTTGTTGGTTCTGTCACACTAAGTCCGATGAAGAAAGCCCATTCCTGTGAATGAAAATAAAAATTATTGCAAGTAAGTTTTACGAAAACGAGAGTTGTATTATTATAACGTGCACCACGACGCACGAGTGTAGCCAACTGCGCGTGCCCCATATCCGCCATGGTCTACCATACAACAGGAAAGCGAGAACCGGCAACGGTGACCCTGACGTCGGGAATGGTACAAAATTACACATGATCTCATTGGGTCAGGTGTGGTAACGATCCGGGTTACCAACTGATACCAAAAGAAGATCAAAAGCCTTCATTAACTGCAAATATTCTTGTTAACCAACGTTCCCGAAATTTCAAAACTTCATGAGCTTAAAGAGTCACCAATTATTCGAATATAAATTGTTATTCATAAAAACAACCACTGCTTTAATCGACTGCAAATCTTCCTGTGGGATCGAGAGTTGATCCGATTTCTAACGGATACTTGGAAATTCAGACTTCAAATCGAACCGGACTTATTAAAAGCTGCCAAATTTCGGTAAATTAAGGATTGCTCTGTTTGCAAACAAGAATAAATTTTGACTAAATATTCAGATAGTCAATAGCTTGTACAGCATTCTCATGTATGACGTAATTTTTTTTCAAGCCGAGCAAAATGTCGAGGATGTCTAACTTGAGATGAGAAATGAAACGCTCGTGGTCAGTTTTCACAACTGAGACGAACGTCGGTCATCAGCAACCAGAAACACACGAGAGAATTCGGCAGATACCTTGCTGCAAACTGAATCCAGAATAACATCACCGTCAACTTCTCAAGACAACGTGAACTGGCATGACACTTCCAACCGGTCGTTTTTTTTTCTAGTGGCGTCTTAGGTGATGCAAATAACCGGATTTTACAAAGAATGGAAAATTTATTTGCTTTCTATACAACCAAAAGTCAACGCTACAAGACGGAGCAGGGTCTGCGCTTTTCAACTTCCGAGCATATACTCTTTTACTGGTTTACCGTGGCCGCGGCTTTCGGAAGTGAACCCCGCAAGTGGACTTCCAGATTTGCGCAGCCGCTGTTCCAAGGACGTAGTCTTGCAGGCTACTTTCCAAAGAAACACCGTAAAACATGTCCAAACCCGGTGTACGAAAAGAACAATGTTACGCAGATGGTCCATTGGAAGCTTTATGATATGGAATTTGTAAACCCACCTCATCAGTGATCGCGCCTGGCCGAAGGCATCTGGCCATATGTAGTGTGAACATGAGGCGGTCAGCTTTGAATAGGGACTGTAAAACGTGCTCATAGACCAAAGCTTCTAACCGCTTCTGTAGAAATATCATCCGTTCGTTCGCCGGCAAACTGGGATCCTATATACGCGCATAAAGAAAAATGAGAGAAGCTGTCACTTACCAACAGAACAATGGACCGGAGCCCAGGAAGAATGGGTGCCAGCTTTTGTGTAAGGAAATCTATTATCCGATATGTGCATCCCAAACAACAAGGTTACAACACAACAACAGTACGCGTATGTTAGGAAGCCACATCCCAAAGGGTGCACACGCATCGGTAAACATAAAAGGGACCTAGGGCCCAGGAAATTTGTGATTGGTGTTAACTATGCTGTGTAGATAAGGAAGTTGGCGACTGCAATAAGAAGGTACTAGGAGTCAGCATAAAGGATAAGAAGACATTCAGTAGAAATACGGTTCCGCGTTTCCCAACGGGTAGGACTGAGTGAGAGTCAACACTGGGGAGAGTTACCAATATATTGGTTCTAGGACCGTTCAAAAAGACTGAGACTCACTAACAATTTTGTAATTCAAAGCTTACTACAGTTATGTGTTTCCGGCAATCTAATATGACAACCGCAGGTTCTAATTCACTCATATTGTTGCGAACTGCTGTGAAACTTGGAGCATGATCAAACACCGCTAGATCTACCCGAAGTCATATCAGTAGTTTTACACTCGGTGAAAATGACCCATTGAGACTAATGAAAGACCAATGAGATATTACGTTTTATTTTTTGTTAAAATCAGTGGTTCAGACTGTTTTCCTCAAATTTTGGGCCATTTTTAACTCAGCATGTCATCTTCCATCACTTCGTTACTTTTTTTCCGTAATTATCATGTGCGAATAAGAACATGTGCCAACGTCATTCAGAAACTTTATCAGACTGGCAAAGTGAAATTTCTGTTTGATCGACTTGCAGTTGTTTCATGAAAGACTCTTGAAACCCTAACACAATCTGGTTTGCAATGACAACAGAATCTGGCATTTTGCCATTTAGATATTGACAGATCTAATCATGCCGTAACTGAGGCTGAAAAACGCAATGGGTAGACATGACATGGCCAATTAACCGCAGCACGATTGTCATTTCAGCCTAAGCAAGGAGGACATTTACTAAAACCATATAACACAATCCAAGCGACTAGAGCAGATCTTTCACGCGAGAGTGCATCATGATCACTCCATGACCGTGCAAATAGCAGTCTAGTGGATGTTACGATCTGTCCAGATAAATTCAATGTCGATCGTATTGCACACAGAGTCGGATGATACAGCTAATGACCTCTCAAATGGATGCTAAAATAAAGTATGAATATCGACAACTAAAGGTTAATGGCATTTGGTGCTCGATAGAACTTGATATTGACTTGTCAGATATCACATCTTAAGGTATGATTAGCAGAAGCAAAGACCAGAAAAGCGGAGCGGATACTTACATGTGGAGCATCTAGGGCACGTTGGAATAGGTGAAGAAAACTTTTCAAACTGAACTGATACATCCAGTTGATTTTGACAATATCCATCAGAACAAAGTATACCCGACTGCCCGCTTCGGCTAACGGATAGAACACATTTCGTTCCTGGAGGAGAGTAAAGAATATATCCATTGTGTTAGTCATGAACAGTATTTTGAATATCAAAGAGTTAGCATGACAAGATGCAGTCTCTTCCTGTGGATTTAACAAAAGAGATAATTATTATAACGAGTTCGGCAGGCCAAGGGCCAATTGATCATTCCTGCCTGATTGAACTAAAAAGGATTTGGATTAGAAACGAGACGACTAACTCTAATTGTTAGGGTTGATCATAGAGCATGGTCAATTACAAAACGATTGCGATCACAAAGAAACTGGAGAATCTGAAATATATTAGGAGGAAGTCAGCCACTAAACTGATGTAAGTCAGATGGTATCTGATTTTTGCTTTTGTCAGCCAATTTTCTAAATGACTGATTTAGCAAATTTTGTCCTTATTAGATTGGGCGAAATCCTGGATTTACTTTACCCAGAAGCATACAACTTGATGTACACCTTTCTCTAATCGCTCTTATTTGATCATACTCTCTTGCTTTCCTTCCTTTCAATCCTCCCTTCCCGTTTCCCTATTTTTCCGAGCTACCTTTCCTCTGTCAGCTGATCTGCAACTTGCAACCTGCCATTGTTCATTCGACTGTGGTGATCCCTGTGAATCTTTCACGCTGCTACCAATATCGATCGGCCAAACACTTGCTCGTGACGTTAATTCACTGCTCTCCCCTCTCGCACCTGTGATCCGGAATCTTCCGTCTTTCATCCTTGACTGGTTTCTCTTGATCCTATATTAACCCGCTTTCCGCTCTTACTTTAAATTGCCTTGGAGCCGCCTCTGCGTCCAACTCTCCGATGTCGCTATTTACGGAATTCGTAACAGATTTCGGGGTTGTTATTCAGCATTTTCAGAACATCCTATTTGCGCCGAATTAGAATTCAAGTTTTCCCGTTTTTAAAACGCTTATGGCGAGCAATCCGACCTTCGGGTGTGAATGACTAGTCTACAGACTGGCAACGGCTTTGCCCTTGTTAATGTATACTTATGGACATTCTAGTGAAGAACAATATCAAATACTCATCTTAGAATAACTATTCAAAATTTAGAGTTGCTTGTTATGATATTTTTGTTTTTTGGTAAAATAGATTGGTGCTAATGGTTAAGAAATCTCGACCGAACGAATTTCGGAGTGTATCGAAAAGTTGATGAGCAATGCAATGAATTTATTTATGCAATTGTTCAGTAACATAGTGTTGTTGGTAGGATGCAAATGGCCGACGTTTCGGCTACCTTGGGTAGTCTTTTGAAGGCGGAGTTTACAATCAAAAAATGTAAAAATGGTTGCAAACCCTGCCTTGAGAAAGGCTAACCAAGGTAGCCGAAACGTCAGCCAATTATACATTTCACCGGAAACACTGTCGCTAACTTTTGAACAATACATATATAAACGCCTGACAGATTTGATGGAATAACAGGAACAAAGATAAGTTGATGGTGATTTGAAATAATCACGTGACGTCGCACTTGCCTGTGACTGTAGCCTAACATGCTCATCAAAGTGCGCGTGAAGATAACATGGCCTTATAACAATATTTCCATCTAATCATATTTTTTATTCGATTCCATTGAAGTTGCACACTGAAGCGACGTTTCTTCACGAATTTCTGAGTTGGCATTTTAACTGGTGAAAATAAAGCAAAAACAAAATGGCTTGCTTTGGATAACTTAACGAACCTAGGGGGCCGAGCTACCAAGAGCATATTTTTCTGGTTGGGCGATGGAGATTGGGTCAATCATTGATGTCTACAGTGTAGTCTAAGAAACAAAGAAACTGCTTGAGGCCGTTCCTGGGAGAGTAAACGTACGAACAAAACCCGCACCCTGCAGCATCCGGTAACTTCCGCCTCAACCGCTAGATCAATAGAAGGGCACTGTGAGACGCTTACTATGGGACCCATGGGTCAATCGCACCATTCCGATGGAATCAACCATTTGGAGAAGACATCTGTTTACCAGGCTTCGCAGAATAATTTGCTCGTGCGGATCGCCTTCTCAACATCGACTACTCACAACAGGTTCGCTATTCGGCACACTAGGTTGCAATCGGAGTTTCGTTCATCCAGGGAACTGGATATCGTCCTAGAGATTCTAAAGGCATCATCAGCACATGCCAATTTGACGACATAAACACCCTACAAGCCAACCAAGCAAACGGAGCGAACCTGCGTTGAAAGTGTTCGAACCAAAATGACAGAAGCACAATTGAAACCACGCATTTTGCCGCTTGAAGGTAGGAAATCAAATGGCACCATAGAAATATACTAAACTTACTTGTGCACTGCTCATCGATGAATACTTTCAGTGAAATTTATATGTTTAAAGACTACGGTCCTTCCAGTCTTTTTCGACCAAATGGACAGTTTTTCCGAGAAACCAGATGTCCACCTAACGTGATCGAACAACTTACGCGTTCAGCCTGTTGATTTTCAATAGATGTGTTCACCACAGTAATTTAGTATTTCTTTGAACGAGCTGAAAGCTGTCCGAATCTTGGTAGACTTTTGTTCGACCTAATAGAGATAACCATATCATTTCGCTTCTTATTTTGAAGTTACCCAAAAATGTTTTCCGTTTGCGCTGAAGCTATATGGAATCGAATAGAAAGATACCCTCTTTTCACAGGATCTATCAGTCATATGGCTGTTTGCAAATTATGGGGTAACGTAAAGCCAATCAGGACACGTTAGAGTGCAGACGTACGAATGTCTTTGTAAGTGTAAATGGAAAGGACTACAGGCATATGCCAACGATTCAGGATCTTTTGGATTCGACACAACAAGTTAGACTACAATGAAGCAAGCGTCTGTCCAGAAAACAAGACTGAGTGACGCGCGGCCCACGATTCAAATCAGCTGTAAATCAGAGGCCAAAGTCGGAATCATCCATGTCACTAGCTCGCGGACAAGTGGTCTGATATTCGTAATTTGCTCAGAGACGAACGGAGGCTGCTCAAAATGTAGACAAAAACAGCCAAATGAACCCAGGGGACTAGACCCAATCGGTCGGTGGATTTCGACCTGAGGCACCTTAAATAGGTAGTTTGATTATAACAAATTAATGAAAATTTCTGCTGGTAGGCTAACTGATCGCTTTTGAGGGGGCAAAATTGAATTAAAACTGAAATGAGCAACTGAGGTCATCAGAGTCAGCATCCGCAACAATCCGACTACACAACTGCAAAATCCATCGCGTTGCATATCCAGCATGAGTGAAAAATATTCACAAACGAGTGATCAATCGGTCAGAGGTTAATCAAATATTGCTTTATCGAATTTGTAATCCTGTATTCCTGTTGTTCTAGACATTGGCTAGTAACCTAAAGTACCGATCTGACCTTCCTGTACTGTAGATCATGGGCATATTGCAACGGTTATTGCACATGCCTCTCTCCTACAACAGAACATAATGGTTCAATCTTATTTATGTGTGACTGGCAGAGGCCGGAAAAAGGAAATTTCACGGCTACCAAATGTTTACAATGGACTGGATAAAATAGTTGACTGTATTTTACTTCACTTTTGGTTTCAATGTATATAACCCATATTTCCATAGATACACCGATCAAAAGTTGATGGAAAACAGTCTGTTGTTGACTTCAACCTGCATGGCGTACAACTGGCGAACAAAAAGTGTAAAACAGCAAGTGTTCGAAGACGATGTCGTTTCAAAAAATTGTCGTTCACGCAGTATCAATGCTCTAGTTATCATTAGGAACCCACAGCAAAATCGTACATCTGTTCCATGCCTGTCAAGAATTGTCAGCAATCCATATCCATTGAGCTCAAAATGGGACGCGAACCCGGGATGAACGATTGTGAGTCAAGCGACTAATCCATTAGACTAACCGATCAGGTTCTCAGTGATGCACTGAACTTCACTACACAACATAATGACTACTCGTTACTAATTTACGAAGTCACAGGCCGCTGGAGCACAGTAATCAATTTCCATGATGGAAGATAACAGAAGTTTTGGACACAACGTACAGGGCTTCATTACTTTGTCAGTATAAGTAGATGCAGTTTAGCAAGAGATGGGACTTGACGCCACAAGATGAACAATTACGTGTACAGTCTAGTCTCCTGTTAGTCATACTGATCAAGATCATCTATGTCGGACAGAAGTCTATTCTTCAAATAGGATACGCTATCACTAACCTTATCCAACTCCGACTGTAAACGCGCTGACTCCGTCAATGATTCGGCAATTGTCAAACTGGACTGTTTGGTCTTATTGAGTGACTGTAGCAACTCTTTATTCTCCAGAATATTACCACGTGCATTAGCCAGCTCCTATATGAATGAAAAAGCGAGATACTAGCGGATGGAATCAAACTGGAAATCGAACAATTCAATTCAGAATCTGAATGCCCAAGAGCACTAAGAGAACCAGTAACTGGATTTCAAATATTTTCAGTAACACAGAATGCCAAATACGAAAACACCTCGGTGGTTCTTACATTAATGATCTACAAGAACAACCGACTGGGCCACAATTTCACGGTGGCACATAGGTTTAGTGTTAGGACGAAATCAGATCTAGTAAATAGCGACAAAAGCCTCCGTTTGAGACTAAGAAAACCTAATCATTACATAAGTGGACACAGAAAGCAGATAAAACAAAAGTATATCGAAAAACCACAGACAAAATCACTATCGTGCAACGTTTAATAGGAGGGCTAGACTCACGGACCGCAGGTTTTCTCATCATGCTACACGTTGTTATAGAAAGAATGAATATAAAGTTAGACAGGGAGTCCTATCTACAGATTGGGAAAGGAGAGAAGCCATAGTAACCAACACAGGGGTTAATGGTTGTGTATACTGAACTGAACTGAAACCACGACCAAATGACAAATGCGTATAAACGGAACTTAGGCAGTGTTGAACGACGAGTAAAAATGCATTGTTCAGTTAGAAGAGATTGCTTCGAAGTGTTTGCTTTAGTCGACTTGCTCGTTATTGATATCCAAAATGTAATAGTAGAGTCCACGAGGCTCTGAGTATCTGGAGCAGATGATAAAGAAATACAAACCCAATGTTAAAAAGTTCTTCTGGTTTAGTGAGTTTCACAAGCTACTTCGCCTGGAATGGACGATGTATCGACAAGGATGCTAACTTCTACCAAGTCAATCGGTGCCAGAAAGGACGGCTGCAGGATTTCGAGTTCGTAATAGGAATAAAACCGTTCACCAAATGAATGTTCTCGATTGTCCAAGGAGACCTTAGTTCAGTTCATCAGAGGGAAGGAACGTCAACGTACAGTTCGGCACTGGGGGGAATACTTCAGAAATTAAAAGTGTTTTGTTATTGTGGTCAATCCACGCCGGAGTCAATTGATTCAATCCGATACAGCTCCACCGTAGGCTGCGCAGCCCAGACAAGCAGCCAATGGGAGCCGTGGTAATAGCCGATCATGAAGTTCGAACAAGCTTGAACGACACTGGGGGGAATGTATTCCACCAACCGAGATTTTTCTTATTTTTTATATAAACGCATGACTTGTGAATAAACCTCGAACGTGTTTCCTAGCTGCTTTGGGCTTCTCATTGTCTTATGTTGCCTAATTTAAGTCAGACCAAATCCAGTGCATATTGGCAATCCGTATCCGCACCGTATTGCTAGTGACTGAATTCCGTATTACGATCTCAGGTACAAATACTAGTTATTCAAATGATTTCATCTCTTAAGTGTCATATTCATTGATAAAACGTGTACCAGTTATAAAATAGCAGGGCATGTATAATCCTGAACTGTTTCGTGGCTTTCTGTGTGTCTCATTTATCTTGTCAAGAGTATTACTGTGCGTTAGCGTATGAGGTTTATTTTCACTCGCATGAGTTTAAAATAAAGTACTACAGTCAACCTTACTTCAAGTAGGTTATCCTCTAACTGAGCCAATTCTAATTTCATTCCTTCTTCTGCACGAACTAGTTCTTGTCTTCGTTGTTCCAATTCAGGTCTCTCGTGTTGTAGGCTAGCCGCGAGCAACTGACCCACGAGACCAGCTCGTGTAGTCTCAAAGTTGACCATCGTAACCAGGGAACTGGCACAAGCCGGTCGCACGGCCCCCACAGCACTGGGTGTTTGACGTGTGCAAAGAAACAGTCGAAATTCCGAGTGATAATCGATCGTCTTATCACCCAATGTGACGGTTGATCTGGAACCTGAGATAAGAGATAAATGGGATCCCAGCTCATGTGTGATTTGCTAGACGGTCACATTGCATAGTTTCCGAAATGGTTTAGTGACTGTGATCTGGTTTTGTTTGTCATCATTATCTTTATATTTTACTTCTTTATTAACGAAACGACAATGTACACCAATTTTCGGGAAAGAAGACTGCAGCAAACTGAGGGCCGTCAAGTAGAGAAAGTGACCAACTTTCAGATCCAAACACCACAATTTTGACAGCATGACTACTAACTGAAACCACTAGAGGAGAGTACCACATTAACTAAGTTCACGAGCAAGTAGTTCCAAATTTTTACAAAAGGTGGCTGCGAGGATTAACTCCTCTGGTAAGCGCATTCTTAGTTTTGAGAATCTTAGTTAGGACAGAAGGCAATGAAACGTTGTGAAGGAGGACGGAATAAAGTAATAACAATAATTATTGTATCCTCATTTATTTAATCACTCCACATGAAAATTACCCAGCTTTTCGGCTTCAGTGCAGTATTATGGGATCACACTGAGTAACAGCCAGATAGCTAATAGTATAGATAACCGCAACATTAAACAGACTTATGCATTCATCTCGATAACTGGACAGGACTTGGTAGATACGAACAGTACTCAAGTGAACAGATGTGAAGCATTGCCTCAAATAGACCGAAGAATGGCCATTAAATTCCCCCCATCCGTCCACACCGGAATACACATAGCCTAGTGAATAACGACAAGGAATTCCTTGTGTCGGAGTGCATATAACAAGACACCCGGGCTGAGTAGACCGGAAACAGTAAAGATATAGTAATAGCTTATTGACTAAGCACACCGGGCACTTGTCAACTTGAAAATCAGATGCTCATATTTGAGCACCGTTGCTTTTATAGTCCATTGAGACCTAATACAACTTTCCGTCAATCTAAGTTTCAACTACGGTTGCCTATTGTATCTAGACATGCCCAGAAACTCTCAAGATATGAAATATGCCTCTCATTAGTGCTTATGATGCAAGTCGATTCTAAGTAGCGGTTCTCAAATCTCGGGTCAATAAAGTTACATCAACTTTTATACGAATCAGCATACAGACGACCAAATGGGAAAAAGATGAGCGTCCATAAGAGGTCTGTCTGCAAGGCCCTGCAGCTTGGTGAAATCACAGATAATACGTCGCCGCCTGAGGTGTAATCAATGTGACCTTCAACGATTAAAACTTCCTATTTTTTCTCCGTATCCAATCCAGAGTTTTGTTTCATATTAAAAACTAATCTCAGACGCTGCAGCATCTTTTTGTGTATACTCATCTCTCTAATCAGGCGGAACCGAACATATGAGCCGCATAATTAGGTGCTGAAAGCGTTCGTGAGCATCATCCACTTTGGGTGAACACTGGAGTGATCAAAGCATTTTTCAGTGTCATTTATCTATATTTCGTTGAGTCAAACCACTCACTGAGCTTAACCGAAGGATTCCATCCACTATACAAAGTTTCAGTAAACAAATCAAAGCTGCCCAAATGTCTGGTCCTCTCGGTTGCGAAAGCTATGAACATGCGTTTATAGGAATAGCCGTTATACACACAAAACGATCTTTTCAAGTAAGCTTCCTTGGCTCCATCCCCACCTACTCAAAAGAGAGCAATTAACCTAATCCCGCTCACTTATTATTTCCAGAGTTTGATAAGGATCACATGTGTGTATCTTTTCGCTCTTGACTCATCCACTTCACTACATCAGTCTCCCTCCACCAGTTGGTTCTAGTCATACTTATTTTCATGTAATGGCATGATTATGAATCAGTGAAAACAATACTAAAAACCATTCCTGATTATTCTTAGATAAGAATCGATTGGTGAAGGAAAACAGGGTCACTCCTTCACGGTATCGTATAGACCAGTTTCGACAATTCTCCCTCTACTCTCGCTTGGTATGATTTTGACCCTCTCTCGCTTCGGTTTGGTTTCAAAACTCAGACAGTGATATGAACTGTTTTAAAAGCCGATGAAATCCTGGGATTGGCCTAGTGTCATGACATCTGAGGCTGTACCCATGGTAATAAAACCCTTTAGTGTTTTATACCAACAGTCACACTGCTTACACATTATATAAGTCAGCTACTTGTGAGTAGCGTATGTTTATAATGATATTTTCTCCTGGGTATGGGCCTTCTCGACACACGAACCTCAGGTCGTCCAGCTAACCTTCCGCAGGTGAACAAATTTGACCCAGATTTAGTTGGCCACGTGGCAACACCCGCCTGTCATGCTAAAGGCTCAAATCGATGCTGTGTGAGCGATAATGAACATGGATGGGCATTCAATCAAAAAACCCATGAGTTGTCAAATGTCAGTAGTATCTGGACGAGTGCGAAAAAAATTTCCTCGCCACGCTGTTTCGCAACAATCGCCGCCCGACCAGTATGCGTGCTCGGTGCTTCCTCGTGAAACAAAATAATTTACCTCCAACAATGACTTGAACTGTATACGTAAGGTAGCGAACTTCTGCCTTTTACTTAGTGCAAAGAACACAATGGGCGCCATTTAGACTAAACGAAGTGTTCATTATCCTCAGAGAGGCATTTTCCTTAGTCCAACAATCAGGCGGAGCCACGGACTCCGTAAGACTTACCGTGAGAGGTTAGCTTTCTTGATAATATTGGAAACAGTATTGGCTCGATCTCATCCACTTCCTGAATTATCAAGGATTTACCAAATCGGATAGCCAATTCCAAAGTGGTAGTGAAATTGGAGCTCTGTAAGAAACGAACAAATACAAGAATTACCGTTGGCATTCTCGATGCCCAACTGCCACTATGCGGTTTGTGTTGCGTTTTAACAGTCAGTCAACATCATCACTAACTTTTTGACCAAGGTCTGTTATCAACGCCGCGAACGACCTCATCTGACTCTCCTTCAATAACCATGTCACAGTGGATTTCCCTCGATTTTGGCAATTTGAATTTCACGATAACCTAACCCGCACTTGTCACGATTGAAAACATAGTAATAGTAGTAGATATGACGCTGATATTCTGAGTTCTGGTTCGTACTAGTGTTCATCTCTGTTCATCTCAATCCCTGACCTCAGATCCAAGATATTTCCTCATCCCTGCTTTGTGGATTTGGATACTCGCAATCCCTTCATCGAGTCCCGTTCCCAGTGCATTTAAATCATGAACTTTTACGGACACCGCTGACGTGTGAATATCTGCAACCTGTACTCGGCATTTGTAATGGTTTTGGTACCCACGTTTTAGTAGCAATGGATTATTCCACTACTCCGAATTATATAAAAATATTATCATACTACAATTCCTTCCATTGAAACACTATGGAAAAGCCAAAAGCCACTAATTTGACCGGTACTTTACCCCTGCGAAATGCAGCATCTAATGAGAGTTTTTGCCTTTCACTCAACTTGTATTTTTGTCGGTTTCTCACGGCTCATCTTGGAACTGTTTCATAGTCAATCTTTTGATAATGGATATTAATTGTGTGACTGTTCACTGCTTGTTGTAAACGAGAACTTACTTGTTGATTAACGACTTCCAAGTGTTGATCTTTCAGGTGAGACTTCAACCAGTTCACGGCACGTGAAGACGGATCGACAATCAACGGACACATGTTTGTCTAGACAAAAAACAATGAATGTTTGGGGATTATTTTTGCATAATTCCAATGTGATAGTTAGCAAACTGAAGAAAACCCCAACGTTGATACCAGGAATTGCCTCCGGATCAATCGAGTTATTAGCTCCAACAGTTTGGGGAAGCAAACCGTTCACGGAGACCTAATAGGAACACTAAGTTAAAACCAGAACCCGTTACGAGAGACATTGGGAGGAAATAAGAATTTTGTATTGGGACTTGTGAGACAAAGAATGACTAGTTAGTTCCGCGCAATCCGCCGCCTTGTCGCTCGTCGTTGTCGATACAAATCTCGGACCGAGAAATACAAACTGGATAGATGAAGACGAAGTAGCTGGTAACCAAACTATCCGTTCCTCAGACATACGTTGTAATGCAGGAAACCTAGATGTTCACCGCATAAACGAGAGTCACTGACATCGAGAATAACGTGTAGCGGTTATTTATACGATCATCACTACTGAAAGCGAAACTATACCACTTCGTCTATTATTTCGGAATTACGTGAAAAATATCCGGAAACTCTATCCAACTGGCCGATTAGGACCTCGTTCGAATGAATGTGAAACGTGATTCATCCTAACATGGCAAAACTTGTGTCGACGTACTTTGAGGGGCACTGGTTATCGGTGCATTGTTGTGCAACTTCCGAGCAGTTGTGATTTTGCGAGGTCTCATGAGTGCCAGACATTACTTTGCTAAATTCGGAATATTTTTGACAAAACCCGAATAGTCTTGATGTAACTTCGAATTAACGCGGGAAATGGTATAGGTTGTGCCTTGGATCTGTTGCCTATCAACAACCGCACGTCATCTTCAATGACCGGTCACATCTGTGAAGTCAGCCATTGCCTTGGTAGAAGGCGGTCGTGCAAAGGTACCCATTTAGTAGTGTGTTTGAAGAAGTGTCCTCGATTTGAACATCATTTCTTCGAACCACTCTCGACTGGGTTTTGTAGATCTCACTGAGATAGTCTGGTAATTATTTTTTACCAGAATTCAGAGAAGGAAGAAAATCAGTGAATAAATGCTCTAAAATAGCACTCGTTTTGTGCCGTGCATACTGTGACCCATCAGTATATCAGTTAATATCACAAGTAACACCACTTGGATCGAATGAACCGAGCAGCTCATTTTAGTAGTGAATCGGTTTTCTTGCATCGTACGGACTTCAAATCGAGAATGTCCTGGTTATCCTATGTCTCTTAGTTATGTGATGCGTCAACTAGAAAACAAATCCATTCAACTTGGTCGAACTACTCGTCCGATCAAGCCTGTTCTCCCAGGGTAGTGCACGAAACAACGGGTGAGTCAGTAAACTGAGGTATGCTGACGCGCAGTTTAGACCAAGCCAATGGAGAATGACAAGGCAATTAAAGCTCAGTGGTACCCCAAGGGTCAACTTGAACAAGATTCTCACGAATGCTCGGATAAGGACGAGAAGCTGTAAAAGTTACATCACTGAATTCTCGCCATTTCATATTTACCGAATAAGATTAGATTCATTTTCTGACTACTACACAATACATCACTCCTAAATATTGATTTTGAAACTAGTAATTTTAGATATTTAGTAAACTATTCCGCGGCCGATGCAGTTAGCCATTAGCGTACCAATTCCCTTTATTCTACTTACTTTAGTCTAGGAAAAACTAAAGGTCTCAGCAGTTTCGAATATTTGTAGTGGTCGCAGCTCTGACAGTTGGTTTCCTTGATGTCCATGGTTGAGGTTAATAAAAAAAAAATACCGATCACTATCAGCTGCGCACACTCACTGACGATGTCAAGTCGGTTGTTGATGGCAATTTTGCAATCTAAACGCCGAGATCAACGATCAGAGCATCACAAATACTAAAGAAAACTAGCGTGCAGCATTAGGCGCGCTATATACGAACGCACACAAAAACAAACAAACAATAACAAAGACGAACTCTTTTGAGGAGAGGGTTTCAATTTGATTATGTTTGAATTCTGAATAATCCTAGAGTTAACCGGATAAGCATTGTTCCATTGATCATGGAGGACTGCACGACAAAGTTAGCTGTTCTGGTTTCTATGTCAGTTAAACACTGTCATTGACGGCTCAAGCTTAGGTATACTTGTGACGGCATAACTATCATGAACGTATCAAGCAGACATCGCAGCCAAATTTCAGGCTGGATGGTCGCTTTACGAATGAAACCCATTACTAGTTACAGCGAAGTAAGCTTGAAAATGTAATTCTGTTTCAGGTGTCTTTTCCGATTCATTGGTTTGCGACCAGACGTCTGCCACCCACTGGCTTGGTCCAGCAACAGTCTGTTCCACCCAACCCATGGAAGTGGACAGCGGTTCTTAACCGTTTCCAAACATGTGACCGGAACTACCAACAGCAGTGGCTGAATTTTTACTACTACTCACGAGTTTATGAGTGTTTCTTAAAGAATCCTCCTGATAAAATCTAAATCAAAGCAAAACAAGCCTGTTTGCTGATTAGACAGGCCATCAATGCCAAATGTGTGAACACTCAAAAACAACAATGCGAAAGAAAAAGAACCGCGCAAAGCAATCTGAAACAGAAGAGATGAAACAATCAAACTCACTCCAGAAGGTTCTTTGCTCCACTGGAATATCACATTGGGTATCAGATAGGACTTAGTGAATAAACTTTTTTCAAACGAAAAGAATTAATTATTTAGACAAATGGGTAAACTCTCCCACCGACAAGGAACCGCTCATCAAGCATGCATACTGTCAGATTGGTAATCCTGTTACCGTACATAAACTTTTCAATCGGAAACGCTGTCTTGAATCGAGGAATATCAAAAGCAAATAGGACGACTAAGCTAACTAAAAGTGTGTAACTGTCACGAATGTGGCCTAGTCTTAAGATCACTTGTTATGAACATTCCGTTTAAGGACCTCGATACACGTTCTCTGGAGTGACTAGATCTTTAATATATCAATATTAATCTCTTTCTGTTCTAGCGCGAACATCAGGTAAGCTGTGCACCCTGGCTTCAGCGTAGACCAGGTCACGCAAAACACTCAAAGTTACTGATTCATATCGGAGTTGGACGATGGCCACGTCTGTCTTCCGAAACGAATGCATTCTTGTCTAGGAAAACCACAACCAATTCTTGATTGAAAACTCGGAATGACGCGGATCCAAATTACTGGTTGGAAGCCATCGTATAAACTCTGACAATCTCTGTACCTCAGCAGTCGGTAACGAGGATAGTATATAGGCGCATAAACTGATCATTCTGTGGTCATCAGTCAAAAGAGTCAACAACAAAGCACGACTTTCAGGAAAGTTGTTAACCTTAATTGAAAGTGCCGAGTGGGGAAATTGACCGACGATGACTAGATTCGTACTCGAAATCTTCATGTTGAAATATTAAAACGTTGATTGCTTGACCGCCGCTGATCGTTTTTGTTCATCATTACTTTTATCCTTTTAACTTTCGCTGCATTTGTTAACTATTAGTGGAACAGTTCGCCAACGCAGAACAGGATGTTGACAAAGAGTCAGTCGGTCGGAACAGCTGGATCGAAAAACGAGGAACCAGTAGCAATCCTTCAGGCTCATATATACATCCGTCCATCCCATATGAGGAATGGTTTTGCTTTGTAGGTGATACTTCGCCGCGGGTAACTTTTGGCGTTCTTCCTAGAGCTAACAGGGACGAACATATCCGACTTGCTACCACAAAGGCCAGCTCTTGATTTTCAGTCACCGTAGACAACTTCAAAGTGCAAAGATTATCTTTTTGAAGTAAAGCGGCCGCCTGCTGGTTTCACCACCTTAATAGGAGAATACAGTGTGTATCGCTGAACGGATGTACATGCAGAAGTCTGGTACATCACGTAAAATTGCTAATCGGCTTGGATCACAGGTATCCCAGAGGTATGCAACTAGGGGATCTGCGGTTTGCTTGCAAATAATACTAAACGATATATTTTGATCAGTTCATGTTTTCCAGCAGTAAATGACTGGGAAATAACATCTCCGAAATCCCCGAAGATTACCTTGGGTAGCGGCATCGACTGATGTCGTTTGTAAAATTATAATCGCAACCTCTATCATCATACCTTTTACGGATAATGTGTGACAGTAATCGGAAACAAATGAGACCGCTATTCCATAATAGAATCAGTTTCACCTAGACCAGGGCGTAAGTACCTCTTAAAACACACGTCAATTCTAATAACTTACAGGTATCAATCGCCATCACTTATAAGAATGGCTTTAAACCAGTACTATGCAACCAAAGACATCAAGGATACGGCCACAGCTGAAAATCGCGTTCAAGGTTATTTTCAAGGCATTCGCATTTATATTAACTAAACAGAAGAATCATTGGCAGAATTCCTTTGGGCCAATGATCCTCGCGCCATGTTCGCTTTTACCTTCCGAGGAAGTGATGGAAGTTGTAAGTGACAGAGAGGCTGCATCGAAGTGTGTCACCTGAGTTGAACGTAAACCGACTGTGAATTCCCGCTGTTCCAATATAGATACAGTAGGCGTACGAAAGATAACTGCAATAAATCCTATCGATTTTCAAGTAACGTTTTGAGCAAATTTAATTTATCACATAAATTTGAAAATGGGCGTCGAAGACTTGTCAGTATATCATTAAGCTACTTCATGGGAGAAGAGGTGCAAACTTGCCAATTACTTTGATCCGCTGACTTCACACAAACATTGCAAATCATTTTTTTTATTTCTACTGTTCATATAAATCAAAACAACTCAATATCCCTCAGACCGGGCGAAGCGCAATAGCATTACTAATATACCATCGAGCCTTTACATCAAGTGAATAAGTGTAATCACTTGGAACATATTGTTTTCAGTGGACCAATGCTTTAAAAACCTCGGTAACAGTTTTCATTGTTATGAAATTGTGGAATGAAAGAAACGCTTACCTCTAATATCACCACAGCATTCTCGCCGGATAGGCGATCCGAAGGTAGTCCCTGATTGCGCCACATTAACTGTTCCCGTTCTGTGGTTAGGAACCTTCGGATATCGATGCAGGATTCCGCGTTTGTGTTCTCAACGCCCATGATTGTGTCAGGCAAGGCAAGTCCGAGAACGGCAAATTGCTTGGACCAATCGGTCAGTTGATTTCGACGAACATCTTCTGGGCTTGCTGACAAGTAAGTGATAAACGCAGCTGAAAGTAGAGCCAACGATGGCAATGCACTCAGCTTTGAATTGACTTCATTGACCTGTAATGGAAGAGTAAATGTGACTTTAGGGAGACAATTCTGACGACAAGGTTGTAATGGCTCGGAACTCTCTGTACAATTCATGAGAACAAAAAGAAACACTGACGTTACAACAATGTGACAGTCTAATATGTCGATTTTTATGCAACGTCTTCTGTTCAAATCTAAAGCGAACAGAATGGGACATGCATAGCTAATGCATTTCAATAAAACCAACCGCAGTTTGTTCCTCTGCTCATCTGAACTCTGTTGCATTTTTTTCTGTTGAGCAGAATAGAACCATACTTATGATTGTTAGATTAAAGAGTGAATATTTTGTTAGTTATGTTCTCGCTTGGGATAAAAGTGTCAATAGGCATCTTTGGTAGTACTAAAACTTTTCCTATCTGAACGGTTCTGTTTGGATTGCATCGACTCGCACAAAGGAACCGGATCAAATGTTCGACCAGCTCTCGAAAGTGTCAAACTCCAAACTGAGTAAGTTGATAATCAACTATGTGGAACAACTAATTGCTAAACATTCTTAAGGTCGTTTACTGAATTTTGTATATTGTCCGAAAAGATGGAACAGACCAGAATGGGAAATATTTTAACGTCAAATAATTGCTTGTAATCAGTCAGTTAGGACGATAACAGAAAAAACGCCATGTAATATGAGAGTCATTCGTACAGTACGGTTACCTTGACTTCTCTGAAGGTAACAGAGTTTGATAAATGTATCCACAAAGTACAGGGCCGCCATATGTCACGTTTCATATATATGTTAATACGAATTTGTGCCGCTCAAACCTGAAAAATAACACTTACCTTGTGGTTTTCACACGCTGACCTGTTTGACCATGTAGTTGTGTATTCGGTGAGCCATGAAACAATGAAAAATGTTTTTTTCTGCATAATGTAAGAGATCCGCGTACACGACTTCATCCACATCTATTCCTATATCCTACTAAACTTTCCAGCTATATTGCTTTGATCACTGGCTACTGATTTCAGGGAGTAACGAAACAAACGTCAAATCCTATGTCTCCAACCGAATGTCAAGCAGGAACAAGATAGATGATATTTTGTCCATACAGAAGTGATAGGCTTAAGTAGGATAGTGAATGATTTTCGGCTCTGTCAACACTGACGTGATTAATAAACGTTTGCAAATCGGTATAGCATGCGAAGGTGAACCTCGGCAAACCGGACATAAGCAGAACCTACGTTGGCATTAGACGCAGATCCCATTGTGGTATTGTAGTTACGGGTATGAATTACTGTTAATTTACTGATAATTATCAATTCAAACAAACTGTTCAGGTCGCAAAAACTTGACTATCTTACATCAATGGACAACATTTTGTTGAGTATGTAAATTAAGCAACGGGAAATGTGTCAGACAATGATAAAGGCTGATAGTGCTAAGGCCAAACCTGATTTTTCCAACGAGCATGTTCTCCTTCCAATTCGCCAACCAGGGCCTCCGCAGAAGCCAAAGTCTCCTTAGCACGATCCAATTCTGCTCTGAGTCGAGTAGCTTCTGAGGTATGCTGTTCGAAAACCGCTCTCAGTTGGGCCACTTTGGAATCTACTCCGGCCAAATCTTCGGCCAATCGAGTCAATGCGGTCTCAGTTTGGGCAAGTGAACTGCGTAGTTGAGCCTGTTCAGCCTCAAGTGGACCAATGCGTTCTAGCACGACTGCATATTGAACATTGGCACGCACCCATGTAGCAAGTGGAGCAGCAGCCACAGACGCTCTTCTGGCAATCTAGAGAACACAACAAATGACCACAAAAACCCGTACTAATTATCAGCTGTCAAAACAACCGCTTCTCAAGATGCACTTGATTTTGGCGTGTTCGGTGTCGCTCAAGGCCTAGGAATTTAGGCGAAAATAGCAAGACGTCCAAGTTAGAAAAATGGCTTGCCAGCCTCAAGGTCAAAATTGAGAGTATGCGCATTACTCTGCAGTGTGTAGTACCAAACGAACATTCACCTTAGAATAAATAGGCTGTCGCAGTTTTCATTTCCTTTTTCCCACTGAAACTATGTCTAAAGGTCGAACCCACTTTTTCTTCTCTGACGATGTTCGTCACAAGAGCAGAACACTGCAAATGATCTATTGTATTTTCTTAAAACCAGAGGTCTCTGAGACACAAAATGTCTGAACCAGAGATAAATGGAATTCCACTGATGGACAACATATCGAGCTAGTCTCAGGATCTAAGAATGAATCCGATCTGATTCTTCCACATTCCGGGTTTCAGAAATCAGGATCCATTCTTCTTCTAGCTGGCCTATTAGGTCGGTTAGATGTCATTGATCATCGAGACACTCTTGTAACGAAAAATTGCATTTCTCAAATTTAGCTGGAGCCGATAACCACAAAATTTGTGATAATTTGATCCGCGAACATGTGAAATTCGCTACACTCATGCTTTCTCTCATCGCCAAATTTGGCACGTAAATGTATTAGAATTTTGCATTAACATTGTATCCGGAAGGTGCAAAATGTGTTTCTTTTTAACTCATCTCTCCACGGAATGATGAAAACAAACACCCACTGTTTTAATGCAGCTGTTTTCAGTATCATACCGTCCTCATCATTACCGTTTTTTGGTGATTGCGGTAACCGGCTGCGTGCCGAAGTCAACATCTCACATTAAACGTGATCATATAAAAAGCGAATAAAATGAGTTTATTTAAGCTGACTGTGTTGAACATTGGCTGACCTAGATGAAACTGGCATATATCCAAGAAGAATTTTTCGACATTTACGCGTGTATTAGGTCTTTCTAATGGGCACTTTGTATTTCAGCTCCCGTCATGAAGTAATCATGTCACGAGCTATGATTCCAGTGTATCCCAAGGAAACCATTGATTTTCCCCCGGTCGAAACTCCATCCTTCCATCGTTTCTGCATCCGTGGGCCCAAAATTCCAACCATTTTGTTTGAATGGTGTACACAGGCACGAGAATCTCACATCTGTTTTGTGCTCATTTAAATAACATTGCCTAAAACTGGTGGTCTGTGTGAGGCTTGTTAAAATGAAAAATTTTCCGTCCAGAGCAGGAAAGTAGTTGTTAGTCCTAGTTGTAAACCACAAAGTTTATTTATCATATGCATGACAAGATAAAGATTAGCATAGCCATTAACCTTAGGATCGAACGAGTCTTCGTTTTTAGCCAATAGTCTTTCAACGCTGGATCGAATTTCCGGACTGATTTTTCGCGCATCGAAGTTTAATATCTCCTCTTGCACACCTCGTTTCGCGAGGAATCCACGCATACTGACCCAAGATGTGTCCCGAACTCCCATCAGCAGAAGAACACCTTCTAAAATGTCACGAATAGCATCTGGCGGGGCACGTAGGGCACGGATCTCGGACAATGCTTCCGGACGAATACTCCCCACTGCCGCCCGTGCCTGTTGTACCAGAGGTTCGATTTCAGCTAACTCGGAATCGATCGAGGCTTTTCGTCGCTCCAGATTCTTGGATTCTTCAGATACTCGAGCACGAAGCAGCTCCATCTCTGTGCGTTGTTCTGCGGCGCCCTAAAATTAGAAGAAAAAGGAATCAATGTCTGCAGACTACATTTAGTTTAGTTTTAGACAACGGGTGAGCGTTACAAGTAGCTTAGACCCATTTCCGTTATTCCTTTAGATTTCAGCGCAAATTAAAACTACTGGAAACGGAAAATGAGGCACGGCACATAACATAAAAAGAGACAGTTACATGTAGCAAACCAGTATTTCAGTATGCTAACACCCAAATCTTCGACAAACGTGACTGGTGAATACGCGATTACCGTTCTGCTTTTGTTCAGTCAAAGTTGGTTCAATTATGTCTGGCGATCTCCTTCCAGTTAAAAAAAATCTGAGACCTACACAGAAATTTTTTACCTGTGTTCGTTACCTGTGTGTCTGAGTAAATTCCTCAATTAGAGGATATCAGCCATCTTCTCAAAGAAAACCTTTTAATTACTCGAATGTATGGGGTGAAAGGGACGCAGCGAGTGTCAAGCTGACATTCGCTTCCTATTCCACTGAGGTTACAAGTAAGGAAAAGTCGACGGAAAAATTAACAACTGAGGATAAGGTTCGTGATTCGCACCGGTCTATCGCTCCGTATTTCCATTCATAGATAAGAACGATACAGTTGCCATGAGTTAAGTCAGTTTTTACAAGCGCTAAGACTAATACGCTCCGACGATGATTGGAACTTTATAGCATGAGGCATGAGATTAAAAGTCAGACAAATCACCACGAGAAGGGAAGATTTCGAATGCAAGAACGTTGCTGAACAAGACATTTGTTTAGTTTGTTTAATGCCTCCAACTATTTCAATATGAGGCCTCGTTAACCTCAAACTCAATCATCCAACACGGCTCGGAACAGTATACGTGTAAGGGCTTTCATACCTTTTCGGCACTTCATGGACTAACTACCGTGATCCATCTAACTACCACCACCTACTTCTCGGAAGAGCGTGGATCAAGGAAATCAATTTGCTGGCAGCACAGAACATTTCTAAACCACCTAAACTAAATTTAGTGCCTGTTCTACTGACCGAGGTCTGCGATCCAGAACTCCACGCCTAATCCCAGAATTCCCAATAAAATTCTCCCATATTTACGCAATGCTATGCGGATACCAATGTTCAAACTCCAACAGTCTTCGCTCAACATCTGTTCTCAACAGCCGTGTATCTACGCCGTATCGGACAACCGATGTTACTATTCCAGTGCAAAACTCGAATTTTGACTGCTAGATGGATATCATGTCGATCCAACAGATATCACCAAGCGGAAAATTACACTCGGACCTTGTACATGGGATCTGCTGAGACTCACTTATTTGAATAAGAAAATACCCTGTTCGCCCCACTCTTCCACTGCAAGAAAACGATTCGGCTTCAAGCGAATCCAGCCCCGTAACCGCGTTTTATGGTGAGAAGGTGAAACATACGTGTCAAAAGTTGATATCCATCTGTTAAGGCAAACAAAGTACACCCATAACTTATCCGGGTTTTCGATGGAAGCATTATATCGTTCACATTTTCGGGGTTAGCTAGATTCCTGTCTGACTAAATGTCAAGGTCGCTATTTTCACGTGAGAACAGTGCAACTTTAGGAACTGCTTCCATTACAAAGCTGAAGAGAATGAGTGAGAACAGGTAACCGTGACGAACATCATGAAACGTAGACATAAGCACCAAGTCAGTTTTAGCTGCTCCCATGTTTAGATTAGCGACGTAAGACGAATTTCGTTAGCATGCCCTTCAGGGTGAGGCAGCGCCACATTCCTTTGAGCTGAAATACGGGGATTGTGAGGCCGTAATAGCTGAATCGATGTTTCGACTTCGGCAATGACCACGGCATTTGCGAAACGTACAATTCGAAGTAATCGAGACAGGTCCCGGTAGAATTTTTCTCTAACAAGTGGTCATGCACATTGACGTGATGAACGCATTGGCGTTTGAACAAACTGCCGCTGACGCATACAAATCTGTTTAACCGGAATGCACACAACAGATTACTGACAGCAGCCCAGTCTGACAATACAAGCTCGACTCTCCTAATCAAGGTTACTGGACAGCATCATGACTGCGAACGCAGGAAGGAAATTACCTGACATAATCGGACTGAACAAACAGATCTGGGCTAGGAAGAACGGCCACAATAAGGGAGCTATTATATGCGCAGTTCAGAGACGTCACAAACACACACACACACACATACTAGTTTTTAGTGTACTAGCTGTAGGAAGTTTTCGTCCTATTTAATACCCTTTGCGAATTTGGAATGCAGTCAGATGAATTTATCATTTAGGCTCAACATGTACATTTGATTAAGTGCTTGCTCTTCCACTAGTAATATCATCAGATAAACCTACAATGCTGTGATTATTTGTGGCACTTCAGTTCAGTTCAGCAAGTACAACCAATAAAATTGCACCAAAGAGATCTGGTTTTCGATGCTACCTCAATGAGCCAAAAATAAAAAAGAACTAGAAAAAGAAACAGGTCGGAAGTGAAATAATAAGTTGAACTTGTACACAGAAGAGAACAGATTTCGGATACAAGAACACAACGTAATTAAATGTGTCCACCTCAATCGATTGTTCTCCTGCAAGAACAAGGTTTCGTTTTGAGCCAATCCTTTCCTCCAACATTTTATACCTCAAAGGTGCAAAACACACATCAAACATATCTGCACTATCATTCAGGTGATCGAGGAAAACTTGCAACTTACTTGATTCGTCACTCAGCAGCACGATATCTTCTGTTCATTCCAAGTCGGACAGTTTCCTATCTGAGCAAATACCAATATAACTACTCTCACCTAACCATTTCGACGACAAAATTGGAAAAAACATAGAAGGGGTTAACTCTGGCGAACAACAATTCTCTTGGTGAACTCGGGTGAAAGATCGCCGTAAGCGCGAACGAGCCTTCCGCTGCTTCGATGCACAGTTTGGATAAGTAAAATAAATTTCTTCGGTACGCCTTTCAATGACGGGCAGCGCCACAGGATTACACGATCGACTAAGCCGAACACCACTTTTAGGTCAAAGTATACAGAAAACTTGGGTCTATGAAACGCGTGTCTATGTTCTAGGGTTTGTCACAAAAGGAATATTTGGTCAATACAATCCCAACCTGCTTGGTTCTCAAGCATACACTTTTCGCAGGCCCTGGATACTCAACGGAGGATAATACCGCTGAATAGTTTAGATGTGGTGCCTACCAAACTAACTCCTCTGTGATCTTGACATGAAGAACTGTTACCTTTCTTGCAAATCGGTGAAGTCACCGATTCGCATCAGTCCTTAGGAATCTCTGTCCCAGGCCAAATTTATCCTACGAGATTTGTTACCTGTTGTTAACGCTTCACCATCAGTCCCTGAAGAACGATGGAGACAGACTATCTGGTCCAGTTTCCTTATTCCTTTTAAGAAAACCCATCTTTCTCATGATCTCTATTTTGGACGGACTGGCGGTATCTTCCAGCATTGGTTCCATTACAGGAAAATTGGAAGGCTCACTATGAAAGTAGGCCAACTTAGCTGTCCCCTGCAATATCCTACCCAACGTTCTAGCCGATGCTCCTGAACCATCGGATTTTCTAGCGACTTCGCTGGACTTCGGTTTTTGCGGACCAATATCCCTAATCAGTCGACAGCTGCGGCCTTTTTCACTTCACCGCATTTCCCTATGCACCGCCGCTCGCGGTCATTTCTCCGGCTAGTAATCAACTGACGTCTCAGGAATTTAAGCGTTTAATTCCAAATTATCTCCAGGAGGTGGTAAAATTCGTCATACAAACGGATTTGGAGAAATCTGAGAGCAGTGGTTATAAGAACAGTGGGTATTGACTCCTCATAAATTTGCGCTGATTACACCAGTCAATAAACTGAGCTAAAACGTGGCATTAGAAAGTCCAGGAATGCCGAGGGACCGAATAAGCCAGCAGAGTAATCGAGTAGTGAGTGTTGATTATCGAAGACTGATATAAGCTACTTGATTTTGATTAATAAACGAAATGTGTGCCTCCTCTGGTTTTTCTAACTAGAGTTAGCGAGGACTGGAGATAGTTGCCGTGAGATAGAATCGATTGAGGATATGGGGCCGAAGAAGAGGAGACACCTTCCTCCTTTTTGTTATAAAATATACTTCGTGGTTGCCTACATATCAACAGTCTCATCCACAGGCCAAAATCTTCACCCCAACTGATTTCGCAGTGAACTATTAACCCTATAAAAGGGCGAGCTTTTCGTAATATGCAAAATAATTATATAACCAAGCCCTTTTCGAGAACTAGATAAAACTTGCTGCTAGAATGCGTGACTACTTACCCTACTTAGAGAATTAACTGTACTCCTTAGAACAGATAATGATAATTGAATTCGCTAAGGATTGAGGTGGAATATATAGTTTCAGATCTAACGTCGTAAAATTTTGCATCTGAATATGAAGAAGATATTGCTTACTTGCATAGCTGCACTAATTTGTTCTAAAGCTTTGTCTGCTGCTGATTGTTTCTCCGTCAGTTGGGCACCTTGTTCTGCCGCGGATCTTTTGAGCTGACTAACTCGTTCCCGAGCCTCTCTCAATTTGGTCAGCCCAGCCTGAAGTCGAGAAATCTGAGCTTCTAACTGAACACGATGTGTTTTCTCGATTCGGCCGTATGCGGCGCATAGGGCCCAGTAGCGACGTGGAGTTGCTAGCTGACTATGAGGCGCATTGACATGACATGCAACAAATCCTTGCAAAAATCTCGTCGATTCCGGACGAGACTTCAAACTCGGTATAATTAGACCTGGAATTTTCAGTAGTGTGCGTTGCGTCCAACCGTCTAACCACTGAGTTGAGCAGTACTTATAAAGTGAGGGGTTTGCACGAAGCCAACTAGTAAACCGTTCGTGGTCATCGGTATCGAGAATGAGTACAATGTGCAAATTTGCGTGAACACGGCTGGCAAAGAACGAAGTTAACGGGCCCCGATGACCAGCCTCGGCCGCAGCTTCACGAAGGCTAATTCCACTGGCCGGTGTGACGGTAGATGAGAGGGCATCAAGTTCTTCGGCTGTCATGATTCCGAATGCCTCCCCACTGGCTAGAAGACTGTTTATAATTTCCAGGATTTCATCGTGAGTAATCTGTTGATCTTCAATACACAGTAGAGTTTGTTTATCCTCCAAACCGGCTGCTTGACATGCCACTTTTATATCTGTGATGAATTGTCGCATTCCATAATCACGACCAACACGCAGATGGCATATGTGAAACTGATGCAGGTGTGCAACTAGTGTGACAGCCGATCGTCGTCCGATTCCAGCTCGTCCTGCAAGTAGTATTGAACCAGCGGGAATGCTTAGTGTTTTATCAAGACGACATACAAGGTCCACAAACTCAGGAAACAAAATCAAATCCGCATATTGTGGACAGTGCTCTCTGGCCAATTGTGTAAGGCCACGTTGTATTGTGTCATAGGTTTGTGAACTGCCAGCATACCCCAAAGGCCGACCATGCAGGGGGATTGGACATCCAGAACGCACGGGATCCACTGCACCCCAAGTCGTGAACCATCCGGTAGTTTGTAAAAGGTCATCCTTATTCGGGTCAATAACCGTTTTAATTGTATCTTTTGTCAAAGTAGACGACAGACCACCATCATCCTCGTCATCCTCCGCATCAATTTCGCCTGTAGCGAATTTCAGGGCAATTTGGAGATCAAGAGATGGCCCACTGTGAACTTTTCTCTCCGAACGTGATCGAATGATCTCATTTGAATTTACATCAGATCCAGTCAGATGTTTGTACAAAATACCGGTAATTAGAGTATCAAACTGACCCCGTGCTTGTTCACCCGGGACCCGATCACGAAACAATCGCCGAGCTTCATATCCAAACACTGCCCAAATCGCGTTTGGATCTTTTCCATGTAGCTGATCGTAACGTCGAAGGGCCACAGTCCACGAAGTTAGCATATGTGGAGTGAACACACAATGGGCGTGCTCATCCGCACGAAAATGTTGTTGCACAGTACTCAATAGATCAACCATAATCGTAGCCATCACGTGTAGTCGAGAGGCCGGAATCAGAGGTATACTCGTCTCCGACGCTTTAGTTGCACGGTCCGAGGTTCTCTCAAATATTTTCCCCGATGATTCTGATGTGTGAAGCTGAGGTGCACATGAACATACGACAGCTTGGAGCAATGTGGAATAGATGGCAATCAGTTGTTCCTTATCCGGATGATCGATGACTGCCAATCGTAATGCAGAGGTAAAACGAGCAGACAGGTGATGACGTCCAAGCCCGGCAGAAGCTGTAGCCGGAGTGAAACTCCCGACAAACTGGATCCCTTCAATACCAACAAATTCCAGACTGTTAGGGTCATAATATCCATGATAGGTGAGCAACTGTAATAGTGAAATGTGGCGAAATTATTGTTAGATTTTGTAGATCACATGAAAATAGCGCATATCAGTGATAGTACGGAGAAAGAATGGGCTAGTAATAATAAACAGCAGACAGAATGTGTTTGTTAGCCTGAAGTTCGATCTAGTCCACCTTAAAATTCCGACCAGCCATGGAACTGAGTTTCGTTTCTGAATAAGAAATTCTCTGATTATGGGGAAAATTCAAAATCGCTGAGAACAAAAACAATAGTCGAGTTTGCTGCACTATTACCATCAGCAACTTAGTCAATTGAAACTGGAATCCCGGGAAATTTGCAGAATTAATTTATTCAAACCTTAGCTTTACATACCAACACCTTAGTAGTCCTAAATCAGTACATGCAGGATCCTGGCCAGGATGTACTGTTCTATTTTTTTTAACTTGTTTTAAACATGGTTTGGCAAATTCGACTGGTTCAACAAATTCCATAAGATCTAAATGTGCAAAAGTCCTCCACCTCGATGAGATTCCTACTCATCCATGAATCTAAACAGTTTCCCGTAAAGGTCTAATCTATTCGATACACTTGGCTACAAGTGACTTACATCGGGTCTATATATATATATATATTTATATATTTATATATATATATATATGCTCCGAAAGTGTTAATTCAGCCAATCACCGTTTGCTGACTTCTGTCAGTGATCTGTCATTTCACCGATGCCTAATATTCGGTCTGCAAAAACCTGTTGATCATAAACCTGAATTCCGGGCATGCGCGTATCTAGCTAATGGACTCCCCGACCAGCCACAAAACTCCGAACTACTTGTCGCTTGTTGCAGAAGATTGATTTGTGGGTCGCGAAACCCCATACATACAATCTATTCAATACAACGGTCTTCTCACGTGCCTGCGAAACTATGGAGAAATCAATGCCTAACGGCGGCTGAACATCAGCCAATCACAATTTGCGTCCACCCTCAACACTCGATGAACAAATTGATGTCATGACCCCCACCCCATCCCGCAAATAAATCAGCCTAGTGAATGTATAACGGGCATTTGATATGCTCTATGACATTTCAGTCAAATGCGTTTAAACATTGGATGAGATTTGCTGACCAAGAGAACAACATTCACTCCAGCGTCTTCGTCCCTTTTGGGCAAGCAGTCAATTAACCGAGGAAAATCATTCAATTCACATCATTTAACAAGTACCACCGTACGTAACACGAGCAGATGTAGAGTCAGTGTCATGAAACATGGACAATAAACTTTACATGAGGGAATTTAAAACACCAAAAGACTTGAGTCGTTAAGCCCAAAAATTATTCAGTCATACCATTAACGGCGTGACCTCCAGTTGGAAAAGTTCACCGTTAAGGATCATGTTATTTCCACTCCGAACCAGACGAGTGACACACTCGTTTAGTTCCCCAGTTTGACCACCTTGACCGATTAACTAAGAAAACCCTAAAATGGAAAAAACTCAACTCTATAAACGTACTGCATCTTTCACCATATCGTAAATTCCATGAAACACCAAGAAATTGTCTGAAAAATGACAAAAACTTCTCTTAAAAGCCTCATTTTTGATCGGCCATTTCAGTGTTGTGTTCATCCATCTTCATGCCTACCTGCTGCAAAAATGCAGTCAGTTGACACGAACCCCACTTGTCCGGTTTCGGTAGATTCAGATCACGTAAATAGAGTATCAGTCGTTCACCCTCGCGCGGTCTCAGGACGCGACCACCACTGGCGCTGCTACTGGTCACGGTAATACAAAGCTGGGATAATTTCTCCAATAGTTGTGCCGGGGTAGTTTGTGCGGAACACTGAACTGCGGCCACCTGAACCGGTCTCGAGGCCGTACAGAAACAATAGTCCAATAACATGCTGCAAAATGGAAGACGACAGTTCATGCATGTGCGGTTAGACGAGCGCGCTCATAGAAAACTGGAGGTATTTCGCCTTTCAAATCTAAATGAGTGATGAGAATACACAAACCGCAGGGCAAAAATGATTTTGAAATCGCTCAAATAGATAACACGGCCAAAAACCATATCATACAGACTCACAGTAAAGAAGTTGAATTGTTTATGCGGAAACATCTATGGAATCGCATCACCAAGTATTCACATACCCGAAACAGATGCAATGATGCACACCTTAGGAGATCAAACAGCACGAGCCAAAAGTCTGTCGTCTTGGATCAAAGTTCAATTTTGCAAAGTCAGGTTGCGAAGGCATGGTCGCCGAATAGGTCAAAGGTCAAGACCGACGGCAAATCTATAAGCGTACGGGAATACCGCCAACTCACAGGCACTGACGATGTCACCTCAACTGGTGATGAAACTTCTGCAACCGAAACGCCAAGCTCATCGGTTAGACCCTCATCAAAACGCATGGTAAAAGATTTTCAGGAATTCAGGCCAATGAACTGTCTCCTTTAAGTAAGATTCAGTTCTACGGTTCAAACGGTGGAAAATCAGAGAAAACTAATGGTTTATTTGGCCGGTGTCAAATTAACTTTTTACATGAGTATTAAATTTGAAGAATGCTGATAAGAGTCATTTGAGATGCTCAGAGCAGTGATGAAGTCGATTCGCGGCTATTATGTTGAATTTATCCTGTTCCCGTGTGCCTCTAAACAGCTGCCGTGGAGTACCCTCCAGGATGGACAAAAACGGCCTGTAGATATAGACAACGTTAAAAAGCGGTTAGATTAAATAGCATTAAAAAACAAAAAAGCAGACGTTTTTACGATCATGCAGGAATAATATTGTTTCTCAGTCTTTTTACTGTCACATTATTATGCAACCTAAAGTGAAGTTTTTGGACGATTTTTGTGCCCACTTTTTGGATCTGTGACTTACTGAAGAGAGAAGTAGCTACGATCTGAATCAACAGTTCTTGTTTGAAAATATCACATTTCTGGGTATTTATTTAGAGTATTGGATGTACCATTCGGAACCGGATCATCCGACAAATCTTGGAGAAAGGATTGTTCAGACATGCCGGAAAGCAGTATTCTTTACGCTAGTTGAGGTCAGGAAAACTTGATTCGGGTGGTTGACGCGTTCCTTGTTCAAGTTGAGGGTTTATTCGAGCATCCCATGCAAAAAGTTACGACGGTGACAGTCAGAGAACGACTCAAAGGTTCTCTTTAGGGCCACCACAAACTGGTTTGCTGTATTCGGTGTATCCATATATAAATAAACAAGCACAGTGACATTATTTAGAAGATGGCTGAAAATCACAATGGTAACAGCTTGGGCTGAATTTGCGATATTAGGTGCCAGATTTCAAGAAAACGATTTCGCAGGATTCACGTCCACCACCTGTCCCGAAAATTACAGTGAATGTGGAATTTATGGGCACGAATGAAGGGACTAAAGACATAAACGTTGGAGGAAACACTAAGGGCAGACAGAGATAGCCAGAAACCTGATAGTAGCATTTAGCTTGTAGCGTGAGATATCGCCCTAACCACCGTCTGTGATGACTAACATTCAGCGAACGTTGTGATCGTACGAGAGGAAGCTATGGCACAATGACAATGGGCTCACGATTCACGATTACTGCAGCGACGCGAGTTGCTAAAAAGAAACGACAATTAAAGGCTGGGGAGTTAAGGCAAAGATGTTGACCTTTGCCACTGTCTAAATTTCAAGGTGACCAAGATTAATGACAACACTGACACAGCTGACGATGGGTGAGAAATGTAAACAACGAAGAAATGGATGATACTGTAAGGAGGTAACGAAGACTGTGAAATAATAATTCGAAGTTAATCACTGAAATGACTGGAATTAACTGAACCACTGTGCAGTTCATACCAATTCAAGCGTAGGAGCATAAATAAAATTTCCTTAGGTAAGACATGTACGACGTGCACTGTAAGGCGCCATTCGGATACTGTGTATACATTAAGTTTCTATATCCAACCCGTTTTTTTACAGCTATCATTTTCGCACGATCCAATCCAACACCAACAGGTTAACTAGTTAGACTGAACCGTCTTACTTTATCCAGTCGTCGGAGCACCGTCATCTCCGTAGAATAGGATAGGAGAATTGTGCCAGCAATTAGGAGGTTAACGGCAAGATTCTGGGTTCCAGGGTTCAATCTTTGGAACAGGCACTAAACCTGGAGAGATGAAGATTGGCATGTTTTGCGCATCTTCATAATACGATTGCCTTGTCGTACACCGGTCTTCGAGGATGGCAGCTAGTGGCTGTAACATGGGTCGTGGTGACCAGTCAATGAAATGGAAAGATTCAGTCAGTGGATTGGCTGGTGTAGGTGCAGTTAACCTACCGAGTTCGGGTCTACGAGATGCCCCTAGAGATGGTTGAAGATAGTAGGTTGCTTGGCTCGGTGCTCTCTTTCATTGAAATACCTCCCGATCTTCATGCTTCCTCAATAAATTACCTCGATGTTAATCTTCACTGGTTCTCATTCTCTTTTAAACTTATGAGTAGACAGTGGTGTGAGGTAGCAACCAAAACCAGAAGACGTTGATGTAGAATAAAAACGAACTGAATTCACTATGCTAAATATCGACTCAGTTTGGAGTGTGCCGACCATACAAAAACTTAGCACTCCAAATCAAATTCACATGTCTTTCGGCCATTGATTTGCTCCTTGTCGTGTTTACGGAAAACTTGGTTTTGGTTGTGTAAACTCATAATTTAGCCACGGCAAAAAATTGCTGGCAACAACTCTTATTGTCGTTGTGTGAACAGGTCCCTAACGAGATTGAACCCATGAAATTCCCTTCCTATGACCAACATTCATTCAAATCCGTCAGGGTATCACTAAATTTCGAAAATATGTATTTGCATACTGGATATACAGCTATCCTTTCTTGCCACTTTAATTCTTCACACTGATGCCCGATGGAAAGGCGTTCATTTGAAATCGTGTCAGTTTAATTTGACATATGTAGAAGGAAATTAGTATCTTAGCGATGACTCCCGGACTTTGATGCGCTACAAGAAACAAATGAATCGCTCAAAGACATGCTGGGTAAATTTGATTTTAAGTCAAATGTATTCGTAAAATCCCCGAGTTGCGCAGATTACGCGATCGCAGGCCATACGTACTATCGAGTTGATTCCACAGTTTCAGCACAGCAGTGGGTGCGGATCTTTTTCGAACCGACAGCAATATCTGGTCGATCAGGACTGGTTGCACATGTAAGACAGATTTCTAAATTTAAACGTACGCGTCTGGCACTGAGCGGATAAGCGGGAAACGATCAGAGCCGAAAAACAAGAAACAGGCTGGTGACATTGTGAATGATATAATGTTAATAACAGCGTTGTAAAACTTGCCTTGAGAAAGACTACCAACGGTAGTCGAAACGTTGGCGCGTTACGTCTGCCAACAACGCTGTTATTAACATTATATCATTCACCATAAAAACCAATACAAGGTGCAACGACTTTTCTATACACTCCTTACGTCATTTGGTCCAGGCTGATGACAATTCACTCATACTAGAAAAAGACAGCAACGCATACCGGACCGACTGAGTACAGCCAGATTGTGCCATGAGAACCAGTCGGTCCGGGATGTCAACGATGAAATCAGTTCAACGCACAGTGCGGTCAGCGGATGAAGGGTGGATACGGTCCCATATCTGATGGGACAGACGAAGGCGTAGACACAAACACAGACTGACCTGAAAATCAATACTGACTCAGCAGATCATTGGTCAGACAGCACTAGGGCAAGAACCATAGTCAGAATTCGGGGTGTATGTCTATCGGTGTGTGTATGTGCACACGCAAATGGACGAACGGATGCATGGACTGTTACACGTATAGGTGTGCTCGAGTAGTGTTCGGCAGTGTGAAACAGCGCACACACTTCGCGATCAGCCGTGGTCAACCACCGGGAATAGGACAGTAGTTTTGGCGGAAAGATTGTGCAAAGTGATGATTAGATGACATTGCAATGAGAACCGATGTCCAGCGCAGTGTATTACCACACACGGATGAGAATCCATGCGAATGAGATGACTAGCTGCAAGACAAGGATGAAGAACTGCTAGAGAAGGCTTAGTACCGAATTTTAAACCTGTGGCTATTCACGACAGTGACGGTGTTTACGGCAAACAAGCTGGTCAAGTTTGATTCTGTCACACAAACTCAGAATATACGAATCTACTCGTACATCCTGATATTCGTGCTCTGGGATGGTTCATCCAATGTATCACCACAATTCTGCCATGAAATAGAAGACTTTCCGTTGCCTACTGTCTTTGGGGTTATTCAGTTTCCTGCCTGTCACGACTAGGAGCAAACAAGCTCCGTTGATGCCCAACTGACCCGTTCGAAGGTTTATTCGTGTTAACAAAAATACACCCAACTTATCCCATCAAAAGTAAAAGCTAAGAAGAAAGGACGGTACGAAGGGACGGAGCTAACATTCTGATCCAGAACTAACTAACTCATCACCTCAGCTCAACCGGAACAGAACAGATGACCAAGATCAAAAGTGCAATGAGCTGGTTGGGCTATTAAAAGTACGACTTTGCTCAAAATAGCTTGCAGGCCATTCGGGTAGGAGATCGCATTGAGTACTCACATCTGCGGAGGCTAGCCTTCGTGGCAGGATCAAAAAGTAGTTCTGGTAATAAATTAATTGAGTACTGTTCCGCTGGTCCGGAGAAAAGCAAGAAAAACGCACCTCTTTCCACAACCCTCAGGACCGACGAGAAGAAACGATTGTCGTGCTTGCGGTTCTTCCAACCAGCAACGGAAGGAATCAATCGCCCGTCGAACATCCGGAGTGAGTACAAGTGGTGGATGACTGCTGACTAACGAGTCAGCCACCTGGCGAGCCACAGTTGGATTGGATGACAATATGGCCGAGCTGACCTCTTGAAACACGCCCGTACTTCCAGCGCCAACTGTACCGGAATTCAGCAGTGCTATGCTTGTTCCCGGTGGATAAGCAATTAATCGGTTCGGTTGTTTAGGGTCGACCTATTATTTAAACAAGTTCAGTTAACAACATTTTATTAGTGAAATGGACAACTGTGAATTTCTGATGAGGAGATATATCATTCTTGTTGGAAAAAGAGAAGAAAACGTGTCGGGTTAGCAGAACACTATAGAAAATCCCTCGTAAGTGAATACGTTGACGGCGTTTCCTAAGTTCCAAGTGATATCGCATTTTGCTATCATTAGGAGCCTGACTTTCTACTTCAGTCATTGCTACAGCGATATTATACAAGAGGTAATTTCTAATGAATCACAATTAAACAAGGAAATGATTGCTTTACGGCTTAGAAGCCTTCCGATCTGATGCGTCCTCGTCTGAGGGATCCTCGCAAGTCGTAAGCGTAAGTATCCAAAGACATGCAGATAACTTCATACAGACGCGTCTATGAAACCCACTTCCTTTTCTGCGGACAACTATTCTTTCCTCCACAAGAAATAGTCATCAGATAATTAAATAATCGGGTTCGTTACAATTTGTTATCTTCAAGTCTCTGAGACTTAGCTTATCCGATTCAGTATGGTACACACCTGCACGTCTAGCGGTCGCGTTGGATCCGGCGGACTTTCTCCGGTAGTTTCGTACACCAAATTCGCCAGAGCCTCTCTGGCATTTTCGGTAAGATTTGCACCCAGACCGCGAATCAGACCAACGGTGAGCTTGGCAGTTGTCAACGCACCAACTAAATGAGACAAACCGTTGAACACAGTGGCTGCAGGGCTCGTTTCTACCACGAAGTCTTTCTAAAAACGAAACGCAAGAAAAATTAATTCAGAGGGATTTGTTTGTATAGTTGTGTGAAACCAGAATTCGAAACCAAATTCTGTTAATTTGGCAGTCTCATATACATGACCCTAAAAGTGTATCTTTGCGCGTGTGATTCCCTTATTAACTAAAGCCGTAACTATCCTTGTGGTCACTATGAGAACCATAATGAAAAGATAAATACCACAGCTGACATCAAAACTGGGATCTCCAGCCAACAAGAATTTCGAAAAAGCCGATTGAGGAGAATGCACAATCTTCGCGAGGGTTTCTCAAGACTGTGCAGACTACCAAAGGTTAAATAAAGTTACTAAGACGAAAGTTAGACAACATCCTGGATGCATCAACCGAGTCTAAATGGTTCTTCACTCTAGATTTGGCCTCGGGGTTTTGGCAAGCCGAAACACGGAAGAAAATCGGAGGAAAACGGCGTTGCATATGCCGAACGGGTTATATGAATTTGAAACCATGCCCTTTGGGCTGACAAACGGGCCTGCGAGCTTTCAACGGTTAACGCAAGTTGCGTTGACATGTCTCCCATCCAATGTACGCCTTTGCTACATAGACATCATCATTCCTAGGCGATCGATCCAGAAACACTTAGAAGGGATTTCAAAAAACTCAAAGAAACATGGTTACGACTTGATCCTCGGGAGTGTGTTCTTGCGGAAGGAAATGGAATTTCTGAGGCATGTGCGTTCATCATAGGGTGTTTGCAGCAATCCAGAGAAAACTCAAACTGTTGAGGAGTGGCCCACGCCGCAGATCATGGAAGAGCTTTGGTGCTTCTTATGGCTCGCTCTCTATTACCAGAGCTTCGTACCCAGCTCATAAAAAGGGGTGATTTTCAAATGGATACCGAAATGTAAGATAGCGCTCGAAACAATAAAGGAGAATCTTTTCAATCGAACCATAATAGCGTTACAGGATTTTTCCGATTCCGTAGGGCGGCTTTTATGTATACCGATGCCAACTTTCCTTACATTAGAGTGGTACTTTCACGAATCGGACACGAACTCCAGGAACGTGTCATCGCGTATGGCAATCGAATGCTGAACAGGAGTGATACTCTTTACGAAACATTTCAGGCTACGTTTTAGATAAGGAGTTCATAGTGCAAACGGCTTACGCTTCTCTACAATGGCTACGAAATTTTAAAAGCCAGATGACAGGAAAGTTTGAAGTTTGTTTCCATAGTGAACATCGAGCAGACAAGAAGCACCACAATGCAGACGCCAAATCACGTCGCCCAACCCACGATCATGAAGGTTGCCGAATCTGCAGATCAACGCGGATGATGGTTGTCATTCTGCGAAATCCAGAAGTTGCTGCATGGGCCGAGAGGTAAAAGAACGATCCAGACTTAAAAACGGGTCCGTGAGGCCGCACTCAGACGCATTGAAGGACTGCAGTTGGGAAACCAGATGCATCTGATCATTGTGGGACAAATAGCTGTTTGAGGACGGAATAACTTACTTTTAGTCTGGGTCAGAAAGCATACCGTGTATACTAGTAACTGAATTTCTGATGGCTGAAGTGTTACAGGAGCTTCGTGATGAACTAGGACATGTGGGGCAAAATAAATTAAATTTGGCAGTCAGGCAGCGGTATTGGTGACCGCATGTTAGGCGCGAGGTTCATAACATCTGCTTAAAATGCAGTTTGCGCGAGGAGATCCAGTCCCCGGTATACTACCAGCGAATGCCAATGTACAGCCTAATATCCTGTTTTCCTAACGAGATTGCAATATTGGACGCTTCGTCTACCAAAAACCGCAACATACTCATGACGGTAGACCATTTCACCAAATGGTGTAAGGTTGCTACCGTGTCCAGAATCAACGAACGTACCACAGCGAAAGCGATTTCCGACGTATGGAGCAGCCGCTTTTGGGTGCCATACTAGATCCGCCCGGACCGAGGGACGAATTTCAAAAGCCCATTCATGTGCGAGTTTTGTCAAGTGTTAGGCGTTAATAAGTCGCAGACCACGGCATGTCAACCACAACGGAACGGGGTCGTCGAGAAGACAAACTGCACCCTCAAAAATTACTCAAAGTATTAGCTGAACGGGAAGGTACAGAAAACTGGGACGAGGCCTTAAGTCGCTGTTTATTGGCGCATCGTATTTTTGCAGTTAGTGGCAATAACAGACACCCGACTAGTAATGACATGTTGCTTATTGGTTAATAACCGGTAAACATTATCGATATTTTCTCCCAAGCCACTGTTAAGGAATTTCTCAACCCGAAGACTTGTTAAGTTCCACTTTTGTAAAAGCATTAAACCCAAAGGAATTCCCAATGATCCTATATTCTACGAGATTAGCATAGTTTGAATAGACTGTAATATTTGAACTTGTAATTAGTTTACGAAACTCGGCTAGTCAAGGCAGCGAGTAGGTACGAGTAATCAGCAAGCATTGATTTAACCCCGACCCGAGATACGCAAACGGAGCCAACGGGAGAAGCACAGCTGAGCCGAAACAAGTCTGAGTTGCATTTATAGCTCATAGGTTTATATACAATGCCGGAAACATCGCGATTGGTGGAATACGTCCAGTCTAATCGCCTTCGCGGAGTGCTTCGGTTTCGCGGCCGCTTGTCCCCAAGGTTCTGGTTGGTTGCTTGTTCACGCAGGTCAGTGTAAAGCTGCACCGGGTCGCACCACGTGACTCGCACGTAAATTCACCACCTAAACCCTAGCACGAACATCCGCAATCTTAGGTAGAGGAGTCACAGCAAATTGTACGCGAGAATTTTTTTAAAGTCGACAACAATTATACAACTAAACAGGTTATTCTAGGACGTTTGGCCAGGACAACAAAATCCATTGTGACAATAAAAAATACCATCCGACGGCTCTCTGCGAAGACCTAGAGTCGAATATGCTTGCCGGAAAAAAATCGATACGTGAGTAGCGGAATGAGCGAAATGACATGCAAATCCACGTTTATTAACTTCGAAGTTAACTAAATTTGATAATAAGTTTATTTAATAAAATGTAGCGTTATGCATACTTAGCATAAGGAATTTTTTGTGAACAATCAGGACTACACAGGTTACACTACACATTGGCTTTTACATCGTTCTTGTTTACTTATTTTATTTTGTCCAAATTCCACAACAAGCAGATCCAGAATGACATATTTTCGAAAACGTGTTAAATTTTGTCATTTATGGTTGATTTGCAATGAATGGTTCGTCGTAGCATCACCATATTCTGTAGACAGTTGAAAAAGCCAACAATGGGCTGTGCCTGGAGGATTCATCCTTCGTGCCAAAAATTAGCAACTGTACATTTATTCACAAAAAGTCAAGCTGACGATGTAAGAAGTGCACGAAGCACTTTTCCATCCCTATTTCCTGCTGATTCGGTAGTTGGACTCAAGGGAAAGAATGTAATAGGGTGCTGGAATACTATTAGGTACCGAGTGAAGTGAGTGATCGGATTACACGGTGATCGAATAGTGGGTAGGTTAGACGCGTTGGTTAGGTTTTCAAAGAAGGCAAGTTTTTACATTTGTGGGCCTTGTAAACCAAATTCCGGGGTTATATCTGAATTGAATCGAATTTTTCACTTTTTATACCTGTTGTATCAACTTAGCAAGTTTTTCTATTACATTAAGCCATTTTCTTAAGTGTTTTATAATATTCAACCAGGTCACACCTGTTAATTAAAGTGTCACAAAAAGACATGTGAATGGGATCAAACCGGTTGCTAGCCTTTGAAAACATGGACGAAAGTCACCAGAGGATAAATGCGCTCTGTCCATTTGATAGTCGCACTCGGACGCGTACGCAGTCTTAAAGTCAAGCGTGAACATCACAGTGGATACCTGGAACCCAGTGAATTAGTTGTAGCTGTTCAGAAGTGAAGCAATGTTAAACAAAACACCATTTGAAAAGTTTCCTCGATCTAACCTGGGGGAGAATTTTCTAGGTGACTCACTTCCGGTGACCGTCTGGAATGCGGAACTGAATCCCGCGAATAAGTAAGGTATAGACTTTAAGAGGCCGACTGTAATGCCACTGAGTAGTATATGCGAGATGGCTTAGAATGGGTAACAAGTCGATTCACATGACGTTCTCCACAATCGGGATAGCCATTCGGGCAACTTGGGAAATAAAGGCGGATAGTTTGGAGTTGGGATAAAAAAGGGCAGAAGACTCACCAAAGAAATGATTGCTTGGACTGGTCAGAGAAACCGAATTTCTGCTCACTTATGAGAAGCCGTCTGGATTCAACAGCTAATGATAAACAATTTTCACCCAACGTTTATTCACGTAACCAAGTTAACAACTTTCGATAGGATTTAGGCCCCTTTAAGGAGGCGCTGTGCTCAGGCAATCTTTATTTTGTAAGTCGGCTTCCTGGGGAGCTCATTTTTGACCAAGAATAGAGTCGAAATGCAAAAATTCTTTTGGCATTGTACTTCACGCGCAATGTTTCTATTGACCACCGTGGTAAGCATTAACAAACGCGTCAAATTAAGCCATATAGTGGATTCTAACGGCTATGAGCCATGCCCATGCATGAAGCGTATGATTGCACGGAAATTGTTGGAAACGTGGTTGTCCCAAACATTGTGTTCTGACCTAAGAATGGCCATCGTTTGTCAATTTTCATTACAATGATGTTGTCCACCAGTAAGTAGCAAAAAGCGCAAAAATCTTTGAATTGGTGTTCTTACATTTTGATAAACCCATTCAAGACACTGATAGAAAGCAGGATTAAGAAGTAATTCCAGTTTGCTTCGATCCGCCTCAGGTTGTTGTGCTAGCCAGGCACCAACCAGTGCTTTGGGATCGGTTGCCTCGTCGCTCACATAGACTACGCCCATGCGAGACACAGTTGCCGGACTGGCCTGTGTGAGTTCATGTGTCTCGAAAAGGAAATTCACATTACGTCCAAATTGAATCCGTTCACCACTGGGTAGTGTTAGGAGTATATTATCGTCCAAGACCGAGTTCAATGATTCCACCCACTCCGGATCAATGTCACCATCACACACGATCCAACAATGTTGTCCTGAACAGGCAGGGAGACGGTGGGACCGGAGATCATTCGTATTTTACTTTATGTCTTTCGACATGTATGTTGAACTGGCACAGTTTTAATAAAAAAGAACAGCATGAAATCATCACAAAACTAGTCACAGAAATTTCGGACACTCGCTTCTCAGGATGCGGAATACCGATGTGTATAAATGTTTAAAGAAGGACAGAATTGACTTCCAGTTACAGTGCATGTCTCTTTTGGTTAACTAAAAGCCACGTAAAGTCACTGTAAGAGTTGACTAAAGGAGACGTGTAAAATTGATCCAACTGTGAAATATCTTCGATGTCGGCTGGATCCGAACCCACGCATGCACAGTTCGGTATGACTGGACCAAATAAAATCAGCGGTCATTCAGAATTCCACTTTGAAAGGCATAACAATATCCGACTGAAGTAACTATATTTCTAGATTAGATAATTTCAGGGAAGTAGTATACACTATAGTGTTCTCAACGTCGTCTTTTGCTTTTCGAATAATGTCATCTTGTAGCACCTTGGAATACTGTCATTGGTTCGTTCCTGGAATGTGATCATTAAGTAGACTGTGGCAGTTGACGTCTACGCCATGGGATTCATTTCATTCGAGTAAAAGTGACCTTACATGAACTATCGATAGAATCGAAATGGATACAGGGAAAATCAACAGCCCAAAACTGTTGATTAACTGATGCCATATCGCACAAAAAAATAAACGGAAAAGAGTCTTCAGATTTTTGACCGACAACCATGAAAATGGGGAGTTCAACCTCATTCTTTATTTCTTATGCATCATATAAACACTATACGTAAACATTCTCCCAACCATACAGAAAGATGAATTCTTGGTTTTGACCGCTAATTTGGTTGGGCAGCATATCGTAATTAATGAACAAGAAATCGTTTTCGTATGAAAAAAGCGCGGAGCAATCTGTTTATGACCAATAAAAGAAAGATTACAGATCAACAATGGACGAAACCTACCGGGATCTTCTTTGACTACGAGGCGGGCACTGTGAGTGAGCACACCATCAGTCCATTCACGTGTATCGGGATCAATGCGGCCCAGAAGCTGGACACGAAGCATCGATTTCGGGTTAAACACGTGATATCGTACTGGATGTCCGATTTTGGATAGCGCTAGCCGGAGTAATGTGAGCACAGTTGATTTACCACAGCCGGACGGGCCAACCAGAACAACCCCCATTCGTTGCATGGTCTGTTCGTAAACTTCCAAAGCTTTGTGTATCTGCAATTTTGTTGTCGAAAATTCCCCAACCGCAATTAGGATCAAATGGAATCTAATAATTTAGATTTTGAAAAACAACAAATATCCTTCACCGGTAGAGCACTTCACCCCCTAATTACGTAGTTTTCAACTTACCTGTTCGGATCTTCTATATCGCAAGCAGTGCAAGACGATTGACGTTCATTGACAAACATACTACGAGTCGCTTGGTAGAAGCCACCGTTGTTTCGATCTTATAAACCTTGTCAACTTGCTCTTATTAACCGTCTGCTCAAACCGAAGTGGAGCGTTGACTTATGAGAGCCTTTCACCAAAGGGCCTGACCTAAAAGATGGCCGAACGATATGAGGTTCACGTAGCCAACTGGGAACCGCTGATTGATTGGTCAGTTCATATCCCCTTTCAACAGAGCTAGACATCTTGGGTGTCCATTACACCCTTCCGCCGCATACACCAGTGAGCATGCAGCTGGATGCCTTGTACGCCGTCCCCAGTGCGTTGGCAACCAAGGTCCAGCCATCTCCCCTAGAATGATTACTAAGAGGCAGTCCATTCGGCAGAGAGTACCGGTTATTGGCTTTCGCCTTCGCTCTTTATGGGAATACCTACGCCAGGAGAAGGCAGTGCATAGGCTCTCCTTGGCAGAGGCTATATGAAACGCATGGCCACTTGGGAGCATTTCGAGAGGTGTTCAGGGCGAGTAGCCCACTCAGAACGGGAGGCACCAACTCCCAACCATCCGGAAGCAATCCTTCATTTAGGTCATAATACTTCGTTGTAAAGAAGATGGTGTACTATTTCTCAAACGGTCACTCATTCGTATATGGTTGAACCATCTTTGGATGATTTAATCCCATTTCTATCCACAAGGGTAGCCATGGTAATCCCTTTGACCAGCATGAAGTCCGATTACGATGATGGAGCAATATGCAAACGCATTGACATTCCAAAAAAGCATTAAAATTATTGCGATAAACGGTGGTAAAATAAATCGGATCAGAGATATCTTGGTAAGCTTGGCCAGTAACGATGCTGCCCTGAAAAACCAACTCGCTCCGAACTTCCCACCAGATGATTTCGCTAAAGTGCAGTTTGACTCTAATTCGATGCATTGTTGTCGTCATTGTGTTCTTTGCATTCGGCTCTGAGATACGTTTCTACACACGCTTTCGGTGGCCATGCACGAAAAACGAAAATACTTCTTATTGCATCTAAAAGATCGATTTTTATTGATTGTCTTACAATCACGCCTTTCCAATGACCACTCGAGAAATCACTTACTATGAGGTTCAGTCACTAAAGGAATAGAAACTCCCCTCATTGCTTGAAGTCCATATCCGTTGAATGGACGAAACAGTTGCGATATGGGCTGCATAACATGATAACGGTCACCGCTGATGAATAAACCGGAATGGACTTGATAGTTTTAAACAAGCATGCAAAGCGCCTAACGTGAACGCTGCATGATCTCTTGCTCCGTGGGCGTTGCTCGTAATCAACAGTAATTCTGAACCGGTCTGATCTTCCTAACAAATCTCATGACTTTCACGATAGACCGCATCGCGTGAGTGTAGAACTAAGTTTGATCAGAGTGAAATATTTGAAACCGATGGCCCTTAATTGGCTTTGGGCAGAAGCAGCGAACAATGTATATTCATTATTGTTTTATACTTATGTACATAGAAAAACGGTTGTTGTCTTATTGTCCACTGTAATCCTGAAACACAGTAGAACCCCTGTATTTCATACTAAGAAGACGAAAAAATTTGCATGGATAAATTGCTGGGATGTCTCTGCGTGCCGCATCTTTATTGCCAACGGAGATAAGTACATCCTATATCAAAGCTGAAAATATGTGACCTCTCTATTGGGAATAAAGTACACTCGACAAAAGCCTCCCTCTTGATTCTGTTGCAATGCTACCCGAAAGGACGCAATATGGAATTTTCGCGAACATTTTATACCCATCATTACCACCACAATGAAATGAAATTCGAACCGCCATTCGTCATCAAAATCGGCCATTTTTTATTTGATGTAAAGAAATAATCTCATGGGAAGTGAAAAAATAATCCGTGTTTGCTTCTCATAGCTCTATCTTTACGTACAACGTCTGGACCACTATCAGTTCCCAGTAGGCGAGGATAAAGCAAAAGTACGAAAAGACTCCGAACTGTTCTTTGTATAACTCAGGGCAATAAGTTCACTTTGAGTACGTGCGAATTTCCTGCTGATCGCCAGGATAGCAAATTGGTGAGACATTTAGCACTGGATAGCATAGGCTTCGCTCCATAAGCGACATGTTATCTAGCGGCTAAGCAAGTCGTTGGATATTTGCAACTACGACCATCAATGACTGCATAGCGTAAACGCACTCTGTCAAACTTGGCAATACGAATCTGTGCCAAGTTTATAGGACATGCTGTTCAATCATGCAATAACCTGTTCCTGTTCGTTAACGGTTTAAGTAACTGTAATCGCTAGTGAAGTCCTCAAAGACTTCTGACTCAACAGATTCAAAGTGTCATCTCAATATTGCTTCCTCTCATGATGTTGGCATTGACGCTTTGAGGAAGGTCTTATTTTGTGTATTCTAACGATACCGCATACTTTCCCTTCCGGAACTAGGAGGGGGTTTCGAACGGACACTTCGTCGTTTTGTCCATTTCCAAATGATGAACCGATTGCAATATTTCAGAAAAATGTGGGGATAATGCGCAGGGTTCACAGTGAGAAAGAATCCCACTGAGAAATCAAAAATGTTATTCAATCTTGACCGTTATTCGTGAACCTTTGGACACCTTTTTCGTAGTGCCAAGTAGTTCCGGAGCACCATTGTCCATAATCTTGAATAAGTGAGAAGTGCTGCCGTTTTTGAACCCAATACCACTAGGGTACGATGGGAATATTTCATTGCTGCATTGCAGATTAATCAAATGTAAAATATGAAGTCCAAATAAAGTTGCTGTTTTTCAGTCAGAACTGACAAACACTTCCAAACAGCTGAGGATGCACTCAGTTAGTTTCTTTTTTCTAATCACCACTTACTTGAGCATCAACAAGAACCATTTGGTGCTCGGAGACCACCGCATGCAGTGCTTCTTTGAGTTGGCATATGTCATCCTCCACATCGTGCGGTTGATGCAGCGACGAGTTGGGAAACACATCGTGCAAAAGGGCATCAAACCTTGCTGCATCTGCTGTGGTCAGTTTGGCAAGAGTGTTCGAACGGGCTGCCCGAATAATCAGCACGGTCTCCGCTCTGAGTCGGTCGTCGTCTGGGCCGTTGTTTGCCTGATGACGTAACCGCGATTGCAGTAAAGATCCGGCACAATGTAAAACTGTTTTGAGAGCTCTAAGGCCCCAGTCGTAGTGTTGTTGCACCGATAGAAGTTGTCTGATGATGATAAAACAATAGTGTCCGGTTACAATGAATGAGGCAGAGTACCTTCGCAAATCTATTTTAAATGGGCGATAAACGTTTGATAACTTGCTGAGAAGACAAAATTATTCCAGTTATCATTTGAGGTGATTAGAAGTAACTAAAGTCAGATCGTAAAAACTAACAACAGTGAGTTACGCTAGGGGATCGACGTGAACAGTGAAATCAGAAAGTTATTCTCGCGTTGCCTAAAGAGAACGAGCAATGTAGAGTCCAGTAACAAGCGCGGTTTTAAGGAGAGTTAACAGTGGTTATGCAAATTGACGGAGTAACGAGATATTTTCCTTCATTCTCTGTTCCAGTTGGGGACATCAGCTCGACGCAGACAGATAAGCCGACGAGTGACATTGAAAACTGACTGACAACACAAACAACAGAACAGACTGAACCATATGATACTTATTTTGTGCAGTTATTCAAATTGCAGCGTACCACTTTCAGAATAAACTTATCCCTGCAAAGACTGTCTTAATCTTTCCTACTACAGTTTGGTGCCACGACCCGGGGAAGCGACAGAGTGCCAAATGTGGCATCGAAGCCGAACCAAATGACCAGTCAAGAAACCCCAGAGACAGTATCCCTCAGAATCGACTATCCAAGAGTTATTTCCAAGTCTAATTGCGTTTCAGCTGACAAATTTACAGCATCGACTGGTGCTGACCGCCTCAGTAAAATCTGAGATTGGAGGTAATTGCAATCGACGGAAAGGCCAAGCCCGTGGTTGTTTGGACATCTCGTCTGTCACGATCGCTAGCTCTGGGGCATTCAGCCAGTCGTCTCCATTCTAGTTCGACCCAATCTGTCCACTCAAACGAGAACGATCCAGTGGACTCTGGCCAGTCAACATGACAAAATCATACCTCTTTCGGTCAGTCCGAGGGCATTAGAGAGCCTGACTGGCGCCGTACTTCTCCTCGGGCTTACTGTCGGTCCAATTCCAGTGTGTTGTTCAAGTGACGTCAAAGGAGTTTAGCCGTCAGTCTTGTTCTTCTGGCTGTGGTCATGCTTCGCCTCTGTATGACTCATCGCATCGAGGCAAAGTGGCTTTGTACTTTTGGCATCCATAAATACCCTCACCTTAGAGCCGCCATGTCAACTGGTTACCAGAGTAACAGAGTCGACATAATGGGGCAGACCTGAAGCACAGGGGGCGAAGGCGAATTTGCCCTGGCTAAGACTTGGATTGTGTTCAAACGTAATTGACAATTACTAGACGCACCAGGCCACCCAGCTAAATGTCGGAAACCGTTTCGCAGGCGGCGGCAATGGTCAGAGGGGGCGGGCCGGAGGTAAACCCATGAACCGTGCCGGCTGGCCACGATGCGGTATGCAAAAGAAAGTGACGCTGAGGTCGAACAACGAGTGCTGAAACAGCTGGTAGGAGCCACCAAACGTGTAGTCAGGCGAGCTTTATTGAAAATGTTCCTGGGTCGTTAGAATGCGATCGCAGCGGCACAAGAAGAGGAAAGGCTAGGGCGGAGCCTAGGTGAGGCAGTAGTGAGTAAACTATGAGTGTGAGGAACAAAATCAACAATTCTGACGGTCAAAATCTGTCTTCTGGTGTGTGTGTGTGTGTGTGTATGTGTGTATGTATGTATTTGCGAAACTGATCATGATGTCTAAATTATCGGGTGGGGGGATGTGGTTTGCAGACTTGATCCAGATCTGTGAGTGTTTGAACCCCGTTCCTAATCGCGTTTCGACCGCCAACGCTTCAGCCATCCTTGAGGGCAAAGGCTGGATATTTAAATCCGTCCATCTGGCTTTGCTAACCAGGGTTGTGTTTATGAGTAACAACGTTAGGTGATCACCATGTCCTTCCGTTCGAACCGGTTCGTTTCTTGCGATTTTTTGCCATCAAAGGGGATCTCCTGAACCACGTTCTAGTTGCTGAGTTCTTGCCCCATGTCGCATGTGCATCCTCACTCGTAGAGCAGAAGCTTGAAACGACTCAATCATCAACTCACCAACAAGTCTCCTTTGAGCAATACCCTGATTCGTTTGATGCATTTCAAACTCGGTCCACGGGTCACTGTTCTTACAGCAACCCAACCGGCCCACTTCGGTTGGGAAAAGAAACAACGGACAGTTTCCTTTTTGAACCATCAAGAGAGTTCACTTAGTCGCCAAGGTTGTATCGTTACTAATACTGGATAAGGAGATTCCGGAAACGTATGGTATTCAGTGTTATGCCATTTGTGCTCCTTTTTTAGGGTCTGTGTGCATGGACGCGCCTAATTAAATTTATTGTAGGTGCCCATGGAGAAAGTGAATGGAAGATACCTTTTGCTGATTGTTGCAGGTAACTGAAGGGAATTTAAAATTCCAGTTGACCTTTCATTTATTTGTTATAGTTTTTGATAGAACGAGGAGTTCACAATGGAATACCCGTGTGCAAGAAACTGCGCATAGAAATGCCTACCTCTGCTAAAATGCTGGATCCTTATAAATCTTACTGCATAGGCTTTTGTGCAGAAATCTCGCTTCCTGTCATGTGATTTTGCAGGCTCCCCTCAGTGTCCCATGCAGATAATTCAGCTCGAATGATGGGATCGATTTTGCCCTATCTTCGTAGGATCGGCACTGCACACTCTCGCGTTGTCCCGACAACAACCGAGACTGCGCAATCGGGCCTGCCGGAGTTTAATTCGCGACGTGTTCGCTAGTGTTCTCTTCCGCATGAGGCAAAACGCTGACCCATCAAGGCCACCGACAAACGATCAGCCTAGGAAAAAGGAACACTTAATAGGTTTACGAAATTTCAAATATCCATGGGCTCCACAGCCAATGAAAGAGGGATTCAAAAGTATGAATATGACAGAGATTGCGCATTTATCTCAGAAATGAATAACACAGGAAAACCTCCAAATTAGAAGACGAATAACTTGTGTGAGGCCCTAAACCTAATCTTTCACGGCGATGACGCACGGCTTATAGAACAAGAGCCATTACAAGAGCGCTAGAGGAATAAGCCTTCTCCTAAAGCTACCCAGTTTTTCGGATTTAAACCGAATTTTAAACATGTGAAAGAAAGACACTGACAACGAGAAACTTTTCAATCTGCAAAATGTCCAGAGAGAAGCTTGGGACAAAAAGTCAGTATTACTCGTCAACCGAGTGATATATTGGCACGAATAGTCAGGTCGTTATTGTTTTCAATGAAGGAAACATGATTTGGTTTTGCCACCATAACTTACAAGCCGCATTTCTTTTCCCTAAGATTTTTACAATCATCAAACGGATACGTGTGGCCGCAGTTAGTTCGATCATCAAGTACTTTAACGGGGAATCATTTCTTGATGCTTTGTGTACATCAAAAAATGTGGTATTTATTAAGAGTCTTCGTAGCAGTTGTGGTTAGCTGTCCGGGTGCATTCATATCATAGTTTTCAATGCGATCCATCTTGGGACAATAAAATTATTGACGTCGTTATTGTGAAAAATTATCTGACAGGTGGGAAGACAGTTGCTAACCAAATAACGCCATGCACCAGACGAATGGTTACCCGTTCGAATGGAGACTTTTGTCGTGCATGCGGCTGAAACATGCTATTGATCTCCTGGATTCTACAGTGTGGTTGATATAAATTTCCATGATCAGCTGAATTAACCCACTTCAAGATTGAATTCGGAAAGAATTACATGGATATGAGTCTTGCCGAGACGGTCAAGTCTCCGCAATTCGAAGGCGCTAAGAATTTCCAAGCAGGGTTATTTCCGATAAAAAGGATTATCTATCAAGATATTCTTAATTTTACTGTGACTGATTAATCACACTTTGGCCTCGGACGTGGATGTTCCCTGATTGGTTGACTGTTACGCTCATACATCGCTGCCTCTCTCCGACTAATTAATTGTATAGATACGCCAGGGTTTCCTGTACATAATGCGCATTTTTTGTTCACCGTAAGTAAGATGACTAGTTAGTCATTGAGATGCACCAAATACAGTCGAGGTTTGCCGCAGTACGTTGTTCACAAACTAAACACTGTACAGTGCTTCCATTGTTTCTTTATGGTGAGTTGAGCGGTGGTATCACATGGTGAATTATTCCATATGAACTCGGTTTCTTATTTGAATGTTATTTTGTCTGAAATCAATCCCGAGATAGGTCATGCGCATTCCAGACCTCTGACTCCTCGACAATGGAGCGATAACTACTTCTTCAACCCCCCTCCTTCATCTGGATGAACCATGACCCAGTGTTCGGCGCATGAAGCATGGTGCTTTGGGTACTTACGGGAGCACATACGCACGCACATACACATACATACACACATGCATACATCCACACACACCTACACATGCATACACCGTTATAAATCGCCGCTAATATCAGGTGCCACTTCGCGACTATGGTCGTCTACGCGACACGAATCGCCATGCTTATGTGCACGACCATCAGCCCGCTTTGTGACGTACACACACATACATCTAAAAAGAGGCAACTGCACGTTCAGCCGAACCACTGATTTCCCCGAGCGCTCATGGTTATTACTCGTTTCATCCCCCTATGATGCACGCACAACCATTTACCGTATTTCTTGAGACTTCTGGAACATGCACACGCGCCGATCGTCACCTGACCCCTGTCATCCTATCTGCCTCAGTCAGCTCGATTCGGACTGTCTTGCTTTACCTTGGGTCATTTTACGTGAACTTCATGGACTGCTTCCCAGTTGGTGGTGTGCTGATTGGTCGAGGAAAGATCCCGGTACCACGCCGCCCGCTCATCACTAAACTTGTGTGGCTGTGATCCTGCGGATTACGCTCACCAGCTTTCCATGGCATCGTTCTGTACGCACATGTTCATGCGGTGCGAAGAGCGATGCGCCAACTGAGGTTCAGAGCCGACGTGACCTTCATTCGCCCATCGACCGATTACGTGGCTGTTCTGGAGTTAACTGCCAAACAGTATGACCGCATTCCTTAAGTATAATTTCTATCGCCCAGACTTCTATACTAGGTTATGGGGTGGTCGTCCCGACCGGGAAATTTCCATTCAGTCTGCACATTCCGAGGTCGAAACAACAAGATAATGCGTGCCTCGGGAAGCCGGTGATTAGGGGAATCTTAACGCAATGCTCACACAAAATTCATGATGAAATACAACTGGCCGATTAGACTGATTTTCAGTGCCCGATATGAATCAGCATTGTAGCTAATATCCATCTCCGCAATACATGCCACCGGTTTTCCGTCTCAGTAAAAATGACGGCTGAATGGGACAGTTTACTGGCGGATGCAGACAACCATCAATCGACTCGTGCACGCGTTTGCGTCCGGGCTAACCACTCGGTTCAACCGCCCTGGTTTGTTTACGCGACAGTCTTACTGCGAACGGGGTCACAGTGACAAGCCAGCGAAATCAGACTTATTGAAGTTACCCTAATCACCGGCATTCTGAGGCGCGCATTTATCTTGTTGTTTCGACCTCGGGATGTGCAGACTGAATGAAAGCAATTTCCCAGTCGGGACGGCACTTAGGGGAACCTGCAGTTTGTTGGAGCCCGGAGTGATCGGACTAGAGCGAACCGAGCCGAGAAAAGATTCAAGCGACTGGTCGCATCGCAAATTATCAAACCGGTTGACTTTGATGGGAGAGGCAAAACGGAAAGTTGGTCAGGTATTTTCTACCGCGCACAGTTAGAGCCAACAGGCAGTCCATCGTATTATTTATTTCTGAAATGCAAATTAATATCAAAGACAATGATATCAACGTACTTCGCCAGATCAAACACCGATACCAATTTTCGTCCCAGTTCACGAGCCTGACGAAATCCTTCAGCGAACAAAATCATCTCAGCAATCAAATCCACATCCGGCTGGGTCATAGCCACTGGACGAAATAGTTGTTTCAGGTTGTCCGGGAGCTTTTGGCGTCCGCCGTAACCTTTCCCGGCGGGATTCAAAGTGATAAACAAGCCCGAGTTTGGATCCAAACTGATATTCCGATGAAGCAATGTGATTTGCGACGAATTGGATCTCAACCCATCCTGAATAACCTGTTAGTGTAAATAAGCAATTTAAGGTTATTATCAAGAATTTCACACACTTGTCTCGAATCTCTGGAATCATTTGTGACCTACTCAGCCGTTTGGCCACTGTCCACAAGGAATGGTTGCCTTTTCTCGCTGCTCACACATCATCTTCATGATAACTAACAAATCCATACCACAAACGGAAATTAGGTCCCACCACAACATTCGTAAGCATTTACGGAGATAGAATTTCTCTGTCACCCTGTACCGGAACAGACTCCAAGCCAACAGGATCGTTATAACAACCGACGTCTCAGCGTGTTTCAATGGATCTTATACTTCACCTTACTGTGTGGTTATTATATTAGAATGTGTTAGATACCTGAGTACTCAACATCATCCTGTTTTCGATCTACTGCACAGAGAATGTACGACATTTCAGGAATGGACTACGGCCTCTGATAGGAAACTGATCTACGGCAGAAGGAGTCGAACCCGCGGCGTTTACGTCCAAACGACCTTTAATTACCGGTGGCCTGACATCAAATTTGGAACAGGCAGCGTGCAGATGGGTTAACGCCACAAAGGCAAAATGTACAAATCAACAGTTGATTTGTACAGGCAGTGCACGAAGAAACCCGGCAGAGCAGGAACATTTAGTCATGGAATTTGGAGTACAGATGATCGCGTCATTGATTAATTGGACAAATTATGCTGTACGACGATGAAACACGATCACGGGGGGGGTATTGCAATCATTTTTATGACGTTGGTCTTGTCTTCTGCCAAATACGTTGGCTAATGTGAAATATTTTTAATTCTGTCCTAGTCAGCCTTGTGAAGGAATGCTATTTTCCTGTCTACATCTCAACCAAGCCATGTTACAAAGTTGGTTACGAGTGGTCGTGACATGGTGGACCGTGGTCGGAAAGTCGGCGATCGTTAACAAAGAGCTGATTCAGTCTGACCATGCCAAGTTCTGAACGGATCTCGATAACAGCCAGAACTCGTGTCCCATCCCACTGGTTACCAATCGTAACACATGACTTTAAGCTGTATTCGGAGAAAAAATGTGGAGGCAGTCTGACAGAATAAAGCATCTAGTGATCCGTGTCAACTAATCAGCTCCGACGCTGAAGAGTCTTTCACCATGTGAAACTGAAAGCCGACAAACTAGACGGAGCAATTAGACAGTGAATCCGAAACGCGATGAAACACATAAAAGTCACACAGGATAGGGGATAAGCATCCGTTAATCCTATTAAAACTAGAAGTTTTCACTAATAAGATGAGATTTTGTGCCAGCTTCTTTTGGTTGTTCTGGCTAGGGTGATTGGAAAAGGGGCAATATCAAAGCAGAGATCGGATCGGCGGATGACTTGGGACTCGAAATCAGAAGAAGCATTTTTCATTTTATTTCAAGGCCCATTTCACGAAAAAAGTTAGCCACTTTTGGTCGGGCACATTTTGTGAAGTACCATCTTGGTGTAGTCCTATTCCCTATAGTTTAACACGGATTGAAATCATCTAGGATTCGAAGGTATTGCCCTTATAGAAAATCGGAGAATATGGCAAAATTATCAAACCTACTTGAATTTGCATAGAAACAGCAGACAGGACAGATTCTTCCAATCGGTTAAATTCATCGAAACAACCCCAAGCTCCACATTTGACTATGCCAACGAGTATTCGACCCATCGAGCGCACATCGATTCCCTCGTCACAATTGAACACAAGCACCTTGACCGAATGGAAGAATGAAATCGTAGAAGAAAAATAAATTAATGGAATTTATTTTACAGTCCAACACAAACAACCACCTATTGCGATTTCCAAGAAGGCAGTTCCACAATTTCATTCAGGCTTAACAAGCAAAAAATCCGGATTCTTATTGTGTTGAGGAGTCCCCTAATGCAGATCATTGAAAAATCGTACAGTATGATTTTCTTCCTGAATTCTCTCCCAAATGGTATACGTCCTGTTATGTTATAAGGGTTTCTTCGTTGTGTGTAAACACAGATCAGGTTACTTGTCCCCTATTGATCAGTCTGCAATCTGAACGGTGTGAATTCATCACAGGACGTATCACAGAAGAGAATGTATTTCTAGGTGCAAATGGAAACCACTGTTCTAACCGGTTAGATTTAATGTTAGCTACAAGATTCTCCCTTGTTTGGCAGTTTCTAGATGCTATTTAGTAGTCCCTTGCCGTCAGTCATTGACTTGGATTAAAATGAATGGACATTTCGCTGAAATTACAGTTATTGTCGAAATTCAAGCGAGACTATCAAATTACGTTGCCGGGTCGTACAAATCACGGGCGATGTGCCCGTTTACGTCACATTTCGTCCAACGATTTCTGATTATGCCGATGCACATTGTGGACGGTAAAGACAACCCGAGACTACTAAGCGATAACCAGGGTCTACTGAGCGACTTCTGTAGGCTGATAAACGACGGAAAAATCTGTCGTTGCTACACCAACTAACTAAGCCGAACTGGCCAATGCTGACGTAATGTAACCGAAAAAGTGCTCCGCTACTTGTACCAAGCATCTCGAAAAGTAAAAGGGTCGGGAAGCAACAGGCAGAAACAGTCACTAATTTTCTTTCATTTCTCTCTTGAGTAGACGATACTATGAGGTAGGAACCAAACCTACAACCTATCTGCTGGGTTAGTGGTTGCAAAATCTGAGTGAACTGAAATGGGTATAAATAGATCAACAAGTCAAATGGTCCAGTTTGATAGATTTAAATCTGATGGATAAATACCACCACAAATCTCTCGTCTTTCAAAAGGAGACACACGATAGAACCTGAGTTAAAAAGCTACTTGCGTCCCGTGGTCCGATTTCCAATGGATCAAGTGCAATATTTCGCTCAAATGTTTGCATTTGCCTACCAATAGGGTTCTGTAACCTCTGGTTCAACATCAAGGAGAATGCCATACTATTTGAACCCCGTTACCCCATCGTAACCCATCCAAACCAGTATGCTTTAGCACAAAATTGTAAGAAAGATCTCACCCTGTTTTGTTCAGCCGGAAGCAGTAAATTACGTGGGATAAATCATCATACAGTGCATAACTGTTCAGCGAATCAGTGAAACTATAGAGACATCATACAGCGTTCCTTTCTTTTCAAATATCACTAATGCTTACCCGTCCCTATTCGGATGGAACTCGGACGAGGATGGCGTGGATACAAGGTAACTAGACCCGCGGGAATGTCCATCATGAGTACCCTGTTATAGTTGTGACATCGATTCATTGTTTGGTTCCAAACGTGTAGTGATCACGCGAAACCACTCAACGCATGCATACCCGACTTAGGTCTAAGTTAGGGGATGAGGGATACTCACCACTGGTGATTCCTTATAAGACAGGCGAAATAGGCTTGAATTTTAATGACAAGTAGTCTTCTGATATTGTATGTTCGGCAATCACCATTTCAATAAGGCCTCTACACAGGTAGCTAAAAGAGTAGATGTGAACTTTCCTAGCTAACACCAACGACCGGTGAAATGCAAACAAATATCAATGAAAAATAGCTGTTTACACGGGGGAAGGTGAGAGTTAAACACCCGTTAGCCAAAAAACAAATTTAACACAGCTAAATAATCTCAGGTGTCTGCTGAAAACACGAAAAATTGCTCTGTTGTTTTCGTTCCCGTGTAGTATACTCACCTAATTTGTTCCCATCTTACGATACCTGTATGATGTTGTTGTGTTGGCAACATGTTTGCTCTCAAGACAGCATTAATCACGAACACGGAACCAAAAGAACCTTTTCACTACAAATGTTTAGTTCATGCAGATCCTACTGCACATGTTCTAATGGAGTTTCGGAAATTCAGACATCTCTCACCTGCTTGTCCAGTTCGGTCGCTTTGACAGGGTAAGTAAATTTGAGAGAATAATTGTAAACATATGAATGTGGTTTTAACCTCGAGAGTTTTCTGTTTTTGTTCTGCCATGCATAGCTAAGGTGGCTTGCCTAAAACCATGACGACACTTGTGGGGAGGATTTAGATTTTCCTCCGGTGTCACGTGACCCGTCAGCTCTCTAGTCTACTGTGTTAGAAGTGCTTAATCGCATATTAATCCATCACATTCTCTACGCCGGTGCACTAGGTAGATTTGAATTATACGGATGAACGAGTTGGGGTTTGGCTGCAGGCAGCCATACGACAGTAAAAATTTCGCGATTCAGCGAAGTAGGGTCTATTGTGAAATCCTTAATTCCGACTGTTCAAGACGAGGAGGAACCTGAACGGTATTTGGGAGTGATATGAGTCAGTGACGAAAACTAGCTTGTGGTGTTAAGTTGAACAGTGAACTGTGAGAAATAACCATAGGTACTCGGAAAGCACTCGACAACAACTAGTAGAGATTCAGAAAGCCTCCTACTCGAAAACGACAGCTTATCTCCTCAACGAGAGTCAATCGCTTGAGGTAATAAGAGTGAAATCCGGATAAGATTGTCTCGATTACCACTTGGATACTCTATTGAGCTTTATACAGGCAATGAAGGTCCTTTCGAAACGATTACGTTGCCAAAGAACTTAACGTGACGGAATTTCAAAGAAGGTAGCTCCAAGCAGACTAGCACTAAAATTCGTCACCCAAATGGTGCGCAAAATGTCATGAAGAGGCAAACCTATTATTGCTGCCAATGGCTGATGAATGCACCAGCGGCTACCACAAGAAATAAGCAATTTCGTTGGGAAGTTTTTGATGCTATCTGTTTAAACCCAGAATAGCCAAAATTCCCGGAACCTGTTCCAGTTTTTATAACGCCATAACAATTAAGCCGTTGATCATGCATTCGACTGTCCCATTCATTCATATGATCTACAAGAACACATAGGATTCATTAAAAATTATGTACGCTCTCTACCTTGCTATTGATACTTGCATATCGGATAAAGCGGATAAAGCTTAATCAATTTGAGGGGTCCGTGGCGTCGGCGCGAAATCCGCTTATCGATCGAAGATCGAGTGTACACAGCAGTTACGAGATCGGAGCTGCTAGTCGGCTGGTGAGAGCAGAAAATACACGGAGACTTTTGGTGTTGGAACACTATTGTCTTCGTACTATTGGTAGAATATGGTTGGAGAACTTTGTCACTCAGTGAGAGGTTAGGCCTAAGTTGCTGAGTCCCAAGGTTTATTTTTTTAGAACAATCACTGAATCCAAAGAGATTCATATGGTTGGAAAATGCTTTGTATATGTCCACGGAACGACTGCCTCGTTGTACGCCGTTCTCCGCAGTTGGTAGGGGTCGGACGATGGCTCAAGTTCGCCAGTCGATGATATGGTAAAAAGTATACAAACATTAACCAGTCCGCAGGGTCGTGTAGATACATTGGACTATCGGGTTAGGATCCACGAGGTCCAATCCCACCCCTCCCCAAAAAACAGCGGTTGGAGACAATAGGTGATACGACATAGTCATCGATGTCTTTGCATTCGAAATCTTTTTTCTTCCGCATACTTGTTCAACTGATTATTTTGCAGTCGATCTTTTGCTGTTCCTCGTTTGTTTGTTTTCTTCTATTTCAGGAAATGGTGCTGTGAAGTAGCAACTACAACCGGGGCACTTTGAGGCATGACTACTGGTTGCAAAAACTGAAACTCAGGTTGATCAGGGGACTATCAATACCAATTTTAAAATTGATTCATACACAGTGAATGAATGAATGAATGAAAAAAGCATTTTACCTGCCTTCCCATCAAACCGCCCAACGCTTTGACCGACTCCGTTTTTCCCGTTCCGGCCGGACCGTATGGATTTCCGCCCAAACCCATTCGCATTGCTTGGGTCAAGGTCAGATAGCATTTGTCCGTCAGTGGAGTATGTACGAGACGAGGTGCGTTGCCTTGATATTCGAACGTGTAATTGAATTGTGCGTCAACCATGCATACACAAGGTAACGAATTGGTCGGACCTGACAGACCGGATTTGACTGTTAGATCCGTATAGAATCGAAGTTGGCGTTGCCATGCCCAGTCTCGTGAACTGGCCGCCCCCACTTGGATAAGTTGATCCACAACATCAATTGAATGCACTGTGTCCAGAACGAGAGCATTTAATTTGGCTACCAGTGCAGGGGATACGGATGCATGACCTTGAGATGTATTACTCTTATTCATCGGACTCACGGAACTGTCCTCCGATCCGGCCGCGCGAAGCCAGTTCAAATCGACGGACGTGTATGCTGTCAGTTGGGCCTAATGAGATGGGATGTTTTTGTGGAGCAGACAAATGTGTGTCAGACGCCGTATTCTTTAAAAATCATTATCGAAAATGATAACGCTAGATCAGTGTCGCAATATGGCGTGTAGCAGTAAATCACATAAACGGGACATGTTTTTACTTACCATCAAGAAAGCCCCTAGTTTAGTTGACATTTTGCTGTTGTAATCTAATGCAATTTATTTCGTTGTATTGTATCATATTGTTTTGTATTGTGCGATTCGAATTTAGCAATTATAAGCTTGGATTTCAGCTATAATAAAAATCAAATTCAAAATGTTCCCTGTCCGTGGTACAGTAATACTGATCCTCAAGCAGTACTTTGAGCGCGCAGCTAGTCAGTGACCGGATCGTTACTCACCAAGGAAAGACACGAGGGAGTTTTTTGTTTAGGTTTATTCTAGATGATTTAATGGGAAAAGGGATCTGGCTCTGAGGTCGGAGAGACATTTGAAGATCGTCATTTAAAAGGTGGGAATGATCTACGACGATTTTTGGCGCAAATTTCTCACAAGCACATATGTGTAGTTCACACACCGATAACCAAGCCAGAAAACTGGATAGGAGAAACATAACGAATTCAAAGGATACGATAGTGTAACGGTTCAACAGTCCAAGAGAAACTACGGAAGTAAGATTGGCAAGACGCACTTAGAAACGTAGGCAGGAATGAAATAAGGCGTAACACGAAACTGTCCGAGCTTATAAATTTGTAAAAGTAAAAGTCATAGTTCGGACACAGTGGACTTCGTGCGAGGTCCAGCGAAGATCGGAGGATGGAGAGAGATCCCAACGTACTTAACAGAATCGATTCTAGGGAGAAGAATATTACGAACGGATCGACAAGGAAAGCAAAACGAGACAGATTGAAGATACAAAAGCACTGAGAAGTTTAAGAAACTTTTTGCATTATCCTCCGCTGAAAATCTAGTACTCGCGGAAGGTGTATGCGTGAGAATGAAGCCGGTTTCCGTCCTGGTCGGGGTTGTATTGACCAAATTTTCGCTTTGCGACAGACCTTAGAGTATAAGCGTATATTCCGTAGATCGAATTTTTCCGTCTTTATGATTTGAAAGTCGATCGTGAGCTTCTTTGACACTGCCTCTCACTGAAGGGTGTGCCACAAAAATCTACTACACCTGTCCAATTTCTGTGTGCGAGCAGTCGAAGCCGAGTTCGTGCTTATGGCGATGTTTCACCCGAATTCAGCAAGAGAAGTGGTGTTCGTCAGAGTTGCCCTCTTTCACCATTCCTTTTTAACTCTTTCATTGAGATGGCCATGAAGGTAGCTTTATCCTCATGTGAGAGTAGTGATATTGGTATTTGCTCAGATAGGAAACTGGCCGGCTTGGAATGAGCAGAAGATATCGTGCTACTGAGTGACGAATCAAGTAAGTTGCAAGTTTTCCTCGATCACCTGAATGATAGTGCAGATATGTTTGATGTGTGTTTTGCACCTTTGAGGTATAAAATGTTGGAGGAAAGGATTGGCTCAAAACGAAACCTTGTTCTTGCAGAGGAG
>LUCM01007409.1:154055-254129 GCA_008360955.1 Fasciolopsis buskii
CTAAATTGTTGAAGAATACTAGAGTTATTAGTCAACAATTTAGGCGATTTCTTTCCTGATCGCGTGTTTTCGATATGTCCGTTAAATTAACCAGACACCCGTACTAGCGAATAAAGTGAACATTCAAAAGGATGAAGCTTTTGAAGTAAATGTGACCTAGGGATGGAATCAAAGACGAAAGGACGATCAGGAAAATGCATCTAACGGAATTTACAGAGTTGTTCAATGACTTGTGAACAAAGTGCACTGAATATGATATCGCATCAAGAGCGCGATTTGCAGACGAAGTCGAGGTAATCGAGTGCAGCTGGAGTGTATCGTATTAGGTTCAGAAAGATAGTCATGAGGAGACTTGATTATAGTCGTTCAGGGAGAATGGTGAATGCTTCCCTCTTGGGAATCGCCCCAGGAAGTGGTGAATTCCATCAAGCTGGAATGTTACAAAAAGTTTATAATAAGAGCACTTGCGTATTCAGACAACACGGGCATCATATCTAAAGACACAAGAAGGTAAAAAGACATCTAGAGCATCCGTGGCTCCAGGCTTGTTAGTTTTAAGTAATTCAATGATCTCATCCATATCTGTAAGTTCAATCTCGGGAAGTCCGTAGAGCGATGTGGTGAAAGGATAAATGTGGCAGGCTTGATGAATGCAGCACTGCGGACATCATTTATCTGATTGGATTTAAGAAAAGCGTTTTGCGCAAGACGAGAATAATTTTTTACTGTCATAACGTTGAAACGATGATCACTGTCAGAGATAGAAACATGAAGTTTGACGAAAAAAATATTTGGTTGGTTAGATAGGACTTTCTCAATATTTGCAGTCCCACGAGTGAGTGAGAGACGTAAATCCGTCGGTTCGATTGCAAATAATGTAGTTTGAATGGGGCGGTTAGACCCTCCTGCGATCAAATGGAAGGTGTTATCAAGGAGAGCAACAATGACAGAGATGAAGTCGACTACTAAAACAACAAACCTAGGATGACAAGATACAATCAAGCACTCAATATAGATACATGAGTGAGAAAAGACCGTGAAGAAGTGGACATGTGTGACAACCATTCCATCGGTGTAATTTCACACGGTTCTTTATCGTGTCGAAACCGAACGAACTTATCAACAGGCACGACGGTATTATCCATGTCAACATTCAGTCAGGATTCTTGTATGTGTTCAATGAACGTGTTACGATAAACGCATGAATTCAGTACGCATGACGAGCCAGCAATGTTTCCGAAGAGGGAGCGTACATTTGTGCAGACTAGAAATGGAACAGTCTTTTCGTTTGGTGGTAGTTGATTGACGGGAGCCTGTTATTCCCCATGGCAGCGTTTTCTCGAACAAACGGGAGACGTCGGATGTGAAAAACTAACGAAGTATGAAGACAAACAATCCACAATACAAGATTTACACTGGAGAATAGTTTACCTTGAGTAGGAACATTGAACAGACTTATTGTTCCCAAACAGTGACCGTCGATAGTACAACCAACTGCAGCGCAAATATTCAAGATGCCAATCTCTATTTTGTCTAGTCCTAACTAAAATATTGATATGATCATGAGCAACAATACTGATGCACTTAATGTGGAACGGCCAGAGAAGAAAGCAGATATTCACCGGTTGTGAACTAACGGACAAGTATGCGGACCTCACATAGGGAGTTTAACGCTGGGGGTTACGTCCTGCAGTTAAGCGTACCATAACTTCGTAACTTGCTGCAATTCTGGTCCAATTCGACGGGCACTCACCAACAACGTTCCCTACCTATAGTGTTCGATTTATGGCATTTGTACTTCAAGCGTTCCCGTTGCAACTTCCAGTAAATCCAAAGTAATTTCATCGGGGTCTTTTGACGTTTCAGCTGATTCTAACACTGTTGTCAACTCACGTTCCGGCACTCAACTGGGTTGCTGGTGATCAGAACGTGTCCAACGCCTTTCATATCATCTAATCCGTGGAACCATAATCCACTGGTTGAACTGAATTCACGTGGTTAGTCTGTGTGGAAGACCAGGAGGTGAGGATGTACAATCTATACCGTTTCAATATTGAGTTCGAAAAAAATGACATTGAAATGAGAAAGTGTAAAGTGAATGTGAGAAACTGTAAGTTTACTTTGAGAACCATTGGCCGTGGTAAACTTCGCCTATCTCTGGTGCATATCACTGGCCAATTAAGCACATCGGCCACCAGTCCATGATTAGCCACTTCTTTTTTCACACTCCTTGTAAAAAGAACTAAGACAAACCTCAGTCTTGCGTCATGCGCGCTATGGACGGACGTCAACATAGTGTGATCCTAAGCAGTTCGTTGATTTGGGTGAGGCTGAAATCTGTCTTAGTTCTCTTCACAAGGAGTGTGAAAAAGAAGTAACCGATCATAGACTGGTGACTGATGTGTTTAATTGGTCAATGAGGTGAACCAGGGATAGAAGAGATTCACCATAGCCGCTCGTTCTCAAACTAATCTATTACTTTACATTTTCTCATTTCAGTCTTGTTTTTTCTGAATCCAATCATGAAATGGTATAGAAAAGCCCGACGGTATGCGGTTGAGAATAGACCGACTCTATTGGAGAGACATACACACAAGCACATATTTGATAAACGCATCAAACTGATTGTCTTTCGAGCTCTGCTAGTTGAATTTAGTCTGTTACACATGGTAGAATAAAAGTAGTCCGATCAAATTCTTGTATCGTGATTAGGGGAAATATTGTTACGGCTTACAGGAGAACGCTTGGAACGAGGAAAACCCTACAAAAAGGAGCCAGACTATTGCCAGTAAAGCATGCAAGCCATACGCCTCACTTTTCGTGAAATCAATTCGGTATCCTATAGAGTTCCGTGAAACGAGTCATTCGGAAAATCAATCAGAAACTGACAAATCGATATAAATTACTTTACGCTGGCTTGAGTTATCGTCAATCTCTATCATTATCAAGATACACGGGAATACTTAAGTCTTTTTTGAAGCAATTCTTGTATTTTAAATTGGCCACTTTACGGAGACCTAAGGGAACATTGAACATGAAAACTGAATTTATATGGGAAATAAAACAGGATAATAATGAGAAATATTGAAACGGCCTTAACTTGTGATTCTCACAGACTGCCCAAAGTGGCTTCCATTGGCCGACTTGCAGAACAGCATCATCTTTAATTAGTGTTCCTAAACTCTTATTAGTACTGACCGAGGGTAACCTTATCCAGATATTCACAGATATTTTTGGCATACCGACTTGCTGAAACCAGGTCGTGGTTCGATCGCCTTCGCTGAGCTCATTCAGTTTAGGGATCAATCAAGCAATTGAGGTCATATAGAAACCTATTGAACAATATCTCTGAGGCAACTCAGTTTGAGTATTACCATTCATACAACAGATCAAATACTTTTTAATGCCATAATTTTTCATGCCCTAATATGTCGGGAATTGTTTCAGCCGTATTAGGAAGTACAATTTTCACCTACTCTAACGACGGGCGGCATCCCACTCTCAACCAATGATCAACCAACTAGCTGGTTTGAAATACGTCGTTGTGGTTCAAACTATACTCGGTTGAAGTTGGAGGTGACGAAGAACAAGCCCAATATCTTCTTCTGACACAAAACCAACTGTCCAGGTGATAAAAATTCTCTCCTAACTTTCACGCTGTCCTAGCCACGCTGGGTCTCCTATTCTATCGTACTGCGCCTAGCCATGCAGAAGACAGGGGAACAAGGCAGGGTCTAGTCTGCTTTTAAGAATTCTACCGAGAAGACATTTTGAAATAGGCAAACAATCTAATCACGTTGTAAGGTTGGAGGCTGATGGCAAATATCTCTTCTAATGCCACAAACACATTTTGACCTCAGTGAATAGATTTCATATAAACTTTCGTATTTCCTCTATGAATGAAATTCGTTATGTCCGGACCAGAAGTGCGATTGTCGAATCAACCAAAAGCGCGTAAATGAAAAAACACCTTGGACTGAATGATAACTGCTGCTGCTGCTGCTGCTGATGCTCAGCGTAATGTATTGTGACATGATCGAAGTTCAGCTTAATATTTTTGCTTATCACGAGGGAAATGTACATTGTTGTTCTGAGATCGGATTATTGGGATGGGAACAGTGGTACTGGCGGCGTTATGAACCATCACTGACTGAAGAATACGCTATCGCATAAATCGCAACTGGTTGACGTCATTCGAATGGCTCAGGAAAGATGAAAATTAATGGTAATCTCTACCTGAAAGGACATTGTTGCTGTCCAGGAAATAACGATGAACAGTTGATAAATTCACCGCTAGCGAAGCCAGCGGAATTTTACAATCACTCATTAGATTTGGTTTGGAGACTTTTGTATTGGATCCAGGCAGTCAGTTGCACATTCCAGGAGCAATGAACTCACTTTTCGCATTTGCACTTTGGCACGAATCCAAACACTGGATGAACGCACACAGAGACACGTAAGTGACGTCACTCATACTTATATCCAAACAGACCGGTGAGCGTGAACGTTGTCTAACCTACACATGCTTTGTGTGGGAAACGGATAACTGATATTTCTTTTACCCTCACCGATGTATGTAAGACGCCGCAAAGTGTACCAACAAAGTGCTTGATTTTTGGGCGAACTGCGGCGGCATCTCTTGGGGTGATAACTTATACGAATCCTCAAAACCAGAAGTACGAATAACAATAGATGATGAGAAAGTCAGCGACTTACAGCTCCAACTCTCGTATTGCTAACAACAGCAACGACGATAACCCCAATTTTTCTTGGAATGCTGCTTGTCAGTCGACAGACTAATTTGGCTAGCATTTCATCCTAGATAATCCAAAGAGTTGGTAAGTGCCTCATCAGCATAACTGAAGTAGACCGACATGCTTTTAACGGTTCGAATTCGAGGACCTAGCGCGTTGCAGAAGTAGATTTATCGCCCCATTTCTTTTGCAACCATTGCCACTCTTCGCTCTATTAGGAGGCACATTTTTCTCTCACTATATGGCTCAGTTTTTCTGTGCATGTTGTTGGCATTCGTTTTCTCAGTACTCATTATCCTTTCTGATTGGTTCATCTTCAAGTGAGAATAGCGAATACAGAAGGCCAGATTGACGTTTACCAACTTGGGACGTCGACGCGCCAGCCGATTGTCGACCGAAAATCGATTTTTCACACCAGGGGTGGAGTCGACTCTGCCCTAGGGCTCAGAAAAATGGCCGTTAAGGGCAGATGCGTGAAGACCTTTCGTGTTTCAGCACCATTGTTTTCATATTGTTGGCAGAATATAGTGAGAGAACTTGACAGTAGGGCGAGGGTTGGGCGCAAGCTACTGGGTCCTAGGGTTCATCTTTATAACATATTCTGAATCAGAATAAACTGAGGTGGTTGAGATGCGTTTTGTGCATCCACGCACAAAGACTGTTTCGTACGCTGTTTTCCGAGGCAGGCAGTGATTGTGAGATGGTTAGAGGTGGCCAGACAATGACTTTGCAAAATAATATGACTGGTGTGGGTTCAGTTAGACCGCCGGTTTGAGGTATACAAAATCCCCCAATGACAGTTGACGACGGCGAGTGACATGTCGCAGTCAGAAATGTTCTTGCGTGGAAAATCTCTCCTCTTTTGAGCAGTCCAACTTGTGATTTAGCAATCAATCTTCCATTACTCCTCATTCTTTTTTCTCTTTCATTAGTTAATGCTAAGGGACAGCAAATTTGGATCACTCTAGCACAAGGCTAATGATCGTACAAACTGAACTGACCGTTTCATTCGAATTCATCGGATCACTAGCATAAATGGGGTTCCCACCGATTCAGCCTTGATCGACCGAGTAAAGGATTATGTGGGTACAATCAGGGGAGACTTCTGATAACGCGACTGACCACGTGAGTTCCGTGGACAGCATGGATTCGCAAAACAGGCAATTTGACGAGGGTTGAGAAAACTGGTACGAGCAGCAGAAATAAAGAATAAGCTTTCCGATTTTGGGTCCCATTTGTATAGGCCTTCGAATTTTACAATTGAGTCTGCTCGTAGGCGGACTTCTCGGGATGCAACGCTGAGATCAGCTTACCTTAATCTTCTGAAACGCAACCAGGGAACCATATCGAAGAAGTTGCATCAGTACCTAGAATACTCAAATTAGCGAATGGAGGATGTCTAGTTGCCCTCTATTAAGATGAATAAACAGTGCAAATGAAGGTAGCTGAACCGTCTAACCGTATCGCTTAGTGTATTCAAGTATCATTGTAAAAAGTCTCGTGCGCCCCAAAGCGCCAATCCAAAGCAACCTATTCGGGGTAGTTAATTGGTTTAGGTCTTTATGCCTTCTCACCGCCTGACGGAATGACCATCTCGAAAAGCAGCCTCCACTGAGCCAGTTGATCCGTTGATGTGTGATGACTGTTCGTGAACTGCTTTTCGTTTATTTGCGTACATGTTACTACTCGCAATAGATGACCTTGAATTACAGAAAAATATGCGAATTCGATTTGTGTCTTGATTGTCATTGTTGTGATTCATTCTCAAATGCATCCGGATATTTCCATTCATTCGGTCGGGTAACCAGGACAACAAGATAAATACAACACATCTCTGGACCAATATACGTATTGATATTCCGAGGTTCCTGGGGCCCACAACCCTAAGCATATCTCTTGAGGCACTGACATAGTTATTCCTTTATCTTCTACTAACAGTACCACGAAACAACTATTGCTCAACCACCAACAATCCCACGTGTATTTCGTCCGCTTCTGAGGCAAACAGGAGGGCCGAACTTACCACCGCTTTATACGCTCGAACTTCGATAGATAATGGACGACACAATAAGTGCCTCACTTTTGTAAATGTTAATCGAGTTCTGTGAAAAATAAATGAGAGTTCATCTATTGTATCACTATCTGGCGAGATACAGCATCCTAAGTAAACAAACCTATCTACTTCACCCAACTCCTGGGAAAATGTGGTTCAGCTTCGGGACAGTGAACTTTTGCAAAAGCAATTTGTATTTCAAGATTGAAAACGCATCTTAAATACAGCTAAACTGTGGGGAAGGTCATCGACGGATAATTAAAACTTGCATGAGTTTGAGTTCACAAGCACAACATTGTCCGGATGTTCAAAATGGGATAGTGTACTCTCTGACCAGATACCAATGGGACCATCCTCACATGAGGACTGGACCACTTCCATAGTCATTGTAACAGAAGATGAAAGAGAGCAACGGTGTTGAAAACCATTACGTCTTGTGAACTCGAGCAAAAGATCACCGTAAACAGGATCAGAAGAGAGAAGTGAATTTATCTGGCCCAACTTTCAGTAAGAAGCATCCCCAAAGAAATAAACAGTCGATTGAGTGAAACTTTGCTTTCAGATCATTTCGAACCGAAGTTATGAAGGCTGTAAGTATCTTAGGCTAAATTATTTTGTTGATACAACCCGTACCGAGCCGGAAAGTGACTTGCTTCTAAGGCATACACTTTTTGAAAGTACTAGATAATCGACGAAGAGTAGCCCTGACAAACGGCTTAGATGCGGTACCAACTGAACTAATCCATTTGTGGTTCTCGCGAGAACCTGTTGGCTTTCTTGCAAGTCGGTACACAGCAGTTCCAACCGGACCAACTCGACCCTAATGAATTTTTAAATTTTAACTCCAGAACTTCATTATCATCTCTGAAAAAGGACGGGAAACCCATCGGGTTTAGAAGCCTTATGCGTCTTCTTCAGCCGATATCATTGGAAGTTCTACCGGGGAAGGGGGCCAACCGAATTGGTACTTGAAGGTGTATGTACATCGCTCCAGAAAAAGGTATCGAGATTTAATCAGTCCAACATCGAATTCCTCGATCTTTTGATTAACACCAGTATTTCTTGCCCCAGTATATCTAATAAACCTGTAAACGTTGCTGCAATTTCCGTGAATCATTTTCTCATCTAGTTCCTTACAGTTCGTAGTCAGCGAATGTTCGTGGTCATGTCTCAAATCCCTGGTTAACTTACACTAGTCGCATAAAACGACAACCACCACCTATCCGGTTACCTGCAAATCCTTCTTCAACGCAGATAATCGACCACAATTCAGAGCATCTTCCACATTCCGGGCGAAGTGGATAGCTTCACTCAGGGTCAGCACTTGTCCTGGGTAAGCGTTTGGATCCAGTCGTGATCGACGCTGATTCTCTGCCGATCCTTCACCCAAACATTGGACCAGATTTTCACTGAGTGTCGACTGCATTTCCGTAGCCAGACGTCCAAGCCATATCTCAACTTCGTTAGTCAACTGGATGGGACGTTGTAACGGGACAACTTCCCCATCCAATGAACACATTGCCGTCAAGGTGGCAACAGATGTTTTGCCCGAGGCCAACTCGTCCAATCCGTCAAACTGTACATGATGAATACCCTGAAAAAGCTTGCGCAGGTGTGTTTGAATCACAGCCGGATTGGTGGACTGACCCAAAATTTCCAACAGATCGTCGTCGCCCAGAAAGTAGAAACGTGGAAAGATGCTGCGCTTATCTTCCAGGTATTCGTTCAGTGCCCGTTGACAACGAGCCAATTGATCCTGTAACAAGGAGAATGAACATTCTACATTTGAATACTAATTTATAGGCAAACAAAAAAGCGATCGATAATCTTTCTATGATGGTTTCAAAAGGTCTGACCATAAATACCACGAAAGTAATTTTATATTGGACTAACTAATTACCCCTGAGGTTGTCTAAATGTCCTTATCACCGGCCCTTCGGAAAACTGAATGCACCGCCAATTCATGTTAGGACTTCTCCATTCATATGACTTAAGTAGCTTTTCATGTCTTCATAAACAAAACTTTGTGTGAAGTCATGTGAAAAACTTAAGGCAAAAACTTGATTTCGGGCAGGTCAGGCTCTTGTATAGCAGATCCAAGAAAACCAGCTGCATTGTTTGGTGACATTCGATGATCTCATGGGTGTCGTGACCAATAGTGCACTCGTTTTCCTGCCCAGTTTATGCTCACTTGATGATTCAAACAAATGGACTTACCTTTAGGTCCTTACAACACTGCTCTAATTTTTTGTCTTCAAATTGCTAGTTTTTCTACTGGCAAACACACTGGCGCACCTTTTACTTGCCTGCATATTTGAAAGCTGGTCTTTGAGAGCAGTTCCTTTCAATCCGGCAACCAAACTGACAACACGGTTGTCCATTTTCAGGGCTTGTAACAACCGACGAAATTCCGCATCTACTTGGGCAAAGCGTGCAGTTTCTCTTGGTAATGCACCGCGGCCTAGAATCGGCTCCAGATAGACCCACCGTCTTTGAACTGACTGCAACCCGGTTAGTCCATGATCGAGATCAGCCAAACGTTGGGTCCATGCGTTAGCTCGATCAGCAAAACTGTCGAAATAAGGTGAATCTTGTAAGGAAGCTAAAAGGGCCATATTATCGCCAACCTATAGGCGGATGAAGGGAGAAAAAGGGACGATTTGGTCAACGCGAAGTGACTGATCAGTGATTTCCAGATGCTTTAATTCATTAAAAACATGGCGTAACACCGTAACTCTGGGAGTCATTACGATTGGAGATACACCAGATACCAACCGCATCGGATGCGCTAGGAGTAGAAATGAGACGTTCTCCCGTGCTTGGACAAACAGGTTACCTTTGGGCTGACCAACAGTCTCCTGAAGCCAAGCCACAGTTTTTACGACCACACGTGCTGTTCGGTGGGGCCTGGTTGTCGCTCGAACTTGTCCCTTGGTATCCATCAGGCCGACTCAGCAACTTGGTGAGACTTGTTAGGGGAAAACCACTCCACATCCTCATAATGTCAAAAGACTGATCATAAGCGTTTACTACCACCGTCTAAGTACATGCATATGAAAAATCGGCCCACAGACATTTTAGGGCCTTAGTTAGAGTCAATACTAAATGCAGTTGTTTTTTCAGTCACATCGATATTTGGATCTAAACCCAGAAAAGGGTTGTACATTGCAAAGAGAGGCTTCTGGCGGATGTGAAATACTCTAGGCCACTTTTCTTCGGCGCGATGAGTCGTCCAAATGTGAAGTGCGATCAAATCCAGATCAGGACTGAACGCCATACTCCTCTGGGGTCAGTCGAACAATGCACAGGCTGGGAATTCGATCGACTGCAAGTCGGAGGACAAATACGGAACCAGCCAAGCCCCCGGTTGGCAAACGGGTTGAAAGTGATTTGATAATTGTGACGAGCCCAGAGGCGTGCGTGTACAAAATTAAGGCTCAAGAAGAGGCAATAAGTGCGTTGGATAGGGGCAAACAACAAATGTGCTTTAACCCGAGTAGACCTGTACAAATGTCTTGGTTATGGCAAATCAGGGCTACCGTGGTGTTGACGGGCTGGAGGCTATCTGATGGCTCCTGCTTGATTAAGCTGGGCGTGATTGAACTGGGATCGAGCCGAACGACTAGAGCTACCAGAGCTGGCGATTTCAAAAACCAGATTTCAAAACATGCTATTTCCAAGTTAGATCAGATTTGTAGTGAAAATATTCGGAATTGGGCAAGAATATCCCTTTTCTTCACAAGACCTCGCAAAAGCACAAAGACTAGTGGGTCGTAGAGTAATGCACAGACTAATTAGTACACATTAAAATACGTACGTACAAATATGATCATATAAGATGAATCACGTTACGGAGTTATGCAAATGAGACCCCAATAGGCCGTTCCCGAATAGGACTGACATCATTCCGAACTACTAGGGGGAATGGTATGGTTGAAATACTTCATGCTGCTTGTGGTATGCGAAATGCGAGGTGAAAAGCCCAGTTGGTGATGATTGGTGGCTATGGATCAAGTCCTTTAGACTGCAGAAAATATCAAAACTTGCAGCAGAGGTGCTTGGCAAAGCCATACTACTTGGTCAGCTTATGGTAACCATTTTTACCAATGAAAGTCACTCACTACTAGCGACTTTCCGCATACTTTTGCTATCAAATTGAATTACCGCTGTATATATTAGTGAGTCAAACAATTAGTCTATTCCGTTTAGAACAAATGAAACCGCAATGACCATCAAATGAAACGTGATTGCATGGATTAGAGTGCATCGGGTGAATAGACAATAGAACAACACATCACAGGGATTAATCTTTAGGTTTATTCTTCTACGGGGACGTATGAAGTTGAATCTGAAACAAAATGCACCGTAGTATTAGGAATCCTATTTTTCTCCACTTCCCCTTCTGACCGTATGTCAGAATGTTTCCTCCCATAGATAAAGTGAGGGCGAATGATAAACCATCACCGAAGAGGGAGTTGGCAAACGACAGGGTGATTCTAACTCGGGAAACTCAGTTCCAGACGCATAACTAAAACGAACTCAAGCCGTTAGTTTTGAACTTGGTCGATACGTGAAGGACTGAAGATGTTTACCTTTGGTGACCATTCAAAACAGAGTGGTAGACTTTAACGGATATCTACTGCTTTTGTGAAAGTTAACGTGTTCGGTTGTGCCATTGGTAAACGAAAATGCATTACACATCTAACACAACTGATTGGAAAAAGGAGAGAATGTCAACTGCATTCACTCCTGTTACACATCGTTAACGGAATTCTCAAGTTGGATTGGAGGAAATACGGGAAATCGTTGATAGTAACACGAAGGACGAGATTTCAACCAATTGATACCAATCTAGATCGAAAACGAATTTTACTCAAAAAGCTGGTAGAGTACACCGACTAAATCAAGTATTACCTTTTGGGATAAAAGAAACCCTGACCAGATTTTTCGAATTTAATGACACAAAACGTTCGCTCTTCATCATACCTGGCTCACAATATCCTTCCAATCTTTGACCAGGGAAACAGTCTGACCAGAACTGTCGGTGTATTCAGTCAAAGTGAAAGTGGCACTCGCACCCCATACATCCAATTCTTGCAATGCTTCGCGCACAACTACCTCAGCTTGGGCCCGATGCGTTAGAGTTTTCAAGGCTTCCGTGTGCTCTACAATCGACCGGGACACGGACAAGAGATCACCGAATGTTAATTGTTCCAATTTGGTTCCTCGGGGTAAGCCGATCAAACGAAACAGTTCGAGCCAATGATCCGGAGACAGTGCATCTCCACGAACCCATTTCAGAACGGGCACAACTTCCTGTGTAGTGATGTTCAATGCAGATTCAGGACGATAAAGTCCAACGACGCAAATATTGGTGTAGTTGAAAAGGTGTGAAACAAGTTGCAAACCAAATGAATGAACATGCTAGCCTGAAAAACTTTCATACACGATAACAAAAAAACACTGTGCACTTAAGCTTTCATGGGTGATTGATTTGAAACACTTGCAGTTCAAGGTCAGAGATATCGTCTTCCTATAATCAAGCTGAGGGAAGTCTAAGTTTCTATTTATACCAGCCCTCCCCATCATCATTTTTGTAATGGTCAATGTAAGTGTCTCGTGAATACAAGTCGCCCATATATTCCCTTCACTTAATTAGCTAAAACATCCTCGATGAAATCATCGCCATTTAAGAACAATATTCTCAGATTTACACTAACACAACGTTTTTTCCCATCATTTAGTTGCTCTTCGCTATAATTTAGTAGCCGCCTGCTTCATCTGAACACTTATGTGTAAGCATGACTTCAGTTGGGCAGCCAAGTTACACGGGGTTTGGCCCGACAACTTAAAGCTTATTTGGATAGGTAAACAAGAACATTTTACTTTAAATAGGGCCAACTACCATAACCTGAGGAAGCCTGCAGGAATGCGAGGTCGTCATTCGGATCAGTTACGTTCGCACGGTCGTATGGATCATTTCCACTAGCATTGGCTAATCGGATGACTCCCGTCAGCTTCTCGAATCGTTCCGGAGTACGGAACCAAATGTGTGTGAATTCGGTCAGCTCGGGTGGGGAACAGCAAACGACTAGCAAGTTCACACAATGCCGGAGCTGCAAACATTTCAGTTCCCATCAACGCAATCATTTGGACAATCGATTCAAAGTCTAGTCTTATATGGGGGCACAGTCTACCGGTACGGTACTGAAGACCAGCTTATTGCCGTCCGTCAGGCCAAATGGGACAAGTCGATGTGCCTTATCTGAGCGACACATCAAAATTCATGCTCTGTAGAAGGTTGAAAATAAACTGAAATAAATTTTGACAATGTTATCACAGTGTGGGTGGCATAGTGCCGAATTGCTTGCAGACCCTCGTCAACGATAGTTTGGGAAAAGTAACGAATATGCCAACTTAGAATGCGGTTATGTTAAACAAACTTTATCTATATCCGTTTTTCTGTAGTCGCCCTGTCAAGACTCAAACGATTTAGGCACAGATCATTACTGTAACTTCTTGAACCATATTTAATGAAGAATGAAAACCTCTACCTAAAAAACCTCTCGGATCTAAGTATGGTCAGTCACAAACATTCGAAAAGCAAAAGCAACAGACGACGCTAGAAGAACGTTACAAACTGTGACCGCTGATGTGACAACGTTTCAAGATATATATATATATATTCCTTGAAAATTACCACTGAGAACATTGAGAAAACACAAGTTGGCGAACAAGCTCGTTTTCAGTGATTCGTACTCATGCCATTACATCACTATATATATATATATATATCTTGACAAAATATTTTCACTATAGGAAGGATTGGATTAGTCATTTACGAATATGGGTGGGGAAGGGATTTGTGGTGTTAATTGTTTTGTTGTCTAGGGTTTGTATTGGGACGGGGGGTGGGCCAAGGGATTTGAAGCGCAACCACAAATTGTTTTTGAGGCGACACTTTGCCAGCCTGGATTGTTGACCTCTGATCCTTATACCAGGGTCCGAACAGCTTGCGTCACATTCACGGTAGTGTGTATAGTCTGTGCTAGATGTGAAAACGGACTTGCTATTAAGTGATTTAATTGCTTCCAGTGCCTAACCGATGCGGTGTGTGCTCACGGAATGCGTTCAGACAAGCGCCTGGTCGTGCGGCCGAATTACAAGTGTCCCACAGGAACATGTGAATGAATAGATACAAACGAGGCTGCAGATCACCGGGACTTAGTCTTTCAACCATAATGACACTACGGGGCGGGATTTGAAAGGATTACGAAGCTTGCTGCGTAGAATGTTTATTGATACACTAGTCAGTCTTCGTCGTGCTATTTCTGCTACGTGTCACCTTAAAATGCAGAGAATTGTATAACTGCATGTCTCTCACCGTCGCCCTCCTAAGGAAGCTTCCTGTTCTGTCTCCAACATCTTGTCCGATTAATTAAATTGGGAACCAATTTTCAGTGAATATCTCTTCTGACCGCTGCCAGTTCAGCTTCAAGAGTATCTTCTGTGCATATTCTTTTTGCCTTGGCAATCAACATTAATTAAGTCCTCTTCACATTAAGAGGTACAAAGCTTTGTGGAAGTGATGTATTGCCTCAATTCCATGTGGATTCTTCCTGTGTACGTGAACGCTGAATTGAGCCGTCCTTCTCGACGATTAGTCGTACATTAAGAAAGCTATTTCACTGTTTTCAGCTCCATCTCTGTTGTGAATTTCAAATTTGCGTGAGCCGAGTTGAACACATTCAACAGTTGGTTAGTTTTCGTCGAGGGTTGAGTACACAGAGTTCATCCACATAATCCAGCTGTATAGGTAAGAGGATTGTATTGACTGACTCGAGTGGTCACGTTCCAGCTTTTGCCAAGAAAATGTCAGCTAGTAGCCCGGAAAAAAAAAAAAACCGAAGTGGGGATCCCCATCGCCCTACGCCGTACTTTGACGGTAAATTTGATTAATTGAAATTTAAAATTGGACGTTGTAGGTACAAAAGAACAATAGTTGTTTCAAGGTCTGCTATCGGAAGAGTGTGCTTAAGCTCATTGGGCTTCTCGATGCAAGTCAACAGAGGTATTCGATTGTCCTCCGTGATCGAACGTTGGTAAAAAAGGGCGGTGACGTTCACTAAAAGAAAACATCCAACCTATAAGTAAAAATATTTTGGTCAAGACATATATATATATATAGTGATATATATATATATATACATTGTCCCGTTGAAATCAACCCAACCTATCCCAGTACTATAGAATACATGCAATCAGGATGAAGCACGATTTCACTTCATAGCATGAGAAACTCACCCAGTAATGGTCTATCTCCTTTTGCAGGCGTACTGTCATTGGGTTGGCTTCCGTGGAGCGAAGTTTATTGAACCAGGTGGTAAGAAATTCGTCAAACAAATAACACTTAGACCTGCAATTGAAACACAACTTTTTTTTAGTATAAAAGTGTGCACATGAGTAGAATGTTGAGTGATAGCATTATAATGAATATATAAAACAAAATTTACCGGAACGATATCCAATCCTCTTGTGATAGCTGTTCCAGTTCAGTGGAAAAATTCTCATACTGTGTCCACATTATTTCATGCTCATCCAAGTCCTTGGCCACGTCATCGGCTGCGGCAAATGAAGGCGCTGTCATCTCGAAGTGCTCGTAATCACGTCTAAATGGTTATAGGGAACGAGTGGCAACAAACAACACAAAAAATATCACGGTAAGGAGGCCTATTTGCACGGGAACATATACAGACCTATTTAAGAAGTACCATCATGCATTGGACTGAGCTAACTGCAAAGAACCACTTCATGAATTAAGGGGAGACATGAGTGTGGGGAATTTTTGCATATTATGAAACAACTACAAGTAAGGCATTTAACGACGATATGTGAAAAATCCACCCAAATGTCTGTTCCGATTGACCAAAAGTGGTTCTAAGAAGAAAAATCGCATTTGCAAGCTACTTCATCTTACTGACGTAAAACTGAACCGTCTATGTAGTGTGTTGGTTCTCCATTACTCCGAACCAATCATTTTCGGCGGTTCTGGGGCTTTCTGTTCCGAATTTTTACCAATCTAATTAACTACCGATGCCATCAAAACGAAACTGCAAGTTGACTTGTTTTCATGGCTTCCTTACTTCGACAATCTAAGGATTTTTGTTAGTTGGCTTTTCGGAGCCAGAGATCCATTCGTCCCTGTCAATCGTTTGGGTAGAGGCCGTAGGAAGTCCTTCGTCAAGACTTAGCAGCTTTGGCAGTATTTGGTTATGCACGATCAAGTACTCAGTTTCCGCAGAAGCCAACCTAATGCACAAAAGTGAAGAGAAGCAGTTCACCGGTAAAAAACTCCACTAGATAGTTGTAAGTATTGATTAATTCGAGTTTCTCTCTGCGGCGGGAGAAGTGGTCGCACTTCGTTGAGTAGCTATTACTCGCCGTAGCTTTGAAACTCCAATCTCAGTAAATGCTCTCTTATCCCGGACCGCTTGATCCTCTGGATGAACAGAATAATAGACTAGGTTTGACAGCGAGAATGTACTTAGTGCGTCAGACGAAAGACAACGAGGTATTGCGTGACAAACCTGAAGAAGCTTCCTCACGGTGTCTTCGTTCAGGTCCCCGGGCTCGGTTAATGTCCTTTTGCGTGAGAATTACGAATTAATGGTTCCGGTTAAGGTTCCCGAAGAAAAACTAATCCCACCTTGTGAGAGGCCGTGAATTATCGCGTGCTGAGATAACTGCAGCACCCTTCCTAATGGGAAATTGGTAAACTTCGTTCTTACGACATAGGAATCGCACAAGATGCCACAAAAAACTGCAGCTCGTAAGAGTTGGCTGATCGAAGCACAACACCAACAGGAATACGTAAATCTGAGATATCAGTTGATTAGAAGCCTGCTAAACGGCCATAAGCATTACGTACGAAAATGTGACAATGAAGAAGGCTTCAGCTACTGATAATAGCCACAATTGTTAACGAAAAGTAGAGAGTACTGGTTCATGAAAACTGGCTCACTAATTCATTCTAAATCGTTGCTCAGGGTATTCCAAAAAGTGACCCATTTGATGTTCATTTCATCATGCACCTTCTAATTACGCTCGCAAGCGAAAAGATGCACGTAGGTATAAGTTCTCCACCAAAGACAAAGGTCGTCAGAGAAACAGGACTCCTGTAAAGCAATAAAGCGTCTGCAACAGAGGGATATCATCACCTTTTTCGAAAAACGGTGTGAAAGATTTAACACTGACGTTACTATATCTTTTTGGGTTGATGCGCGAAGAAGACTACAGTGCCAAGTACTCGTGTAAATCCTTGATTTTATCAATTTATAAGCAATATCGTAGATCCTCGCACGAAAGCTGTGAAGGAATTAATTTGATAAGAACAACATCCAAACTCTTCTTGAGCATTATCTTCCACCAGTTATCAAGTGCTCGCGAATGTGTGAGAACCAAGCCGTTCCACGATCCGGTCGGGATAATAATACTGATCACGTCTTCTCTTAATGATAAGTGTTAGAACTCCCGTCTCCTTATTGATATAGAAAGGGTATTTTAATCAATCGGCTCTGTATTTCCATGGCGCTGGATCTTAACGAAAGGTGTGCCGGGTGAATTTTTCTTTTTTCCAATAACTACATGCAAATAACCGAAGCGGGGACCATCCACCCGAGCTCACCGCGAAGAGTGGTTTATGAAATAATTCACCATGTGACACCATCGCTCCCAACAAGGATGAAACAGCTGTACAGTGCTTCCGTGGTTTCTTAATGGTGAGTTGAGCGATGATGTCATGTAGTAAATTAGTCCATGAAAACATTCGATCATCTATTAACACATAAAAAGTAGTTTACATCATAGTTGCTGTCTTTCTCCTTTACTTTCAACTTTTTGGTTGCATTGACTGTGGAAATAACCCTATCCTCACACATGGACGGTGGTTGGCAAACGAGTGGCTGCATGTTCCCAGTGCACAATGTTGATTTAAAAGTTCCAAGCAGTGAAATTTTCCTCGCGGAATGTTAGGGTCATCGTGTCAGATATACCAGAACGTCCCTATGAAGGATTACCAATATCGGAATTTGTCCCGTCTACGGTTTTCTCATGATCTGACTAATCCAACTGACATTACTATTCTCGGTGCCTACTTTCTCATCGTCGACATTTCGCTTTTTATCGGGGTAACTTGTCGAAGGCTAAAATGTAAACGGGAGACCACGTGTGGTCGCTGTTCAAGCTAACGCTTAGATCTGCAATTTCAAATGGGATTTTCCAGGATATTAGCAGACAGAATAAAACACAAAAAGGGCTAGGATTTTCCACGATAACAACGAAAAGCACTCAATCTGGATTGCAGTTTGATAATGAAGAATCGAACTCACTGCGATTCGTGTCATGGTTGTGTGTGGGTCGTATGCATCTTGTAGTTCAAAAGCTCAGCGAATCATAAGGAAATGATTATTTGCTCTGGTTTGGTGCTTTGGAGCACGAGAGCGCATCAGGTCCCATAAGGCTAGGTGTGGTGACAATCCGGAATTCAGCGAATCACAGTGTAGCACTAATCTGGGATAGACTTCAAGTTTCCCTTATTAGATGTGTAATCAGATCGTTCTCATTCCTCATCGGCATTGTGTACACTAGAATGTATCTAACTCAATCGACTATTCAACCTGTCGCTTATGTATTCACCAGTTATAACAGACTAGATGAACTTCTACATTTATCTTCAGATTATGATAAAGATATCCTCTCTTTCGGACATTGCGAGAACACGGTAAGGTGCCTTGCGATAAAAGGTCATCTTCTGACGGAAGAAATTGCAAAGCTGGTCAGATGTGAGTGATTGATAGGACTCAAAATAGACCGCGCATGCATAAAAATCCATTCGTTGACGTTATTGTTCCCCTTCTTTGTTATCCCATTCATATTAATCCTACCCAGGATTGACCTACGTGTTAGTTCTCGCTATCGAACCCTATTGGCCAATCAGTTCGTTCTATCGGACCAACGTGATCATATCGCACATGTTCATCCACGCATCGTGCCGCGCGTGCACTGAACTTGAACGCTTGTCAAACGGTCTGATCCGGTCACATTGTTTGCTCCCCCCAGTTCGGCTACTCGTGAGGCACGCATCAGTGTTTACAATAATAGTGCCGCATTTTGTTCCGGATTCGTCTTTTGATACTGACGCGATCCGTTTTGATCCGCGTGTCACTCTGGCGGCTCAAAGGGGAGTTACACGGACTTTATCAATACTTACTACTCCAAAGAATTTTCTCGTGTTGTGTATCAGGAGTCACTCTGTTCCCACATGTTATCCGTTTTTGCTTTAGGAGTCTGATCGCCTGCATGAGTCTAAGCCGGGCACAAGAGTCTGCTTTCAGAAGAAGGATGGTCGTCGATTCCATGGTTGTCAAAATCCTCAACTTGATAGTTTGTAAAGTGATCAGTCTGTCCCCATCCCCAGCTCCCTCTATCCATCTTACAAATCAATAGCGACACTTGTTTCATCAGGGAATTAGTCTGTATTCTTTCACCAATACATGTGATTGTACAGGACCGACGTTTTGTTTCTGAGTGACGACCCAAACAATTGTAGGTTTTTCTCGATCACCTGGATGATAGTGTAGCTATTTTTGGAACACCGGATTCCAGTATTTCTCGTTGTTTTCATTTTTGAGAAGATGGTGCATTGAAGTAGCAACCAAGACCAAAGCCAGGTGGCGCATGGTAAATGGAGTTAAAAGCTGAGGCTAAATGAAACAGGACCAAGAGAGACTTCACTGAGGATATCTGTTTCTCTAGACATTGTGTACTGGTCCCAAGATGGACGCATTTCGTTAACCGAATTATCAAAAAGATCAAAGCAAAAATCATGCGGCAATCTCGGGGTCCATTGCGCCAAACTCACATCTAACCGGTATCTAGGACAGAGCAAATACACAATCGAACTTCGGTTTTGTTCAGTCGTACTGAATTCATTCGGCCTAATTTTGAGGGTTCACCGAGGAAATGAATCAGATAAAATACCTTTTCGAAAATATACATGACCAACTGAAGGACCTTTCACTAATTTTATCCCAAAGCGAAGGTGGGTTCCAGAAGAAACTAACTGATTTAACTCACTAATACTTGTCCGCATCGAAACGACTCCTGTGTATTATCTTACACCAGAACATGACACGAGATAAAAAAAATGAAGCAGATATCCAAAATGATTTTTTTTCAAGTGTGACAGAGTGATCAGTGTAGTGACCGAAGACATATGCAAGATCAAAATGAGCCCTGTAAGTTCGGCATGGATAGGATATCCGATAACAATCATGTGCTTAGATTATCAAATTCTAGTGCAAAACCAAAAACTATTTGAAATCGAAACACCTCACATGTGATGATCACCGAAAGTGCACACAACCGGTACCTAAAAAATAATTTTATGCATCCAAATCGCATCGTATCACAAGCTGGCGCTATGGTTAGTAATATGAACGAGATCTCATTCAAAAAGTTTTGACGCCTTATCGCGTAAAAGACTTTCACAAGCTTGCTAACATATCGGCAAACATTTATTAAGACTGTCATAAGATGGCTTCTATCGATATACATCTGGCCCCGAAGTAACTGACTGTTTATGGGACCTCCCACATCCCTTCACTATTCACGTGTAATGCAACAGAATTATTTGATTTAGTTTTTCCATTACGATACAGAGGTAGATCGACATTGTGGTGATGGTCAGTCCGGTAAACCTCAAATTAATCATTATATTTTGATCAGTGATGCATGCGAGACTGAATGGCTATTTCCAAATCGATTTTGTACGAACAATGTATGGGGAATAGCTTATGCTGACAGACTGTACACATTTCACCTATGTTTTTGCATCCATGAAGAAGAGGTCAACAGTTGTTTTGATTTTTAAACAACAAACCTACGCGCTTACCAGAACGGAACATACAGCGTCTCATTCCCAGACAACTGACACGGGACGGCAAATATTTACATTTCGTAAGTGTGACACCAGTGGCGTATAAGCATGGAGTAGTAAGGACATTTTATAATCACATCTGAAACACTTAACCATCAGACTTTCTTCAAGAGAAAGAAAACTTTATTCAAACAACACTCGTGTTCAGGGGTTACCAACACACTCCATCGATTTTCATAGTTGGCAAAAGCCGGACGGTGTCCAAATGTACAAAGCAAAAATGAAAGTCATTCACATCAGATTGACCTTCAAGAGAGACCACACTCTCACTGTTGCGTGCCACAAACGCAGTTTGGTCAGAAACTACCACTCAGTTTCGTACTGTGCTGACAACCCTGAAAGAATATTCTGAATCGACGTGAGTCTAGGCCGCAATAACATTCTGCCTTACGTATGACAAACTATTTCACTTGCAGTGATAACGACCGGTACACAAGCAGAACAAGCTAAGTTGATGTTGAAAAATGCAGTAGGCGATGATTTTGATTCCAGCTCGAGGTCACCGACTGCTAAATACCTGACAGTAACCAAACCCACAGTTAGCCACATTTTATCCTTCAAATCTTCTTTTTTGACATAATATTAACCCGAATAAGTCGAAGTTCACCGAAGTCAAGCCAATCGGATTATGTAACTCAGCTTTTCACACCTGAAAGCTAATAGCACGAAATAAGCATTGGACGCAGAGATAATATCAATTCTTTGCTGTACAGAATTCAACCTGTGTGCCTGTTCATTACAGTTTGTAATAATTTGATGTAAATGATATAATTCTCAGACAGCCTTAAGTAAGTGATTGAAAGCAGAAATAAGAAATACTGAAACCCCGTAGTATTTGTTTTCTTTCAGTACTACTGACTTGGATAAAGGACACTCAGTGTCGCAGACTTTATATAGATAAAATTATATTAGAAAGGGGTACTTGATTAAGGCGTTCGATGCACGTACCCGTCAGGTTATGCAGCAAGACAGCCTTCAGTTGGTTGCCACATGCTTTATCGTCTTATTTACAAATGAAAGAGTTAAAAAAATGAATTTTAGATGGCACCACGAGCGAACTACGATGCGCAATGAGCAAACTTCACCTGCACTTTTCGGATCGAGACTGGATGAAACCGCCGGCTTTTTGCTAGCTGGGTCGCTGTATTATGCAATTCAGCATTCGAAACAGAGCCATCAAAAGCAATCAGGCAAACAAATGTCCGGTATTGCTTACCCTGTGTTCCAAATCACTTTTCGATGAGACGACGAGTTTAGCCAGAAGGGATCCTGGAGGTATTTCAACTTCGGATTCGAATGCGCAACTTCTAAATTCCAATTCGGCTTCTCACTGTCACTTTCTGGACAAAAAATTCGAATTGATATTTGATTGTCCACAAACTCGTTTGTTATCAAATCACCGAAACAGTCTTTGGCCCATTAGAGAAACATGTATTCTTTGTTGTAGACTGGATCGGATTTTTAATCTCCAGAAACGGAACCAGAATAATTGTATTACTCTTGGCTAGCATAAATTCCAAAGAGACAACTTACATGAGGTTCGCTCGAGATACCTCTAGATCTCGAAACTCGGCTTGCCGATCTCGAACTAGACAAATCGCCTCTTTGCATTTCTCGCGATCACCACTGTCCAGTAAATCACGTCCAGGTTTGAAGTGATTCCAGCGACTGGTAAATTTTTCTAATGCCGTGAAATACGCCGTTGTACGAGCCTGTACATTGGATTTCATTACCTTTATAGAAAAAAAACGGTAGTGCGAAAGTTAAGATAATGGAAGAGAAGTTTTACTAGCCGTGGTTATTGCGACTATTGATAGCGTCATATGGAAAAGAAAAACACGTCTCACACTTGATTCCATAACCCAATTATTTAACTGTACAGATATCCGAATAGAGACTGCAAATGAGAAGCCCCTTGTATAGACTGAACCCGGAGTTAGGAAAACAAACATCCTTCATCACATGTGTTCTTACAACTTCTCATTCATTTCGGACAAGTGTGTTCAGTAAATTCGGCCGACTTACAAGTGGATGTGGGTTAAGCAATTAGAAATCCACGGTGTTTTTCACCAGCCTTCTTGATCATTTAAATGCCACTCTTTGATGAGTTTCTTGTTTTATGGTAATCAGACGAAATTTGTATTTTATAGACAACTGAAGGCGGGACTGCTGGGCTCGGGGTAATTGGTGTGGATAACGGGCAAATAACGTTGTCGTGATATTTGGTAACTTCTACTCCATTGTTTCGTTGTTGCAGATACTGCTTACTCATTTCGTACAATGACCTTATCTCATTCCGAAGATTCGGTACAGATTGCAGCAGTTTCTGCGCATGTCAAACGTTAACAATTAGGTGTGAAGACCTCTAGTTCATTGGCTCCCGTGGCAGTTATCTGAAAGCGCCAAGTATGAAAATATTCTTTCGGATTAGTGATATAAATCCCTTCAGGTTGTAGTTTATTTTCTGGCTATAGGGAGGTGTAGATATCTCCAAGAGAAGCTAATAAATCTTCTCAAAGCTGGCTAAAATGTCTCCGCCGTACAGAACTATCGAGACAATGGACTGGTACATTCACAGCTCGAACATAAGCCTGACTATTGATGCTTGAAATTTGTGTGTATGTTTTCGGAAGGATTATCGGTGCAATGGAGAAGCTGTGAATTTTGCCAGACATTTTCCCCGATTAGTCACTTTGATTTCGTCATGATTAATTTGTTTTAAATAGTTATAGTAAAAATAGACCCACCCATCGGTTTACCAAGTTGTATAATTCTACGTTGTTCGGCGTCACAGAAAACGCTGAAAAACTGGTTCTGGTTGCCAGTATTTCGTACAATATAAGTATGAAAACGACCATCTGTTTCAAGTGAAGCCCAACGATGTGCCGCGAAAGCATTTCCACTCCTCTGATTCATCCACACATAGCTCGCTCGGCATAACTGGATCCAATCGACAAGTACAATTTCAACACAAAAGCCCAATTACCCCACGAGTTGCCTACAGGGTTCGCCAAGTCAAAGAAAAAGATTTGAAACTGGAGCAAAACGGAAATCCATAGTCTCTCTCACCCCTACAAAAATATTCACACACGGCAATTTCGCCTGTTTGCAGCACACAGACTCGACAACAAACTCAACGGTTCAGTCGAGCTTGCGTCATCGATTGTACACTCAGCGCGGTTCAGTTGAATCTGAAAAAGCTTAGTGATTAAGTGTTTGGTCGGGTTTCACACTCGATTATCTAAATTTTCTTTTGACTAACGAAATGCGTTCGGCTGACCTGTGCTCATCACGACCAAACAGAAACGATCTCCTTATGTTACCTCTTGAAATCGCATCAAGTTTGTATTTTTGTATTTTTGTATAATGTCTTTCACTAAATCCTTGAATGCATCTGCCAAATCTGTCCGATGCACATTTCTCAGATTTTCCTCCTGCATTCGACTCTGTTACACACGGTCTTTACTTCTTCGCAAACTAGAACTGTTAGGCTGCCTCAGGAGCCTCTTGGCAAGATAATCAGATTAATTCACCAACAGATCTCAGTGTACAAGGCGCGAACGAAAAAACGGACAACATCGGTAGATAATTCTGGAGTTCTTTAAGGAGCTTCCGTTCCGGACCAAACGACGTTAGAAGTGTATCGAAAAATCGATGCGCCATGTATTGGTTTTTATTGTGAATGATATAATATTAATAACACAGCGTTGTTGGTAGATGTAATGCGCCAACGTTTCGACTACCGTGGGTAGTCTTTCTCAAGGCAAGTTTTACAATCAAATGACTGAGGGAACGTTCACATGCCAACTGATGTTTAGTTGTGTTCGTGTATGTGTGTGCTTTGAAATGTGGGTCAGGTGAGTGATTAGTTGTCTTCCACGTCATGCGTCACCGTGGTGGTGGGGTCAACTAGCGCGGTGACCTTTGGTATGCTTGTTTCTTAATGATGTTAGGGCTGTCCATATCTCCGAGATCTCTGCTCCGTCGTTCCGATTTATGCATGTGGGGTGGGTGCTTATCGCCAGAGCCTCGGCAACCTTACGCTCAGTGCAGGTTCTGAATCCACGTTGAAGTATTTTTACGTTNGTACTTCGGAAGCAATAAGAAAGGTCCTCAGTGACTTTGATATTCACACTTTCTTCCGGATGGATAACACTTTAAAGCGCCACCTATCAAAAGCTAAAGATCAAGTCGGTGTGCAAGACCACGACAATTGCATCTACAAAATCAGTTGCAAGGAATGCCCGGCTGAATACATTGGACAAACCAGCAGACAACTGATGACGCGGATAACTGAACACAGAAGGAAAGAAAAGTGCAGACCTACAGATAAGGCGGCCTTATCAAAACTTGAGCGCGATTCAGCCATCGCTCTGCATGCCATAGCAGAAGGGCATAACATAGATTATGAAAACGTAAAAATACTTCAACGTGGATTCAGAACCTGCACTGAGCGTAAGGTTGCCGAGGCTCTGGCGATAAGCACCCACCCCACATGCATAAATCGGAACGACGGAGCAGAGATCTCGGAGATATGGACAGCCCTAACATCATTAAGAAACAAGCATACCAAAGGTCACCGCGCTAGTTGACCCCACCACCACGGTGACGCATGACGTGGAAGACAACTAATCACTCACCTGACCCACATTTCAAAGCACACACATACACGAACACAACTAAACATCAGTTGGCATGTGAACGTTCCCTCAGTCATTTGATTGTAAAACTTGCCTTGAGAAAGACTACCCACGGTAGTCGAAACGTTGGCGCATTACATCTACCAACAACGCTGTGTTATTAATATTATATCATTCACAATAAAAACCAATACATGGCGCATCGATTTTTCGATACACTTCTTACGTCGTTTGGTCCGGAACGGAAGCTCCTTAAAGAACTCCAGAATTATCTACCGATGTTGTCCGTTTTTTCGTTCGCGCCTTGTACACTGAGATCTGTTGGTGAATTAATCTGATTATCTTGCCAAGAGGCTCCTGAGGCAGCCTAACAGTTCTAGTTTGCGAAGAAGTAAAGACCGTGTGTAACAGAGTCGAATGCAGGAGGAAAATCTGAGAAATGTGCATCGGACAGATTTGGCAGATGCATTCAAGGATTTAGTGAAAGACATTCTACAAAAATACAAAAATACAAACTTGATGCGATTTCAAGAGGTAACATAAGGAGATCGTTTCTGTTTGGTCGTGATGAGCACAGGTCAGCCGAACGCATTTCGTTAGTCAAAAGAAAATTTAGATAATCGAGTGTGAAACCCGACCAAACACTTAATCACTAAGCTTTTTCAGATTCAACTGAACCGCGCTGAGTGTACAATCGATGACGCAAGCTCGACTGAACCGTTGAGTTTGTTGTCGAGTCTGTGTGCTGCAAACAGGCGAAATTGCCGTGTGTGAATATTTTTGTAGGGGTGAGAGAGACTATGGATTTCCGTTTTGCTCCAGTTCCAGATTGTTTTCTTTGTCTTGAACGTGAGCTCATCGTTGTCTTTTGACTTTTTCCCAACCAACCAAAATTTTGAATGCCCTAGTTTTTTTGCGAGATGAAATTCACTGACAATGATGGAGCACATGTGGTTTGACTGAGCGACTTTGGGTTGAGTTTTCGGGAAATGTGATGGATTTCACTGTTTCACTGTCCAAATTGGGAACTTGCTATTTCAAGGGAGTTTAGCCAAGTGGAGTATGGGTGTGCGCATTTCATCGCTACGAGATCACAGATGTGTTGGTCACTAAACCGTCTGAATGCAGACGGACTGTTGCACATCTGGTACTGAACGACGGTGACACATAATTCAACGAGTCATTCATTTAAATAAGAAAAGCATAGTTTTGATAACCACAATTCTCTTTCAACTATTCGAATTTTCCCAAGCTTCGAAATGTTAGTTATCATGAACAGGTCACTGACATACAAATAAAGCTGGGTTTGAATGCAAAAGCACAAGTACTCGGCCTTTTTTTCAACCAGAAAACTAGGAAAGAATGATGCGAGATTCGATGGAAATGTGAGCATGATGTCCCCAGTTAAATGCTTGGTTTATGTGTTAATTACAAATACATCTATTCATATGATAAGTATAAAAATTTTGCTAGAAAGAACGCTACTGTATGGATTAAGGTATGGTATGCTTTTTTCACTCAGTCGACAGATCTCAATGTTATTTTGTCCGGAAGTTCGTCTGCGGTGGATGTTCATCGTCGTGGACGTTTCACTACTTCATCTAGACAGACAGAATTTATACTCATTAGTTTTGTGCACTGAACGCCCGTATACGTGTAAAACCATGGAACGAACCAGTTCCGAATCTTCCTGTTCCGGTACGGTAATCATTTTCCGGTAAGATGCGGCGAGACTTATTTGTCTACTTACTTGGTGGTTTTTATTTTCTACCAAGTTGACCTGGTTGTCCATGCTGTCACTCTAATCGGAACTTGAATACAATGCCGGGGTAGGAAAAGTATGAACTGGTCCACCTGTCTGTTCAACCAATCGGCTGACGATTTCCGTTAGTTTTTACAAAATGCAAAGGAAACCGGTGGGAAATGGACGTCTTAGTTAACGGTGAACAACATTTGTTTTAAAATAACAGATAACGTGTCTCACTTTGATTCCCTTTATCATTTGCACAAAGCAAACATTATTTACACGCTTCTGGTAAATGGGCTACTGTAAACGGTTGCTGATCTTCAAGAGACTATCGAAATTGACACTCAGTTAGGATGAGTAACTGAATCATGGGAAAGTACACTAACATTATAAACGAACGCGGTATGCAGTCTTCCCATTGTAATAACTAAAAAAAAATGCAAAATGATTGCTTTCCAGTCAATCTTCAAACGAATAAGTTCACATATCTGTATGATAAACGCACCTCTAATTGTTCATCCATCATTAACCGAAAACTTTCCATCATCATTTGAAATTTCTCCCACTTTGTCTTGGTGGCGTTCACAGCTGCAACTCCAGCACCGGCGACACTTCGCAACAATCGATCTTTCGCCTCGGCACATTTTATTTGTTCCACAAGACGACTACGAGATCGGGAGAAATCGGTTTGTTGAGCTTTTGCCTCACTAAGCTCATCCACTGTTTGTGGTCTTTGAGAAAGTTTATCCAATGCGTCTAAAATGACGAATTTGTATTTGGACTGAGAGAACTATATCTGAACGAATGAGGCAGCATGCTGCTGCTGATTCTTAACAAGGATGAAACAGCTGTACAGTGCTTCCGTGGTGATATCACATGGTGAATTATTTCCTGAAAAATTAACATCAGTTGGACAAGCAAATCAAAAGTAATTGCGAGGTTTCTACAAACATTTCAGATATGTCGACGAAATAATCTCTTGTTTCTTGGCTCTTCGAATTAGAACAGATCATGGATGTGCTTAATGTATACGAACGTGCTGAACAAACAGCGCAAACGAAAAGAAAGCATGAATGTTTAAAGTCGACTTGAAAATGGTTTCCATTCCCGAATGGACAGATTTCTAGGAAGTTGAAAGACTCACAAGGTTAGACAGAGGGGATAATTACCAGACTTTCACCATTTCAAAATAACCATGGGTCATGATGAGCAACGAATGACATGGAGATGGAGAACGGAGGAGCAAGTACATTGTGGTAAATCCTACATAATAAATTAGTTTGTTTCATCTTACTATCTTCGTTTTGGAATTAACTGGTAATGACACAATAAGATGTAAGGGTTGGTATACACACTAGATAGTACAAAAATGATCGATTTCTTTCGCAATATCAGGCACTATCGGTCAAGCACGGGCGAAAGAGATGTCAACTAATTGTCAATTTGTTTGTCGATCATACGCTTTTGAAAACTATCAGTTTAATTACGTATTAAATTACCCGATGGTAATAATTTACCTTAAGGAGCATATACGTTAATTTTCACGAAGATCTGGATGTTCAACTGATTGTCAGAAATTACTCGTACTTTAACTAAATTCAGAGTATTTTTCCCATAACAGAATTAGATTTCGTCACCTTGTTTGTACGCATGCAACATCTAATCACACTTCGCTTTCTCAGTTGGCTTTTGTGCACAAGTTAATCCTTGTGGTTATTCGGTTGCACGATGAAAACCAAATATCCGATCACCACTGACTTTTTTTAAAGAATCCCCTTAAATCAAGTCGCATGTGCTGTTCGTTATTTTTATTTTAAATCCCTGTGTTATGCTTGATCAAATCGGTTATTTTAACTTGGACCGGATACTTGTACAGGGTTAGTGATGAAATAAAATACGTCAGTTTGCCGTGGGCTCATTCGACTGGTTTCCAATACCCGATGTTATGGAGCTCTGCAGCAAACCGTTTACCTCAGTGCTGCTGATATTTTGTCCCAACAAAGGGCCAATTTTCTAATCGGTGCAGACAAGCATCAAAAGATTCGCGTAGGCGGTTGACCTCTGATCCAGACATCCGGATCCGTTAACTTGTGTTTACTCTACAGTTTTCCTGTAAAAGTGTGTATATATATATGTATTAGTAACGGCACCCTATAGCACATAATGGGTAGACTGAGTCATGATCTCATGCTCGTACCATCGGCCTATTGATTGAACATGCAACCATCATCATTAGATCATAGATTTATGGGATGAGTCGATGGTCACCTAAAATAACCCATAAAGGAGTACAAGTGCTTCTTCAAATAATTTGACTGGAGGAAAACTAGAATGGGGATATCGCTAAAATGGACTGATCGCTGAAAACAACTCCAAAAACCAGTACTAAAATAAATAAATTCTGTCATTTGAATCACAACCGAGGTGTTGAGTGCCCACCTGAGGAGTTCTTGATCCTCTTGACAATTTATAAAATGAATCACTTGTGACCTGGATTTTGTTGTCCGTGGCATTACTTTGGCCTGGTGATCTTTCGTTGTATAGTTCTTGATGATATTTCACCATTTTATTTTAAAGTTCGGACTTATAAACAAAGAAAGTTTTGAAATAATAAACAGCACTACTTGTTAATAGTAACCGTTAGGCGAAATGAAATGATTTGCAATCGTTTACCCGTAAGAAAAGCGTCCGCTGCGACCAAGTCTCCTTGGATAGATCGTCTCAGGCACGTTTGTAACGCTTCAAATAAGTTCTGTAACAATCCTTCAATGGACATTTTAATGGGTACACAGTTCACAGTGATGCAGTCAATTCGAATTTCGTTGGGCAGCTTTTCCGCATCACGACCGCGTGTTTTCAAACCCTAGAGCAAATAGATCGTAATTTCACGATCACTATCAAACGACCAACGTAAAGAATGGTCGACGTTTATTCAGTGAGCTCAGTCACATAATTACGGGGTTTAGTGAGAGAATTTATGTCGTATTATGAAAGACTCTACTGTAGCAACGAATGCAAGAGATAGTCGATGCTGTGATGGGGACGAACTAAGCATAGCTGTCCAAAGAATCTGTACTATATGTCAAATGCACCCCGCGGAAAACAATGGAAACTTAATCAAAAACGAACCACATTATTACTAGATTCACGGCTAGCAGCAACATGTCTCAAGTAGAGAGCTTCTATTAAACTTTCCATTTGAGACAATCCGATTGACATAGCCAGCGGATGCCCAAACAGGCAAAATGACACGCTGTCAGTATACTAACTAAAAGAATCCGGAACGCTGAGGTAGCCGGAGTCTGAAGCTTTCCCTTTTAGTGGTTAAGGGCAGTGGCGTAGACGCGATTCATCGTGGTTATTGAAACTAGTTTTTGGTTAACAAAAGCGTATCTCATCTGTTTTACTCCTCTGTACAATAGAATCAATGATCATAGCGTAGGTGTCCTCTGACAACCTAGCTAAGCCTCCCAGCGGGCAGACTGTAAAATTCGGTGCGATCGTATTTTTTTCATACAGGCATCGGTCGATCACTTTTTGTAACTCTAATCATTAGTTATGTGCCCACATCCATATTTCCGATCCTTAAAATAATGTCATATGTTCATCATCGACCGGTCAATGACACTGACTTCATGACCTTGTGAATTTCTTTTTGCCCGCTGGCTAGGTTTATCTATCGATTTCTTATTTGTTGGCTTTGTGAATCATTCCGGTGACCACTGTACCTCCTTCTTTTGTCCAACTGACACGATTTCGGCTTGTCCTCTTTCCATCTATTCGATTTTTGAGTTTGTTCTGAGTCCGCTCAGTGTCTCCGTGTAGGAGCACCTTATTAAGTCACACGAATCCGTCGCATTCATTGAAAGTAGGTCTCTCAGGATGAAACTTATTTCGCTGTTCTGATTTCGCTCTCGACTAAACCGACGACCGTACCGTAATGGTGTTTGTAAAAGTTCGACTGTTTGTCCATTGAGTAGATCACGACTGCGCTGCACCGATCAGTTAAATCGATTCTGGTCCCGTTACTTGGCTGTAACCATAGTCTTCTTTGTTCCTGAATACTTTATTGTTTTGGAGCACGAATAATGACTTACAATATCACAATAAATGCGGTTATACAATTGGATTTGTTCTGCTGCTCACAGCTTTTTATTGATCTGTGGTGTACATAAACCAACAACGAATTGATCTTGGTGGATTAACAATCATTGCTTCTTGGATAGGTGCTATAGTTAGTCTGATAGAAGGTTCGGGACCGCGCTCAGTTCTATAGATTCGTCTGCACACAGCTTTCGGTAAGTCGTCAATAGTTAACCAGTGGACAGTTCAGTGGTCTTTACCTTTCTCGTCTCTTCAGTTAGTCAGTTGTTTTGATTAATATATGCGTACCTCTATTTATTTTTATCTTCCTCTTGCATCATAAATCTCTTCTCCTATGCTTTTGATGGTACTATATCTATTTGCATTTATATGCATATATAATTTATTCTGTATTGCTTAGGATTCCTAGATATCCGGTAAGTATGTCGCTTAGATCCCAGCAAGGAAGGCCAATGCGGTCCCCACCACTCGAAATATCGGAGCTGGAAAGCAGTGTTTGAAAATGAAAATAGAAAAATTATCAGAAATGGTGAAGCAACAGGATAACCAGTCAGGTGTGACATTCAGAAGAATTACTGCAGCCCTCAAAAAACCGTATACATCATAATGTATTAGACCAGAGAATATTAGTTACTCTGCACTGTTAGTTGGAGTTACTAATGATAGGATGATGATAGTATTAATGACATTAGTTCAAGGATTATAAACCAGTAGTGATGACACTATGGTGATCGATCATATAAAAGTATACTAAGACACCTAGGATATTTAGGGATTTTCTTAGTGCAGCATTGCAGATTTGGTTTTGACATCAAGCCAAATCAATAATTTGCTTCGTGCACCGGAAGGTGCATATTTAGCAGCGACCTAACTACCACCATACAAATATGACACCATCAAGTGCAGTGTAACGAGATTCGAAATCAGTTCATTGAATCTTGTGATACAGGAAACAAGTTGCGGCATTTGGAATGACTGAAGATTTCTAAGCCTGAGTGCATGTAAGCAACTGTTCTTAATTGGATTGCGTATCGGTAGCTCATTTACTTTTATTAAGATCATCATCAACTGGATGTGTCAGTAGCCAAAACTCCACAATGGAATGTCGAACATGCATTGTTAAGTTGGGCAACGATGAAGCGAAGGGGTAGGTCACAGCTAGGGACATTAAAAGATTTAGGACCACATTGGAGTCAACATTGGCCTTGGATTCACGTGTATGATCTTTGTTTGTTTATTATTACCAGATTGCTTCTTTCTGCATCATTTTCATATTTGCTCTTTAGATTGAATTGGGGATTGCTATCTGAACAGGTATACAATGAGTGATGGTCGGTCAAAACCGGCAAAAATAAGCAAAAACGATAGGAATAAAAACAATAACCACGCCCTAAAACAGATATGATGAGGTGACGTTAACATTAACCAGCAAACTGCCTGGCCGCTTAATGAACGACCAACTATTCAAACGAGAGCAATTGACACTCTAACTCTTGTGGACGTACCTTGAAATTTCGCTCAAAATCAATCAACTCCCGACAATGTGAATCTACCAACTCGTCCAAATTCAGATTCCCAAGAACGACCCATTCATGAAATGGTTCCAACGTGGCTTCAAGTCGAGTAAAAAGTAGCTCTGCTTTTCGATAGCAAACACGCAAACCAGCTGCCTGATTTGTAATAATATGTGGAAAGATCAGGCCAGGGCTTGACTCATCCGGGTTTGTTGAGAAACCGGTTGGTAGTTCACTGACTCCACGAAAATGGGTTGGTATGGCAATAAATTTACGCATCTCCCGATAATAACGTGCCTTAATCTGTATGAATTTCATTGAGAAAAGACAGAAATTAAATTACGATTACATTTTCGTGAGTTATTGTCATTTATTACTCTTCAGTTGTTCCTGCTCTTAGAGGAGCTACCTGACCATTCAGAACTACCTGGATGCCTAACAGTTTATCACCTTTACACGGGTACTGATTCATGTCATGCTCACACGAATTATGGATAGCATAATAAATCGTACAATACATACTTATTGAGTCAGCTCTGTTTACATTAATACATTAAGAATGTATCAATTTTCCACTTACCTCTTCAAACGGCGGACGAAATCCAAGACGGCATTGATGATAAACCATGTCCACGCGAAGCTCGGGCATTTTCTCGGTCAAAGCTTCCAGTCCATTTCGATACTGATATTCTAGCACTTTGTACAGTTGGCGATCCAAGTGCGCTTTCCACGGGGTCATATGGTCTGGTGGATATCCCCCCTGGTTAGCTACTTCTGCCAGGATATAGCGTATTTCAGCCAATTCACTACGCCACCGGGGTTGGTTACGCAATAGGTCTACATCTAGTAGTCGTATGATCTGTTGATAGGTAGTGAACGAAACAGACAATTGCGCGTTCAGATCAATTCATCTCAGAAAGTTAGAAATGGAGACTGTCGTCCTTTCTTGATCGCTAAACACGAGCCATATCAGTTGCTTAACAAACCACATTAACAGGGAGGGTATTCGAATTGCCAACAATAGGAAATATATTACATATAGGTAGAGCAAATGAGTCGAGAAACATGACAAAGACTTTTGCTCGGTGTCAGATTCGTTTCATTTTATGTGGTGTTTTTAATTCTCTTGAATGGATCAGCCATGATGATCAGTGTAATATCAACTGGTACACTTGTCAGGTCTACTCTGAGGTACTATCCTAGAGCTTCCACTACTACGACAAAAGCGTTTAGTTGAAAAAAATGAAGGCCGATTGAAAACATATCTGAATGTCAACAGGCGACCGTACAGATCTTCCTTTTGGACTATCGAAAGCATGTTTCCGGTTCAGGTAATATCAGATCAGTTCAGTCTTTGCAACGACAGACAGTGTACCAACGTGCTCTGGCTTCCGTTGCTACCTCACAGCATTATCTGTTCATAAGAGAAAGAGAAAACGAAGAACAGTGAAAGATCTACTGGAAAATGATCAGTTAAATAACTACACGGAATAGAAAATGCTTTGAATATACGAAAACCGCTGACTGCGATATTCAGCCGTATCACCTGTTGTATTCATCGGATGCTTGAGGGAATCTCGTGAACACCAACCCGGTGACCTAACTGCACCTGAACGAGCCAGTCCACTAGTTTACAGATTACGTCTTATTAGAGTCATAGCTAAGGAGGAACACAGTGAAAATAAAAGAGGAAACAAAAGTGAGTGTTGTGCAGAGAGCACCGCACGTGTTAGTTCTTTCATCCTCTTCTCCATGTCATCGGCGGCCCATCGAAATCCATGGTTTCACTGTGGGCTTCATACTGCCCGGTTGCCCAAACCGAAGTAGAGGGTTGGGTTAGGAGATCCTAAACTGACCCTCTGACCAAGTGGTCTAACTTACAAGGCAGTGAGACGATATGAAGGTCTCGCACCTTTCCGGGAGCAGGTGAGAGATGGCTTTCATAAGCCCTTCGGATGAGGCCAGACATCATGGTTGCACGGTACGCCTTTCCACCACAGATGTCGGGGAGCAGTGTTTTACGCTTCCCAAACCGTCCGTGGTTGGCTTAGAATCATCTTTCAGCAATTCCTCTGGTATGATTATAAGCGATAAGCGGAACAAAATAAAATACGCTGAAATATCCACAGCACAAAAGACTTCCGTTTTTCTTACTTACCTTCTCCACAATTGTGAAGTGAACTTTTCGCAGTTTCCGATTTTCAGACATCAGCTGGCGAGAGGCTTCTTGCAGCTGAGAAATATACTTTTCAACCTTCTCAAGTTGATCCCAAGTGATACCCTTACTGACGTCGTTCAGGCCGCCCAGGATTTGCGTCTGAGGTGATTTAATCAAGCGCTCGAAAGCCAAGGCCGAATTGAGCATAAGGGCCTGCTGGCATGGGATCATTTGACTATCAATCGAATTGTAGAAATGAGCAACCTACAACGGCAAAGAAAAAAAACTACCCTTCATGACTATATCAGAAGGACACCAACTGGTCTGCCAGTAGCTCACCGAGTAGGTCTACTGTGATACACACAGTCGGGCACTGGACGGAAGTTTTCTGACTGCCGTACGTCCCAGATTGTCACTTACGTTCCGTGTCCCTTTACTTATAAGTAGTAAAATACCGTTTGTCATTTTCTGCAAACACTGCTGGGATACCCGATAGGCCAACGATATTCCTAAACTACTGATTACACTTTTACTTTATTGCAATGAAATTGGTGAAGTTCACTCCAGCCTTCCCAACCAATGACTCTGCTCTGATTTGCTCTTGTTATTGATTTATTCTGTACTGTATGAACAAAATGCACGCAATTAATTGCCTTTGATCAGTAACGACACAGTTGTAGTTCAGTTTGACATGGCAACAAGACACTTGAAACACACATCGTTGTTTTTCTTAGATTTGGGGACGGTTCAAGCGCGTTTATTACAATCCGGTTTGAAAGGGTGTGTCTTTTCGGACTCAGAAACTCCATTTAGCTAGTGGTCTCTATTTGTTTTCAAGTCGGACGAACCGGCCACTTGCCGACCGCGTCTGTGCTCGTGGGCGTCTATCCAGTCAGGCCAGTCCACTGCACTTTCATACCTATTCGTCACACTCCGGATTGGCCACTTTGGCACATTTCGCAGATTATACCTCTCCCGGAGAAGAGCGATCTGCGCCACAAGAAACATATAATCAAACTACTTTAGCCCACTTAAATATATTGTTCATTCTAAAGGCCGGTCTGCAGGACCCATACCATATGCTTACTCACTAAATTACGAAAGAAAATACCTCTATGGAGACAACAGTTTCCAAGCACCGACACCCTCGGCACGTCTGTCCTTAAAGCCTAGGAATATTTGACATGATATCCATTTTGTACGTGAATTAGTGATTTCCAGAAGTGGATATTGTTGTGAAACAAACGGGGGCACTCAGTCAGTCAGTCTGTCGGTCAGTCCAACATGATGATTACTACATTGTTTGCAGATTGACTGATCAGTCACCGACGCAGGATGACAATGCTTAAAATAGTTCTGACGACAACGAGAGCAGTGGTCACCCAAAGTTGGATCAGATGGTAAGAAATGGGGTCTATACAAGTGAAATACATAATCATTACAATTTCGCGCTTTTTAAAGTTAAACTGATGATAAGAGTTGGTGGTTGAAAATATTGACCATAAGTTGACAGCATCTACGGATAGGAGTAAGATAAAGTGGTGTGGGGAAGACTTACCTGCTTCAAAACGATTGCATATCGATAGAGAGCCTCACCCTGATCGGCTGCCTTGACTAATTTACTGGGCACAGGATAACCCAAACCAGTGAGTAGCCGTACTTCACGTTGCAGCTGAACTAAGCCATCCGGATAGCCTACTTCCAGTCGTCCATCAGTGGTGGATAGGGTAAGCAAACGACCGGAAGGATCAAAAGCCAAGGCCGTTTTCTGATCTTTCGGTTTCTTATCAGCCAAACGAGTCAATCTGTCACGTGACCATGCCTCGAATTGCTCACGGCGCCACGTGGATACATCTTCTATCAGCGACGTAGCCTCCTGAGTCAGGGAGAGACACCAATTAGTCAAGAAAAGTTAAACGGTAGTCACTGACCGTCAGTGCTTATATGAATAGTGGTTCTTGGAAGAATTGGATAATCCAGTCTAACTAGATGGCAGGCGAAGACACAGGAGACATATATTTCGTCACTGACCGCGGTTAATTATAGAGAGCCCGGTTGCTCTCTCTAATTTGAAGAATGTTTTTCTAGTTCTTAGTTAGAAGAAATAGTTAAGACTGATATGTGCCAACTATATTTCGTATCTGCCTGCCACAGACCTCATCTAATCGTTGTCTACCTCGGTGAACAAAGATGACATCAAAACAACCCATCACCTTTCAATTTGATCATCTTTTCGAAGGGTCATAACGGTAGACTGAATGATACAATCCGTAAATCTTATTTGGATCATTAGAGTGCACATGGAAAACAGCCTCCTGTTTGTAAGATGCACTTACTCCGGACATTTAGACTGAACACATTTTATCAAGATTTATACAGCCTCATTTATCTCAGAGTTACTTACGAGTAGTTTTTTGGACACGGGTTACCTTACTTGAAGGATTGCCCTTTGGCCCACATTTTCCACACACAAACCTGAGACCATTTGGTCAACTTTACACTCTGAAGCGCTATACTCGAGTCTTGCTTTCAGCAGAGCTGATCCATTGGTGCGCCCAGAGTCTTAACTCGGGACATTCACCTGCGTGTATCATCACTGAGCCACCAGCTTCCGTCGGATCGACCGACGTTTATTAAAATGTCGTCCTAAATGAGAACCAGCAGTGAGTGACACCTTCGAGGGAAGAAGACGAATGTCTCGGTAATTTCAATCAAGTGCCTCTCACCAACTTAGATTATTAAAAGCTATTATTTTATATGGCAACAAAGATCATAAGAAACGTTGGAAGAAATATAGTTGTATGGGGTAAAGCAAATGGATTTGATGGAACAAAAAAAACAATATACCTGTTTATAAAGATCAAAACGATGCAGATCAGACAGAAGCGCTTCGACCAATTGCAAATCATCACATACGCGCGATTCCACATATCCGGCCCATAATATTCGATTTATGGATTCAGGAATATTTTTTGCCGTGATCATGCCCACAGGGCGATTACTGAAACCCGTTGAACCAGATTTCCGCTCTAAAACAACCCCGGTTCCCTTAAGAAATTCTTCCCGAAACTGAAAACAAAGAGACAATGGGGTAAACGACTGTGAACTAGGATGACATTACTTTAGTTCTAGCGAACAGTACCACGAGAAACGAGGTGATGTTTGAGGAATAAAAAAGTGTTGCTGTTACTGAAACGTTCAAACTACTAGTCATTTTAATGGGGTCTGACGAACAACGTGCAGAACTGTCCGGACATGTGTGCACTATGGTCAGTCAGAATGACGTCTATCAACAGTAATCAAACGCATACTCTTGACTTCCGCCCTATGGGAGGAGACAGTAGGAACTGTGTTAGTTTCCTACACTTCTTTATGAAGCCTCGGTAATCCATTAACGGCGCCTGACAAAATGAGATTTGAATTTGGGATAGGTTTGTCGCGGTCACGACGTAAAGCTCAAAGAGTTCGGAGTGGTGTACAGTCATTAACGCGGTCAAGCCTCAAGTTCTCCAATTCGGTGAGTCACATGTGAGACAAATCAGTTGTGGTGTTTCGTTTCCAAGTTAAACTTTCTGATGATTTTCTACTACATTCAATATAACAGCCGTCGAAATCAATCTTCAAGTGGTATGGCTGATTTAAGAGGTTGGCCTCATTGGTAGCAAAATCACGAAACTGGCTTTGTGTTTTGGAGGACATTTTTTCACCCATCCCCAAAATGATTACCTTCAACAAACAGTTTGCGCAACTAATCCATATGTGTATCTACGTTACATAAAACGGTATGTAATGCTAGACACGCTTTTAATTCTGTACAAAAATTTGTGAATAGGAGGAAGTAGCCGATCTACCTATGTTGAGGATGGAAATGTACGAGTAATTAGGAAATAAGGATGACGTAATTCCGCAACCGTGATGATGTTCAAACAAAATAAAGAATTAGTAGTTTTTTAGTTGTAAATTTGCAAAGGTTTAAAAATTAACTTCCGGTTTTGTTCAAAATTCCTGGACATTGCATTTTGCAAGCAGATGGTGCAAAATAAAAACAATTTTTGTTTTATGAACATTTGTTGACTGGCTCTTTCTTGTCAGCTGCAAAATATTTGGGGATTATGTCATGAACAATGCAAAGTGCCACAAATCGCGGTGTCCTATTGTACGGTTGGGAAATCTGGTCCGTTCACTTTGAGGATGTTTGGTGTTTTTCTGTATTCGACTACCGATACCTTCGAAACATCATTGGAGTTCGGTGGTTACGTCGGGTGAATAATGGCGACGTGTGTAGTCACGTGTTGGTTTCTGGTAGTTACCCTCCGCCTGAGATAATCTTTCTGTGACACCATCGGTGGCTCGGACATGTGTTGCGTGTGTTCGCTGATTGCTTATCTTTTTGCGCTGATTTCGCGTACACTCGGAAAGGCTGGAGAGCAACGCGGCGGTTACGTTGTAATGCTCTAGATGTATAAAATAGTTAACTCCAGCTCCGACATTATTTCATGCTTCCTGTCTCCCTGGTGGGGACCTAAGAGATGAAGACTGTCGTTAATTTAATTTAATCAAAGTCAATGAAGCAAATACTGCAGGGCATGCCTGTAGAATTGGTGTCTTTAAAACTAGCAGGAAATGGTGGAAAACATCAAAAATTGTGTGATGAACATACAAAAGAACTCTTTCGTCATTTTCCTTCTGCTTCTTTATCAGTCCTGTCCCCAGAATTTTGTTCAAGTGATGTTATATTGGTACTATGCCTGTCCTCAAATCGGTGATCCATATTAGAAAAACTAATTAGATTCTTAAGATCTTGTTTCCACAGCTGTGAAACGTGACGCATCTTACCTGGACAAATTTACACCCACATAATTTAAAGTACAACTATTTCCTCTGCCATATGTCACATTTATCAAACATATTTACCATTCTAAGATATTGCAAAAGGAAGACATCCTTACATAATTCCAAAATGTGAAATTTGTGTAGACAATGCCGTGGTATTCGGGGTTTATATGAGGATTAGGTGGTAGAGTTTGAAAATATCCACTGGTCTGGTTCTGATCCACGACAGTTTTCCTCACATAAGAGTAGCAGATAGGAATTGATGAAGAACGGCAACGTATACGCATGATTTCTTACCTAAACATCAGTTTGTATATGATAGCTATCATTAATTAGGCCGCAAGTAAAAGTGACTTAGTTTTGAATGAGACGATGTGTTTTCGAATAATCTAACACGATGAATAAGACAGTGCTTTGAAGGTAATAAAAACGCCATTAGCGAAAATACAAAAAAACTACCTCACCGAAAAAAACAATCGCTTCTAGGTGCCGGAGGTTTCACAGCCTACCTATCCAGGATGTATAATGAACGGGCGTTTGTTTACTTCAACAGGCTGATCCATTTACAACAGCAAAACATTAAAGTGATTACTCACTTCTTTCAAAGATGCTTCCAAATACCCAAGCATTGTCTCTCTTTCAGCTTGCAATATTTGTGCCACAATCGGACGACGAATGAGTTCTTGATAAGTTTGAAATTCTCGTAACAATTGGATTGGACTGACCTGCCGTGAACTAACTGAAAAATCGTGAATATCCAAATAGAAAGCAGAATTGAGGTTAAAAGTATTGGATTTGCACTCAGTTCGGAGTGCATCGAATAATCAGTGCGCCATGTGTCAGGATCAGTTCGAAAGTTTTTGATACCAGATTACAGCGTTGTCGGCTGAGGTCATATTTTACAAGATTCTCTTGAGAAAGGTTACTCAAAGTAGTATAAACGCCGGCAAAACTATACTCTCCGCGGCCAAGTTTTGTTCTGTCATTAAAAATGTTTACACAAAAGGGTAATTCGTTTTTGCCTCACCCATCCTCTGGAGGGGAGGAGGGAACAGAAGGAAGTCACCAAAACTCATTACGTCGATAAAATTGTCATTTCAATCCCAAGCTAACGATAACTGATGTTGTCCTTCGGTCTGCAAACAGCGGAACACCGATCTACAGGGTATCACAGCAATGTGCTTGCTGATAATTTCACCTACGTCGGTGAGGTCGTATTTACAGACTAAACAACATTATCTAAAACCATAGGTTCGTGAAAACACTGACATTCAAAACCGGTAACACTTTGCCGTGAGAAATAAGCTACGGTCAAATTGAAGAAGATGCAGCCAATAGAAGTACGATGAGATTTTCCATTTGCTAACATAATCCAATAGTATTACGCATGGAGATCCATGCTAGTGGATAATGCTAGCATGTATTCTTTGTACCTGATAATCTGATAATCTAATGCATTGTAAATATTCAGATCAACTACAGTGCGTGAATCGGTGTTCACCGTCACAAGAAACGTGACAGCAAATGTGGTCAGGAATATCACATAATTTCCAGAATTTTGCCGATGGTGGTTAAATGTCCATTAAGCAAATGAATCCAGATTTATTTCGGAAAATGTTGTATCCTAATAACACTCGAAGTAAACATAGTCAGACCAAAAATAATCAGAAAGATGAAACAGCAAATGATGTTTGCAAACAGAGTAAAACAGCAACACAACATAAACAGACTACCGCTTGAGGTGGTGTGACGGCTTACGTGCTTCCATGACCTAAAGAGCTACATAGGATGGCTTATCTAAAGCCGAAGACTCAATGGTACGTGGAAGATCAATGGGTAGAGGTCTGATGAAGAAGCCTCTTGGTCCTCCAGGTTCGGGGTTGACTTGAAGCGGAGACGTAATCTGAATAGGAGAGGAGGAACTAATAATCTAGGTAGATGAACCTTTACTTAGCCACTCCCAATGCTGCTTTGCGGACAGGTTGAGTTTTAGGACGAAGCCCATTTGTTAAGAACCCTCGTCGTCTTCGCGCTCAGACGTTGCAATTCCATGCAGTGCCCATCAACCCCACATGAATTAAACTTTTGCAAATAATTCCACATGGCATATATCGTCGTGCAGGATAATCAAGACTGTGCTACTCATTGCATCAAGCGGGGTGGGTAACGATAAGTACACTACAACTATTTATGGTATATCTATTTCTTTGAAAATTCCCAATGAGGACATTGAGAAAAAACAAATTGGCGAACGAGCTCATTTTCAGTGATTCGTACTCATGCTATTATATCACAATTATTAGGAGGAATTTTTGGGATGGATTGGATTAGTCAGATGAAAATATAGATGGGAAGAGATATGTGACACTACATGCATAACCCGAATACAAATGAACGTGTTGTATTAATTGTTTTGTGGTCTAGGGTTTGCAGTGGGACGGAGGGTGGGCCAGGGGAGCTGAAGGGTAATCACAAATTGTTTTTGAGCGCACAGTGGAGGAGTGTGAAGACGGACCGCGACAGCTTCCGCGGTACTCAAGAGGTGATGCTTTGCCAACCTAGACTGTTGACCCCTGACTTTATACAGAATGGGGAAAGCTTGCGTCACACTCACGGTGTGGTTAGTCTGTGCTAAAAATTCCTCCTAATGTATTGTGATGTAATGGAATGGGTACCTCCGTTTATTCAACCTTAGTCTTCTGCACCCTAAGTGTTTTCCTCTGCCTATCCCTAACCCCGCCACTGATAACACGCCAGATGTTTGCAACATATCATTGCTGAATAGTATCGTCAGCGGTTTTAAAACTGGCTTCGTCAAATTGCGTACTCTTATACAGACTGTTTAACAGGCCTGTTTAGCGTTACCAGTAGACTCATTGGTTACTGATCTCTGCTGTGTTAGCAAAATACAGATTCAAGCTCCGAACAGCATTATCCAACTAAATGTGCTTAATGGCCGTCCAGATACTTCCTATGCACCTCAGGAAACAAAACGGCTCAAACTGTGGGTCAACGCGGCGTAAAAATAGTCTTGAGAGACAAGGATGAAGCGGCCTTTTAAGATTGGATTCCGGTTAGCAATTGATTATGCGCCTTGAGAAGGTAGGCTCAGTCAGCGTTTGGAACGATGGTTGCGTTAAGCGCAATTCGTTTGCAGTCTCAGAATGCGCTCTAAACGATTGTGGCGCGGATACAACAGAAGATGAGTTCTATTAAGAACTTGTCCCTCCTGTTCGCAAACGCAAAGACTTCGATATTTTAATGGTTGCAGGTGATTTTAATGCATCAGCCAGAGAAATTCGTTCTCCAGAAGCTTGATTAAGGAGGTGCACAACCCTGCGCACTCAGCGTATATATAACGGAGAAAGGCTTCCTCAGTTTTGTACAGATAATCACTTATTTGTCTCTAGCAGGAATTTCCGTCAGAGTTCACGTTGCACGGTGACATGGTACACTAGTTCAACGGGTAGTCCGAGTCAGATCAACCATATCACAGTGAGCTACCGTTGGCGCGGTTCTACCAGGAAATGTGAACCATATTGGCCCACATACATAAAATCGGGTCGTACATTAGTTCTAGTGCGAATTTGCTGCATCTCAATGGCCATGGACTCAAACTGGAAACATAGTTGGTCGCAGAATATCTGTCTGATATGGCTGTTGCGATAGGTATGAACAAAAACTAACAGACAAATTAAGAACCCCTATGAGGAGCAAAGATGAGAGACAGTGAAATCAAACCAGGCAGACGATGGATTTGGTAGCAGGTTTCTCATATGGTCCTAGATTTACCATTCATCAAAGACACTAGATTTCGCAAGGGTTGCTGGGCCCACTGGAGGAAAAATGACAATCCCCTAACTGTGAGGAGATGAATAAGATCCGGGGACATCTGCAGCGTCAACTGAAGATAAGCCTTAATAATGACCGTGGAAACTGGTCGGTTATGGCAGCCATAGAAATGGAAGTAACAGCTGCTCCAGGTAACAGTCAGAGACTGTTTAAGCTCATATGCGACACTGGGTGACGATGAACTTTGGTGAGCGAAATCGTGTGCGATAGAAATGAAGAGCTCATCCACAGCAGACAGCAAAAGATCGACCAATGGACTGAATACTTTAAGGAACTAGTTAGCTGGCCGCTCCTTGATGTAGGCAATACGCCGACCAAAACTTCAAATCCTTGGAAAGGGCTCTTAATCCCTTCCACCAAACGGAAGTGGAACACTCGACCCTCAAAGAGGGTAAAAGCTGCCGGTCCTGACGAACTCCCAGTTTCTTCCACTGCGCTTTATTCATTGTTCTGTGATACTCGGAACAAAGAGAAAGTTATCGATTGTACTTGCCTTAACGAAGAGCACACGCAATGATTGTAGCAGTCATCGTGATATTAGTTTACCTCCATTAGCCACTAAGTTTTTAGCTTCCCTAATGCTGCACCGTTTGACACCGGTTCTTTAGGGTAACATCCACAAAAATCAGGTCGAGTTTCTTCCAGATTTGGAGTTCCACCAATCAGGTTTTCACTTCTTGGCAGCCGCTTGAAAAAATTACACACCAACCCCCCAAAATCTCATTTTTTCTCGACCTTGAAGTCTCCTTCGACTCAGTGGACTGGACAACGCTACTCAGGTCTCTAAATCTTAAGTGTATGCCAGAGGGTTTTGTGAACCTCTTCAGAGCATTGCACTTGCATGCCTACGGTTGAATGATAGCAAAATGCTCGACGTGCGATAGATGGACTGTTGGGGGCTGCAGGTCGATTCAGGAGGTGTTTTGTATCCATAAAGTGCAACGTACTGTTGCAAGACTAGGCGGAGGAAGTACCGAACTTGGTACTTGATAGGTAAGAACTCACATTCGATGAGCGCTTTAGATACCTCGACAGCTGAGTGTCGAAAAATGTTGGCAAGGCAGCGGAGGTGAGCATGTGTGCATCCAAGGTTCGAACGGTATAAGTTGGACTGAGGCACCTGATATTTTACCGAGGTCGAAAGGTTGGGTGTACTGTGTCGAAGTACGCTCAGTTCTGTTGTGCGGTTGCAAGACATGAAGTTTGCGTGCCGAAGGTGTTCGTCGCTTAGACGCCCTTGATATTCAATGTTTACTTAGTATGACTTGAATTGGATGGAGTGGCCGCGTGATTAATATGCAGTTTAGGAATTTAAAATTAGATACCGGTTGTGAGAACATTCTATCTTTGCAAAAGAAGCTTGAAAGACTTTGTTGGTTGGGCCTCGTGTTGCGTGTGATGACACTCATTTACCACACCGTGCTTTTCCCGTTCCTCCCATGGAGTGGGTGAAGTCACGTGAAGGTCAACAAATGACATGGTAGGGTGAAATGAGAAAATGTACATCGAACTTAGGTGAGATAGATGTCTCATGTCTTCATGATTGGTGTACAAAAGATCCGTCAACTAGCTGGCTGAAAACGCGGCGGGATAAGTCAACGAGCCAAGGACAGCGAGGATCGCGTTGTCATTTTCTGCCTAATCAGAATGATTAAAAACATGTGCATTTCGACGGTTAGACTGCCTTCCATGTGTTGCCTGTTATGGCAACCTTTTCTTTCCCGCCCTCTGTAGGTCTGCTTTCAGACCCTCTTTCTTATTCACTCCTTCTTTAGCGACTTATACATCTGGGAGGACGGCAGCGGTAAGTGGGACTTGCTTTGCTGTTTAACAGTGAACAATGACGAGGATGATAAACTCTAAATATTCTGAAATCTAATGAATTCAGTTGGCCCAGGAGATGGCAAGCCAAAGAAACGAGGCAAAGTCCTTCTCACTAGAATACATGTCTATATGACAGAAGTCATCTTAAATAAGATGCAGTTGCCGTCAGCATGCTCATCCGTGCAACTGCAGTGACAGAGGCCATTCACAGATTTGTATGGCGTTTATAGGGTGGCTATAGTTCTAACAACTTGGTAACAATGAGGGAAAATTCGAAATAAGACTGTTCAAATGAGGGCTGCAATTATATACCACGTAAGGCACAAACAATTCAAATGGCTCCCGTAGATGCTTATATACAAACTGAAAAGTTCTGTAGTTAGTGCTTTCCATTTTCGGTAAATTTGAAGAAATCGGACATCTAGGTCAATTCAGCTTAGTGTTTACTCCGTACAAATCCATATCGATCCGACTTTGCAGGGACTGACGCTGGCTTACTAGAATTTGCCCCACGTTAGTTCCTTTGTTTGTTGTTAATTTCAGGCATGTCACGCAATTCCTTTTGTTGTGTCTATTACATTGGACAACAAGCGAGTTAACAAGAAAGAAATACTACTGAAAAGTAATGAAAAACAGGAATAGCTACTTACTGTCACCCTTTGGGTTCCCCATCAACAATACAGTCCGAAGACGCAAAGCCGCACGTTCTTCAGCAGGTCTGAGTCTGGAGTCAATTATGTTCATTGCCGAGGTCCATTTTTCCGCCGTGTAAGGGTTGTACAACAAGGGGTTGAACAATTCGCGGACTAGAACTGGTACAGCCGACTGGTCGCAAAACTCCTTCTCCTCCGCCCAGGACCCAAACAAAAAGTGTTCCAGGCCTTTGTTCATCCCAAGTTCTATGCGCTCATCCTTCGTCAAAAGTCGATGCAGGTGTTCATACAGACCACGTAGACTGAGTACCTAGAAGAGTAGTCACGATAGTATTTCGGATGAAACCCATCACCTGATGGAAGGCCTCAGTAGTATGGTAGTTCTATGGAGTGGAAAAAATAGAGACACTAAACCTAATTTTCACTTTCCCATGTGAATAATACCGTTCAACTATTTTTTCAAATCTTTGGTCCATTTAGCCCTTATTTTAGTCAACATATCGTGGCAAACCGAGTAAAAAACGGGAAGCGAGGGAAAATGGACAGTAAATAAGCTGTAATTGATAAGAAGTTATGTAAAGGAACAGAGTTTGCAAATGCATGATAGTCGTGGAGGAAGATGCACTTGTTTTCACTAATGTTGCCATATATCCTGTGAATTTTAGTCGTAGAACTTTACTTTTACAAAACATCTTATCCTATCGGTTACGATTTCTGTTCATTTTGCCATTTTGTTGACCTACCATTTCAGATCACTTTCAAGACACTGTTTGTTTCTCGCTTTGTTTACATCGAAGAGATCTGTGTGTGGACGTGAGCAAACATATATTATTTATCTTAACCCGCGCTGATTTCTTCTTACACCAAACCCTGGTCCTTGGATCCGGGCGCTGTAGGTCCAACCATAGTGTTGTTGCATGGTTTTATCTGCTTATTGGACCAGCATTTTTAAGGCACCGGTACTCAAACGATGAACTGTTTTGGTGCATCACAGATTTATTCTGAGTAGCTTAGAATTACTAAACTGTACATATCCGGTCTTCGGAGGTTGAATTATGATCTTCTTTCACATATCCGATTTTGTGCACCAAAGTATGGTAGAAGGATGTTACATTAGAAATTTACAAACTCATTTGATCATTCTATGGATTTTACAGTGCCTAAGTTTATAGCAAACAAAAGAGTGATTCCGAATTGCGTGAATGGTGGATAATTGTTTTCTAAATTTCGAAAATAAACGAAATAATGAAGTTCAGATATAAGAAATGATATAAGTGCCTCAGTTAAAATGACAAGTCATACTATTAACAGTCGGGCGAGTGATTTTCACTTGCAGTGTACGACTGAAGAATGAGAGGTCTGCAGCAGTCAATTTTGTGTTATTTCCCGGTATTTGATTACGGCTCTGCATTTGAATCATCCTGAGCAAAGCATACCATGTAAGGTATGCTAAGCTTTATTTGTACCATTTGGTTCTAGCCAAAATCCGATGCAGTCATCCTATTGACCGGTTATGGATACAGAACACAAAAGAGAAATAGAGCTTTGGTACAAACATCGTTTTTTTAGATCTTGAATGCGGCATAAACAACTGACAAGTAGTACTTAGGTTAGAGGAAGAATAGTAGTTACTCGACCTACGCCAGAGAATTAGGTATAAAATTTGTATGGTCTAATGTGGTGCATACATCTTTACTGTGTTACAGGCCAGTAGCTACTAGAAAAGAGATAGATCCAGTAAAAAAGATGACAAAAAGCACAACTGTGGAAAGCTGGCAAAAAGAATTATCCAGTATTAGATTTTTCAAGATTTTACCATTACTTGGCATAACCATAGACTTGAAACTCTAGCCAAAGAATGCCAGGTATTCTCAGTGATACTTAACGCCGCACAAGTGCCATCTCACTGAATCACATGGTGAATATTGTTTTTGGGCGTCTGTTGGTCATTCTATTGATTTGGCTTCATAAACTGCGATTGCATTTGACCCCATATGACTCTATAAGATAGTATTGTGGTGGCACTGATCTTCCGGAAAAAATCGATTGTTTTCGGGCACCATTTCCTGTAAGACTTGTTTTGATGCTCGATATCAATTTTGTGGCATTTGTTTGATTGGGTTTGTTTTTCGCCGCACACAAGATTGGCCAGTTTCTTTTCGTGTTGCTCTAGAGTCGCCCCGGTCTCTCGGCATTTCTCGGCCATGGCTTGCTTGCACGTCTATGGTCATATCCGTGCTATTCCGGCACCAAGCTATTCACAGTGAATTTCTCACATCTGGTTGTTGGTTTGAGTTTTCTTCCTTCTATCAGCTGATAAGACTTTGATAACCACACCTTCAGAATTCAAAAGAAACATTTGGGGTTGTCTTACTCACCAAAACTGACAACTAAACCCTTAGGTTCTTGGATTTTAGTGCGCACAGCATGGCCAGCAATGAAAGGCCGTTATAGAAAATAAACTTTCTTAAGAGGAATCAAGGTCCAAGGGAGCATTGTGTGCACGCAATTTCCGCGTCTACACTGATAACTTTTGGTTTTTAACTGAGAACGAAAACTCGCCACTGATGCACTGGTGGTGAGTATCAATAGTATCCCAAACCAAAATAGATGAATAATTCTTACCAAACCAACATAAAGTGCAAAATGTGAACTAACATAGCTGAAACAAAGGGAGGAAAAGATCCATTTCCCAAATGTAAGCTAACGTAAAACGAAAAACTAATATGCTGTCTGCGTGGTTAGATGGCAAATAGCAACTCTTTCAAGAATATAAAACCTTAAAGACTAATTGTCGTCGATAGTAATAGTACAATTTGGCCAAACAACTGACACGCTAGGTTACCCGTAAAAAGCTGAATTCATTGCCGGAGACTATTGTATAGATACAGAAAATAATAACCCAGTATGACAGGATTGCTCGAAGGTATAAAAGGATAATCTTTTCAATTCAACAAGCTGCATTATTAATATGATTTTAAAGAAACTCTTTGTGCGGCATTAAAGTTCACCCCGTGGCCAAGAAACCGTGAAATCATTTATTGTACAGTTATTTTAATATCAGCAAAAATCTTGAGCAATGCAAGCCTACCTTGCAAAACGTGAGACACAAACCTAGGAAGAACAGTACTGAGTCAGACTGCTGCGTCATTACTCTGCATGGACAGGTTTCCAAAATTGTGTCAAACACTATTTCATTTCGATTCACTTTTGAAAATTTTTCTTATAAAACCAAAGAGAGATTAGAACCAATCTGAAGCAAATTAATAGGATCAAATTAATGTCGGACGAACATCAGATGGAAAAAGATAATACTAGCCCGGATATCTTTACTAGAAATGCAAACTGACTTCAGTAAGCCTAGAACAGAACTGCGTGAGATAGGCCAAGTTTGGCTGGGGACCTTCCCATGGATGGGGTGCGTACCGGCGCCAAAGATTTCGAGTCAGCAGTTCACTAGACTTTTGCCATTGAGTGCAAGCTTTGACTCCGAGTTGCAGACCACGTTTAGCCTAAATAATTTGGAAAAACTCGTATTGAACCGAGCCACTAATATGTTTTCTTTTATAAATGCGGCAACAAAATATTATTCTTCTGTTACATTTGAAACATACTGATTGGGATTTACAAGCAGGGCACGATGCAGTCAAAAGCAATGCAATTAGCAGTTGTATGTATACAAAATGCTTTCGCATGATTCAGATGCAGAAATCATATCGGTGTAAGAAAGAACATGGTGAAAATAACACTCGTGCACTGCAAAACAGCTTTCATGTAAAATAAGAAAATATTTATTTTTGCTCGTTTATTTTCTCTTATTAATAATACGACTGGAGATTATTGCATGCAATGAACCGCAACTTATTCGGAGCTGAAAGAATGATCTTTAATGTAAGCGTCCTCGGGATCAATGCGAATGTGAATAACAACTGAAATATCTACAGGTATCAAAGGTCTCAAAATGAACGTGGAATTAGAAAATACAAGAAGAAATTCTTGCCATTTGATTGCTTCAGGTCAATAATTGTTTAGTTGGAATTAAAAAGGCAAACAGTGAAACTTATGACACCCTCAAAACAAATATTTCTTATAATATAATATAATTGTGTAAATATATAGTCGTTTGGACCAAAAAACAACTGCACTCGTGGGAACTAACCAAGTGCCAGGAACGACTAGCTGATGACTTAAAATCGAATAAGCCAGAGGGATGTAACTAGGGTGACAAAGGACAAAAATAATACTCACACGATGAAAATCTGTGGTCCACAAAGCTGAGATGGCAAGATCTCGTGTTTGTTTTTCATCTTCTGTGCAGCCAAGGTGCATTTGTATAATCTTCACTATCCAGTAACCAACGGCTTCAATAAGCTGACGCATTCGTGACTCTGGAAAAGGCTGTGCAGCATCCGGATCCAAACAGCGCCAAATCTCATCCAGACTTTCTGTAACATGGATATCCAGAACATCCAAAAGCTCAGCTAAACCCGGGTCTATGTCAGCTCTCGCACTCTTATCTCCAGGACTTTTGGGTTTTGTTTTATCCATGGAAACAGTGATTGTATGGGCAGAATTTTCCAAACGCGAACATTCTTTAACCGCTGGTTCGAGGAGGCGAACAAATAATTCTGCTCGGCGTCGCTCTGAGCCTCTAATGTGCTGTTTTTCTGACAGACCTTTCCAAAATTCCAGTTCATCCGATAAACTCAAAACATCTGAAGTGCAAAACGAAGAAGCCAAAACGTACTACAGGGTTTTATGTAGACATACCTGTGGTCTTATCGTGTGCCTAAACCTGTAACCACTACATTTTTGCTTATTTTTGAGTTTCCAGTTTATTCATTTATAGGACCGGCAATAAAGTGTTGCATTCTCGGCACAAACGATAATCATTGGCAGTGCAAGCATTTATCACAACCATCCGAGGTCTAGCCAAGAGCCGAATGCAAAGTGAAGAATTGAAAATGCAATAACTAGAACCTAGGCGTCTTCCTTGAACTTTGTGGGAAGATAAGCTAGCAGAAAGCATAACCAAACCAATAGGAATGCTAATTGCGAAAGATGCATAATTTTGCGGCAATAACAAAAAACATCATTTGGAGCAAAGCAAAATTATAAGGCAGATTTGTAAGAGTAAAGCCAGTAGTGCATAACCCATGTGTGTGGGCAACCGTTTCTCAGTCCCTTAGAGACAAACCAAGTACCCTCAGAAGCATGGTGTACTTTTAAGTAACGCCCGTCCTGTAAAACCAGCTCGGATCGACCATTGAGTCCAAAAAGCCGAAAACCTAATTATCAGCGAAATAAATCAAATAAACTTTTGGATCAACTCAGGTCGACCGTTCGCTAAAGAAATGCCACCAAATTATTCGACCGATCGGTGCAACACAACACGCAGTTTGCTTGTTATTATACATTTGTGCCACAAATATAACTGATTACTAACAACCAAAACCTTTAGTACTGTGGTTTGAAAATCCGATTTTGGATGGACAACTGATCTTATTTGAGTAAAAAATTGAATGGATGGATCCTTCGGGGAATTTTAGTTTTCATATCATCAGTAGGCTAGCAAGATAACGATGACAAAAGGTAGATGATCATAAATGGTTACATGCGTAAACACAACACGGTTTATAGAATTTGCTTCACAACATACAATAACTTTTGGGTGGGTCATGTTTGTTACAAATAAATCAGGTGTAGCGCCCTTTCATTGTAATCCGAGGGGAAATTTTATAACGTTAATCTGCAGGATGAAATTCGTTTAAACAATGAACAGCGTTGCGTAGACCTGAGAATATAACGTGAAACGCCAATTATACTATAACTCTTATTTTAACTTCCCATTTCAATAGTTGTCACAGTTTAAAGTTAACGTGTAGAATAGCACGACGGCCCGACAACGGTTGCCATTGCACACACAATTACTGCCAGAGTATTCGAAGTGTTCTCTTAGATATCTTGCATCTAGCTACTACAACAAGTTCATTAACGTATTCTAGGCTAGAAACCAGGCGAACTACCGGGTAATACGTACCGCAGATGAAGCGGGAAACTGATCCGCATAGAGGCTAAAACGTTCAGAGGTCGTCCGCGATATGTACTTTCACCAATGGGTGAAGATTATATTTTACTCACGACGGGGACTAGTTGGACACTATTTGGGGACTATTATGCTGTATGGGCCAGTAACTCGTCTTGAATCCATTGCCACCCTGAGTTATAATAAAAATTAAGAGAAATGTTCCACTTACTGATGCACTCCGGATCCTGTGATGCTTGCTCTCTAAGGAAAAGCGATAATCCGGCGGAAAGTTCTGCAAGAGCACTTTGAATTTTCGGATCTCCAATCAGCGGTTTACTCTCAGTACTCTAGGGTTAGAATTAAAACTGTTGAGCATAAGGGTAGTGATACTTTTAACAGCAAAGGAGCATAAAGAGTGCTCAAAGAACTATAAAAGCTCTGTACCAATGATTCACCTAGGGAAATGACGATGATAGAAGACCTGACTTCTGTCACATTCAGAAGTTTTGGTTTGGTCTTGATAAATATCAACGTTTGTGTGGCATCTCCCGACTTTTCAATCTGCAGACGTTGTTCAAATATTCTTGTTTTAGTTTACTCACATCATTGAAAAATTTTAACTGGTTCCCTTCCACTTTTTGACATCCAAGTAGGAATGTATTTGAGTCAGTGAGAAATTTCAGGACGCATGCATCGTTGCTCTGATATTCATCAAATTTCAGCGGTTTGCACCTGCTCCCAAAGTAAGCTTCAGCTGTTTTGAGAATAAATTCAAAATGATCGTGGTCTTCTTCGGGCATTTTGTGATACTGATCTCAGAACCTATTTTCCAGCCGTCGTCATGACGGACTGTTTACCAATTTGAAAGAGCGACACCAAACTTCTAGGTCAGTTCAGTTCAGTTCACTTTTAGCACTGTAAGTTTTGGCTCGCGCCATTCGGATGTCCAGAATTCTTTCGATGGTATGCAATCCGGTAAGGCAACCACATAGTCTAGGGCAAGTCCAATGGATCAAGCCAAAAGAAACAGGGGACAGAATGCCTCATCTCACCTTGACGGCGAGTCGCAAGCGTTCACTTTTCAACTCAGGGATGTTGAAGGATCAACCAAAAGCATGCCAGCCCCTGCTCTTCAACTCCTTGCCTCGGGAGACCGCACCGCGGTTTCCGGCCAGAGCTTGCTTAAACGGAATCACGATGTCCACGGGTACTATCTCCCTAGATCGTCGACTTCATATATTCACAGCATTGTAAATAAAGAAGTGAAACCTAACTGACTGTCTAGATCGTGGTTTTTCAAGCCTCTTGTCATGACCAAGTGTGCGAGAGTCTACTACGAGCCGAAAATAGCCGTCCGGGCTAAGACCTAATAAGCTGGTTTTAATCTCAGGATTCTCTACCTAGTCCTCTTTGTCTCCTCCCGTCCATTGAGAAGATCTCTAAGTTTCACAGTCACTGATCGTTTGCCTTCACACTCTGCTACAAAACATTCATCGTGTTTGATTGCTGCACCTTTTCCATATATGCGGCTTCCATTTTGAAGGACGTAGACCAAGCCTGCATAAAGTGTTCCAGGTGAGGTCCTAACATGGCTTTGAGTAAAGGCAAGAACGCCTCCGGTTTATGGCAGGGAAGGGTTGACCTCAGTCTGAATAGTTTGCCTCAGGTTTTTTGGGCTGCCGCAGCACATTTGTCAGACCATTCGCGTTCTGATATGATGGTTATCCCTAAGTCCTTCACCTTGTTGATGACGTCTATACTAAACAGCCCTTGATCATGTGGAACCACTAGGCCTTCGATGCTTCGGGATAACAAATAACTTTCGACCCGGTCCAACCAACATACGTGAACAGATAATCACAGCTGAGGGCTTAGCCGTCCCTAGATCCCTTCACCTCGATACCTCCGGCAAGGAAAATGCTCGGTGATTTTAGGGCCGGGACCACCGCACTTATAGAGAGCAGGATTAAGAGGCGCCCTAACACCAATCGTTATGTTACGCTGCTCGTCATTCCGATCTCGGCTGAGCATCCGTTTCATATCCTGAAGTAAGTTGTCCCCTTGGAAACGCCTTCACCCGCCGGTGTACGTAATCCCGGATAACGAATTATTTTAACTTGATTAGGAGTAGGCGCTGATTCACTAACTCAAATTGAAGTCGAGATAACATAGTTTAACCTGCTTACCCTCATTCCTACATGAAGTGACTTCATCCAAGAAGCACAAGAGACTTTTTCACGAAGTCATACTCAACCGGGCAAGGCGTGAGCGCTCAGGCAGGCATTTGGAGACAAAGGCCAAAATGGAGTACTCTACCACCTCGTACAGAATGCTAGTGCAGCTGACTGGCCTGATGTTTTCAATGACGAAACTCGTGACGCTTTTATGCATAACTGTAACCACTACACTTCTCTAATCCGTTGGCATTTTATTTCGTTCTATTGTGGTTTGGAACGGCTCACAGATCGGGTCAGAGATGATGCCAGATGATAGTTTGGTGATGGCCGGGTAACTGTCATGTGGCCTCTGTTTGACCCCTCTATTCGTCTACTTACATCTTCCTCCGACATCATCAGGTAATCAATAAACTGCCCTGAAGTGTGTGGCGCCCAGGTTTCTGGGTTACCCCTGTCAGCCTTATGGACGAAACGGAAGCTCTTGACGGTTGTGTCTGCTTTGTTCTGGTCATTTGTGATATCCTGTCTACTAGCCCTTGGCAGACCGGCACCACCCCTAAGTGAGCCTTTTGCCTGGGTATAGAAATAATGACTTTTCACTTGTCACTTGGCGCCTGGCTACTTGGCTCGCCCTCAGACCGGCCACGTTACAATTCTCTTATTTCGCTGTGGGATATTTGGCTTTATTACGGTCTCCGTTCGATGCTACGTACGCTCGGAATTACCTGTGTTCAAAAACTTGTCGTTTCTCAAAATATACTGGAATCTCCTAGTGCTGCACCTGAACAATCTTCTAATTCATCTCGAAGGGGCACTCGTGCTGGTTGGCAGGCGGCCCTTAAATGCACCCTTCCAGCCAAGTTGTCCATTCCGGCATTACTAAGTAACAACATCCGCTGTTTACGAAAACGTCGGATCTGTCCATCACGCTCCAGTCACCGATCCATATTCACGCGTGTGTCATCTGCATACAAGAATCTTGGCTGAAACCGGACATTGCTGATTCATTCGCGTCGATAGACGGACAACTTCAGACTCCATTGGCATGATAGAGTTTCGGACAGGAAGAAGACTGGAGATGGTGTGGTAACATACGTAAACTGCCCCTGGTCTGGCAAGTTCGAAGTTCTTTATACGTACTCTCTAAACGGAACTGACTATCTCGTGACACTGTCATCCAAGCTTTTCTCGCCATACTAGCGCTATCATCACGAATTTATACATTGCCCCTCATGACTAATACCAAAATATCGCATCATTTTTCTACTCTTTTCTAGCATTTATTTTTCCTATTTTTGAGGATAGTCTGCATATTATTGTACGTTATCTTAACCATGCTGACTGTGCTTGATTTGGCTTACCTCTGCGTTTCTCCTACCAGAGGCTGTTTGGATTTAGATAGAGTTAGTGTCAACAATTGCGATTTAGTTGTCTAAAGCTGATTGCTCCTAGTTCAAGTGGCGATAATCGTTTACTTTTGTTAAGGCCCAAGATATACTCTGGGTCAGCATTCCATTCATTTAGGACAACAAAGCAAATCCAAGTTCGCCTCCGTAACCCACCATGTAACGACCCTATTCTTCTTCAGACTTCCATTTCACTCGCATCAACCTGTTTCTCTTTTGAACCACTGATCAAAGACAATGTCAAACTTCTCACAGAGATGGCCAACGCAATCTATTATTATCTGCTGCCCCTCAGAAAAACCATTCATTCCAAATGGCCATATCACCAACCTGAAACTTAGAATTCCAAGGAGAAATTAGAAGCACCTCTACAATTTCCGTAATAACTCGAGCGGGCGGAATACGTCGAAGCTAAAGTAGGCTGAAATCTAAAGCATCGGCACTACATTCGACGGCTGGTAACAAAAAGAATTCCTGTGGCAAGGCATTCGACTTTTGTTTGAGGAGAATAAGAGGCACATGAAAACTTCTGCGGATGTTGACAGCATCAGTCGTGCTTTCATCCATCCTTTCAATGATGCTCCGATCACATTTGGACAGAGTGGTGTCACGACAATTACAAATTTTCTCGAGAAGCGCTGCTCGCCTATTGTGCACCACTAAAATTAGCATTCGGTTTGGTCATGACAGTCTGCCTTCAGCTCTTTTAAAGCATCGTGCCGTGGCTCTGACGGACGCATTCACTTCTCTAATTAAATGGTCCTTAGTCTCGTCTTCCATCCCTGATTTTTGGAGACCAGTCACTGTTATTCCCGTCCCTAAATCGAACAGTTTTACAGTCTTGGTTAAACGTTTTCGCCCCATCGCCTAAATGTCTTCCGGTCTTAAACTGACGGAGCGTGTTATGCTTGAGCACGACGACTCTCTACAGCTTGTCTATAAATCCAACAGGTTCACTTTGGACGCTGATCGCCTCCCTCATTCACCATAATTGCAAGTCTTTCAATGCGTCAGTGAAGTCTGTGCGCTGCGCCTCCCTGGATTATTCGTCGGCAACGGATTCCGTTTCATGGTCTCTTCTACTTCACAAACTGAAAACATTTGTTTGTCCTAGTTCTTTATTAACAGGGCTGTCTGATTACTTTACTAACCAAACCCAGTGCACGCGAATGGACGGTAAAGTTTCGAAACCTTTGAATAATAACTCAGGAGTCCTACAGGGTGCCGCTCTCTCACCGATTCTTTTCTCTGCCTACATATTGGACTTGTCAATTAACTCACCCTGTCAACTGTTTAAGTATTCTGATGATGTCGTCCTTCCTCATACTGTTTCGAACAACGACGATTTTCAAAGTTTTCCCAACAACCTATTTTCTGTTTACGATTTCTCTGCGCGAGCTGGTTTAAATCTCAAATATCTAAATGTTTCGAGTGTCTGTCCTTTATCTCCAGTTCGGTCTACCCATCGGAAGTGTCGTCCATCAATTCAAAAACACTCACCAGGTTTGATTCTGTTAAATATCCAGGAGTTGCTATTGACGAAAATCTGAAGTGAATTACGGAGGTTTTTATCTGTGTTCAAACTCTCCGACGGCTGCCGTTTTAAATGAAAAAACCTCGGCACGGGACGAAAAAAGGCACTACCTCCCGATTTGTATACCAGTGTTTTACAATCTTTCTTTACTGCTCTCCAGTTATACATCCATGTTTACTTAAAATTCTTCACCGGGGATTACCGGTTATTAGTCGGGTTTTCTTTGTACCACTAACTGCATTGTCCCTTAATCTATGCCATCAACGCTCACAAAATTATTTCTGATCCCGCACATCCTTTGCACAAAGATCTTCCAAAATGTCGCCCTCATGTTTCTACAAGTTCCGCTGTTCATTCTATACCATCCAGAATCAATATCTGTAGGAACTCCTCTGTCCCATAATTAGGTCGAATTTTGACAAACAGTGACCAAGTTTAAGCGAAATTCCTGAGCAACCTGTGGCAGTGTGTCATGATTATTCATTGATGAGTTCACCTATGTTTTTTACGAGGCGGTTAGTTTATTTTTACGTCATTTGATATTTTTATTTTTTCTCTATTTTATTTTCACCCGCTCATGTTTTGGCAAAAACGCGACAGTTTGTTATATGCAAGAGCCTATACATTGAAATACAATGGGATAAACTGCAATGAACTTGCAGCTTTCGCCTCGGAGCAAATTTACCCTGCTCACTGGATCCAGTTTTGCCGGTTTCACGCATTGTTTTATACCATCCAGCATTGCTTTTGCCAGTTAATAGCCTTTACAGTGGCTGTCCTTCATCAAGGTGCTTTTGGTTTACGAAACTTGCGTCCAATAGAGGCAATTGCATTCTTTTGGATTTGTGGGAAATCCTTGAGTATTCTTCATCTTTCCTCCAGTTCAGCCCATCTGCCCAGCCCTAGATTGATTCCTTTGCTTTTGCATGCAGCTTGGCCAAATGCATATTATTGAATTTTCTTCTTCAATTCTGAGCAATCCTGGGGTAACGTAGTCAGAGAGTGGTTTTCGCTGTTGCTTGGTCACTCTAGCCTGACAGGGGCAGATTCTAGAGTTCTGTGAAGCCATTGGACTGGCTTTTGAATTAGAGGGTCCAGTGGTCTCTCCGGCAAAGGGGAATATCTCAAAAAACCACTCTATCCGCCGCAGATTGAAGTCCCTCACGATGAGGACGCTGTCGGTCACCATAATTGCATTTGTGATGACACTTAAAGAAATTGAATCATCGTCCTGGTTGGCACCTGATGCCTCAAACACGCAAGCCATTGTGACTGGCCTGGACGGGTTTAGTGGCGTGAATGCACATGGTTGAATTTTACGAGGGCACAGTTTGTTCTGGAATCCAGTTTGGTCAATCCCCAATCGGATGATGCCTAGTCTAGCCCCTTGACATGTTGTTCCTGCCCTGGCGATAACATTGGAACCTCTACCTTGCCGTCCCCGGCGCATAGTCTGTTTTTTTTCGGCTGCGACTGGCGGTGGTCAGGTGGATAAGATTGTGGCATCTGGCAGTGAAGTTCACGGGTTCCAATACATTCACAGCGGTTCAACTTACCCACATAGTTGCCCTCTGTTGGTCGCAGCCCCTTTTTGAAAAATGACGTAAATTGTTACTTTGCAAATGAAGGGAGTTATAAGACAAATAATGGGTAGTATAAAGGACTTACACTTAGCAGCAGCCTCAATTAGCTCGGGAAACCTGCTTTTACTGCTTCACACGTGGGCATAAAGCCGTGATGAAATGTTTTCCCGGCCAAAGCTGGTATTCTTACCTACCGCGATAAGGTCTTAGAATGCATTACCAAAGCAGTAATTCACTTCAATACTGCGGCAACCGAGGCCAGTGGGTGAGGTGATTTGACACTGTGATTCCCTGGTTTCCTCTACCCTCAGTTTTCAAGTTATTGGCTACCACGAGTCCACAGTTGGTCCTGGCTGTTTGCCGTCTGGTGGGCAGCTTCGGAAGCGTTCATTCTCCAGCTGCTGGGTTAGAACTAATTCCAGCGAAAGCTACTGATTTGTTGGCGTTTATTGGCCAAATTTTTGTTCCCCATCTAGATTGCCACCTCTTGCGCAACACGCTACTGGGCCGCCAGGTACTATACGTTTACTCCCTCCGGTCACATGGTGTTTCACTAGAGCACTAACAAATAGCCTGTCCCTGGTGGCTTAACCTACAGATTCAACCGATGTGGACCTCGTTGCTCCGTCCACTCAAGATATGTTGGCATGCGTGTTCACTCTTTGAACCCTTTTACTCCCGCAAGGAGTGCAATTCTCGCCACGCGGATGACATTCGTCATTCAGCTATGGTCCAGTTTGTGCCTGGCATTTGATCCCCAAATGATCAGCCCACCTTTGCTTAGGATAAGCAAATTGCGTTCCAGGATAAAGGTCCATCGGCTGAGGTGGATATCGAAGCGCCCTGACCTGTTTCTTTAGGGCCGTAAATTCCATGATTAAGTTCTTGTGTGTTGTTTTGAAGCCGATTGTGAAATCTGTCAAACGATGACTCAAAAGCGAGTGAGCAGAAGATGAACATCACTGTAACGTAAATGCCAACAAGGAATTACAGGAAAAACGGCGAAAGCATCGGTATATCTCACTACAGATATTATTACAAAAGGTATTGAATAATGATTGGCCAAGAATTGCTCCGTTTAGCCATGACACACCTATGCCAAAGGCCCCAGCAGAATGCAGTCTGCCGTCGAAAAAGCTGTAGCTTTTGCCGAGAAACAAGTGGATCAGACAATGATTAGGGGTGAAGAGAAAATCAAAAGCAAGCATCCTAGAGGAAAAATGACATGCATTACTTTTGCATAAGCTGGAACGCAATGAAGGTCATCTTAATGTGGTGATATTAGAGCAAGGACGGCAACAGTGACCATCGTAAAAATAAAGGGGATAACAGCAACTGCAAATATTTCAGTTCCGCGGACAGGATAAGGCTAACTGATCAGCTTAGAGGAAAACCCGGCCATAAAAGAGGAAAATGCAAGTTTAGATCAAGTAATAGTCTATTATGGTAGCCGCTCGCATGGAGGAAAATCGGTGATCGAATACTGAATTCATGGGAACTACAGGTTTTCCGATTTGAACGACTGAATTCACAGGCAACGTAAAGCACAGGGTGCGAATGGTGCCTTCATTAAGGATGAGAGCACATGCAGATAACGAGCACCAGTAGAATTGGATCTGCTGAAAGAAAGTTAGGAGTGAAGATGGTGCCGGTAATAAATGCGACGTGACAAGCGCAGTACTGAATACCGCAAACGGTGTGTTTGATTTGGCGAGTACAAATCTATTATGGTTAACATTTTATATAGGTTACTGGCTAGCATCATGCATAGAAATGTCCATGGCGTGCAATACTGCCACTGGTGTTGTATCTCATCCTGGTCTATTGCCGCACGATGATGATGAAGGTGATGCGTCGGGTGGTTAGATGTGATACGAAAACCGACAAGTTTTGTGTGCGGAATATCTGACCAGGAAGACATGATGCGGTTTGGTGCGAATGATGGTGAGAATGAAAAGGGGATTGAGGGGTGCTACGATAGTAATTAGACCCAGGTGCGATGTGATTCACATAAGGTGTTGCACGTTATGCAACCGGTAATGGTGTGGATCTGGAAAGACTGTTTCTTGCGGTGTCCTCTAAAATTTGGGAACGCTTAGGAGCTTGCTTATTCCTGCCAAAAGGATCAGATTTTGACGGAAGCTGGGCATTTATGGCCGGGTCTGAGCGATATCAGTGCCAGGAACAGCTGGTGCGAATTTTTGGCGGTGATGACGATCCGCATCGAAAGCAAACGAACAAGCCGTATGAGGGTAGGTGGTTATGTTCGAGCTGCTGGAGTTAGTTGCTACTGAGCCAGGAATGCCGCCGTCGCCCGAAAAATTCCAGGTGACCGTGGGTCCGATGAGACGTTTTCGTACTCGCCAGGATGTAAGTTTCTTGTGCAATCTTTCCATAATAACGCAGTTTTCAATAGTTTTTTTTCTGAAGCACATGGCATGACAGAATAATTGCATTTGGGAATTGAAAACGTTTTTCCCCCGTTAATCAACACATGTTCTCCGGCGATACGCGATTCAAAAACGGTATTATACTGTTAATAAATATCCCGTCCTGACTACACCGGCGATAAAAAGCGGGGTCTTACAATACTCCTTGTTCTACAACAAGTGCAACTTAATAACCACTGGAACGCGTCAATAGTAGGGATGAACAGCGGCCACCATCGGGCAGCGACCGCAAGTCAGAAGTGGGTTCGCTGGCCTCTTGGTCTTGAGTGTCTGACTTGCTTGTGACTTTGCTTTGGTTTTATTTTTTATCCACTCCCCTGATGCTTTCAGCCCGACAGGAGTAAAGGAAGCTATGACTAGACAATCGAACGTGGGTCCATTTGCCACCTGCGCCTTTGATTTCTCTTGAGAGCCCTCTACGACTGCGTTCTACGTTGGCTGGTCTGTCTTCGGATTTAAGTACGGGGCTTTGTATCTTCGTCTTATTGTTCACCATACTGCACTGCGAAGAGACGAGGCCAGTTGGGACGCACTACCGCATACCCCTTCAGCCCATTTGGCTTCGGAATACAGCGAGTTAACTTACGCTTTACTTCCCAAGCGGTACTTTTACAATCGTCATATTCAATGCGAATTTTCGTCTTTTTTTAAATAGGCAGCCCTTAAATTTGTGCACATTCTAATACTTTGCTGCAAGCTGTAGATAGTCAAATGACTGAGGATACTTAAAGTTCTCAATGGGAACTCCAGTGCATCCAGATGACTAGAAAACTGAAACCGCAGGGTAACTGAGGTCAGTTCAGACCACTTTGCGCAAAATACGAGTGATCGCAATGGTCAAACTAATGTTCAGATCGTTGTTTCTTCGGCGGGATCCGTAGGCTTTCAAAACTGTTCTGGAGTCAGTATCTTGTCTTCATGTACTTTCAAAAAAGGGTAACCAAGTGAGCCGAAACCAAACGGGCGCATCAGCCAGCATCAGACCTACGAAGTTCAGTTCGCGCGGGAAAGAAGTGGATCCAGTGGCCAAACGAGCTTCCCTTCCCCGATGGTATAGAGAGAAATGTGCATCCGCCTAGAAGATTGTTATTCTCTTTGCATCATCCTTGGAAATTCAGCTACTCCGTTTCCGCTGCCATGAGTTGATAGATGTGAAAGCTTGTTAACTCTTGGACTAGAGAGCCAATGCCCCGCGAGGTTTCCAAAAGGAGTTTGCAATGTCAAACTTGACTCATCCATTGAAAGCAGGTAAACGGACTGACCTCATCCGACTTACGATCTATTTCTGCACTGAAAGACTTGACGGCACGTGTCTCGGGGATATCTCTAGACAACAAATTCCGTCTATTTACCAATCTGCTGCTGAAAACGTGCTTTCAAGCTGCCAGCATACGGGACACCTTAACAGTCTGTATGCCGTTTCCTCTACTTTTGTAGAATAGGTCTTCGTTGAAAGGAGTCACGGGACAAATTCCCTTTTGACCTAGCATTAGCCCATACCTCCCTACCAGACCCCTCTGAGACCGCCGGACTTTCAGTCAGAACGAGCTCAAGTCAGCAAATAACTGTTCAAAAGACCTACAGTCATGCGTTGCTAGTCGTTAAACCTTCTCAAGACGACCATTCCTTATTTGGAAGAATTGGGAACAGACCTGAGGGCAATATTCTAAGTAAGGCCTAGGGAACGCATTACAGTGAGGACCAAAAATATACGCGTTTTGACACGATCACACCGACTTCAGCTTCAAGAATTTCTCCCCCTTTTGGTTGCAGTGTCAGCGCACTGGTCAGTCCATTTAAAATCCGACCTTACTTGGATGTCAAGTTCTCTTACTTTGCTGACTATATTTATTAAAAAAGGCCATCGTTTATTGTAACGGCAGTACCCCCCGCGTTCCTTAAAGACAGGCAGGTGTTCCTGGCATTAAGCATTAGATCCCGTGTTTTTGCCTAGTTTGCTACTGAGACAGCATTGCCGTCTAGAGCATCTGGTCCAGATGGCCCAATCTCCTTCGCGTCAGCCTCGGAGGAAAGGCCAGGAGATCACAGTGTGGTAACTAGGCCATCTGCGAGCAGATTAAGTAACAGTGGTCTTAGGGTCGAGCCTTCGAGTAGTTCACTGGTCCCTACCTTTGTGTCCAAATTTTTCTCCTCGACTCGAATACCAAACGTTCTAATATAAACTCTCATCTACCCAATTCATGAACCCACCACTTCTGCCAAGGGCTCGCGTTTTCAGCAGCAAAGGACTATGACCTACTAAGCGATAATAATAATAATACTGTGTATTTCTCGATTTGCAAGAGGCATGCTCATAACAAGATCAAATTTTTACAAGGATGATGCACAGGAGATGTGGATGTTAGAAGTCGAATGGGATAAGATGGTGGGAGCAATATTGAGTTATTGCAGAGGCTCACTTGAAGGTGAAATGAGATGCTGCAAAGCAATGGGGGAATTGCAAGTATGCCAGTGAAAAGCATAAAAAGTAGAAAACTCAATTTTTAAGACCGAGAAATAATTTCCTGTGACTGTTCGCAAGCAGCGGACAGCGAGCCTTTTCGTGCACTAAATCTGCTCATTCCCGGCGCACAACATGGACGGAGCCCAACGGTGGATATTGATATATGGCTAGAGATACCAAACGTCGGAATCGTTACGTAATGGGCGGAAACGTTAAGCTGAGTAGACGACAGGCAGCGGTGATTGGATGGAAGTGGTGAAATACAGGTGGAAGCCAGGCAAATTGGATGAGACACGTAGCTGACAACAAATGGCCAAAAAATACTGAGAGCGGAAAAAGACTGTCCCAAAGTATCTGGAGGAAATTTGTGAAGCTTTGGATACGGAACTCCAAGGATAGTGATAATATCTACATACGGATGGCGGTAAGCTGTGCTGAGGGGAGCGTCAGATAAGAGAAATTGTGTGTATGAACACTCCTTAAATACAGTGGCCAAGAATGTCCTCTATGCTGCGATTTTTTGTTGTCGCAGCATTTGTTGTTATTCAGCAGTACGAGTGGGGAATATGAAATGCCCAAGCCGTTCCGGGGACAGCAGCAATCGCGGTTTTAATCGATCGCAGAAATGCGATATCCAGTGCGATAATCCGCGTAGTTACCGTTGGCGGGGCCAGAACTGGAGCGCCAGTTGTAACTAATAGGTTCCTAACAGGAATGATAGGGCAGCGGATTCGGAATCGCCAGTACGAGGACGGAAGCGTTAGCAGCGCGTCTGCTGCGGATGCGACATTTGAAACGCATGAGAAAAGTAGTCTGGCTTGGGTGCCAGCTTCGGGTTATGGTCATTATTGGATCGCGCCAAAACACCTGCAACGTAATGCGTCTAGTCCGTAGAATATGGTTACTAGAATGAGCTACGGTAGCAGTTTTAGGCGTGGATGAATGTTAGGGGCCGCCAAGAACGACCTATTCAGCTCTCTGAAGCCATTAAAGAGGATAAGATGGCATGAAGAACGAGAAGTACACAGGCTGATGTTTAAAATCACAGGATGTGATAAGAGCATGGATCCAGCAATAAGCACGCTGAAATTGTCGTCCGCCCACATTGGGAGAATTTCGAGAGCTAGCTGCAGAAGCCGTTGGTGAAAAGGGTACATCACTACAAGGGAGGTCAATAAGTACATTAGTGGGGACGTGTCATAAAGTGAGGAAGTTAGAGGTGAAGCCGAATCCCTGATGGTGATCTTAGCAAAGAATCGGTCACGAAATAAACTTCTAGCCCATGTTCGCAAGCCTCGTCCAGTCCAATGTTAGCTCGTGTCAGGTTAATTAAGAACTGGACATCCAATAACTTTGCCAGATGGGCTTTAAACTGGGCTAAATTTGAGCACGACCGCAGGGAACTAAAGCGTTAGTCCCACAATTAAGAGTAAGCGACTGTGAAGAATTTAGCCCTGATCGATAGTCGAGTCAGGGGCATTCTTAGTGAGTAGTATCTACTACAAAGTGGATACGGGGACTACCAGCGTCGTGTATGACTTCTGTAGTAGAGTGGACATTATTATGGCAAAGATTAAAGAAAAATATAAGGTTTAATTTTACTCGACGAAGCCATAATGGTTCAAGTTCAAGCAGCTCGCATCTGGCCCTGGTGTTTAAGCTAGATGAAACACTTGAAAGATTTCTAGTGAGTGGACGCTGCAAATTCTCATTTGCAATTCGATCGGCTTTACGCATATGCTTGAAGAGTATTGGACAGTACTCGAGTTGGGGCTTAGCATGGGACTTGAAGGTGATAATTTTGCAGCCTTGAGTGCGGAATGCCCTTAAGAACACTTTGGCGGTTCTCTTAGCTAAAGCCGTCTGATAGTGGGCCTGCTCGTGAAAATTGAAAGAACAGGAGTATCGTAACCCTAAGTCACTAACTGTGTGTGATGCAAAAATTGGCGTGTCATTTATAGAGAGGGCCCCCGGAGGAACATGGCATTCATATGTTATCAGAGAACTTTTATTAGCAGAGAACATCCTAAGCCACTTGGAACACCAGTTATCAAGAGACTCTTAGGTCTTCACTGATAAGTGCAAGAGTGGAGCCAAATGAAGCAGCCTCAAAAGAGTAGACTATTTTAATGTCATCGGCAAACAGGAATGGCGTGCCATGACGAACAACTTTAAAGATATCGATAATGTATAGCAGAAAAAGGAGAGGACTTATGGCGCTCCCTTGAATGACCCCACTGGCAATAGCAGAGGGCTGGGAAAAATAACCGTTAATATTGCCTACTTGAGAGCGATCGGAAAGGTTGGGTGATGGCTAAGATAAGAGGGGATTTCTTATTCCATAAGTCTTATTTTTGGCCAGAAGTCGGGAGTGGGAAACGCAGTCAAACGCGTTTGACATGTCTAAAAAGATTATGAGCACTGACCGATGGGAATCAGCACTAAGAGTCCGATACAACCGAAGTCTTACCAACTTGAGAAGCTGCGGCAAACTTTAGCGACCATATTGTATCTCTGGAACGGAGTTTTGTCCACAAAGATCTTTATATTTTTAAATAGACAGAACAATTGGCAAAACTGCTCTTAAAAGTAGATCAACAGACGGGTATAATATGTGGTTAGCAGCATAAAGACCTTTAATGCAGGTCCAGGCGGGATTTGAATACGTTGCGGTCCAGGCTTGAGGCAAATATTGACAAAAAGGTCAGCGAGGAATCAGGTTATAGGTTTATGGTCAAAAAGATTTAGGAAACATTTTCAACTAGGAAAACGGTTCTAATTATGTTTAAAATACTACAATAACACTCTAATAACACTCTAAATTGCAAAAGAAAACAGCGAGAACAACTCACAGAGAATAACGGTGTACCGCTGCGTCGAAACCCTGCCCAAGTTGAGATATTATTACACAGGAATGTCTTCATCTGGTGTGCGAGTTATTTCGTCCAGGAAGCGCGAGTGATTTGCAGGGCCGGACCTGTATTTCTTAAATCTATGTTGAGCAGATCACAACATGGGCTTCCGCGTTAGTTGTGCCGAATGTCCCTCGATGGTGCTCTCCGGCGGTTTGCTGAGGACGCCTGCTAGACTCGATGTTTTAGGGTCCCTGTTTTCCCACCAAGGGCCGCCCTTTTGGGATTGCTGCTACTGTTGCAGTTTTCCAGTCCTGTAGCAAATGCCAAGTCTACAGAGTCATCTCTTATGGCTCACAAATCGGCCATGCAAGGAGGTCCACCAGAGCCTTCAAAATTGCCGGCTGATATCTGGGCCGGCCGATTTATTGACGCTTATAGTTTCCAGAGAATGACGAGCCTTGCCCACTGGTTTTGGCGAGTCAACTATGTCTGATGGAGGCAGCAGAAGATCTAATTTCCCGTGAAAGCCCAGAACTACCTTATATGCAGCCTCAAAGTAATGGATTAGTACTTTCGCCTTGCGGACAACATCCACTGTAACGGAATTATCGCTGGACCAGCCCCGTTCTTAAGTGACCTTTTTGATCGTAAACGTGCGTTTTATTTATTAGGTTGTTTCTTTGTTTGCCGGATTAACCTTGCGTCGAAGTTGAACCAGGAATTTTTCCCTAACCTTTTTTCGGTAATCCTGTTTGTGGCATATCAAGCCCATGACTAACTGCCCTCCTGGAACTCATGCACGAACCAACTGTAGTCCCAAAGTCATATAACCCTGTTTATTTGGGCCTTCCAGTTTACCGCACTGCCTTCTTTTCGTCGTCTTATCTGCTTTGCAAACCCCTCTTGGATAATAGGCAGAGAGAAAAGGGGTGCTGTTTGGAATAACATCCAAGACATTATTAACGTACAGCAGGAAGAGAAGGGGGTTCAGGACGCTGCCTTGGATCAAACCGCTGGACACTGATCTAGGTTGGGATATTTAGCCATTTACTTGCACTATCTGCTCTCTTAATGGCAAATAAGATGAAGACCACGACAGCATTGGATCAGCAATACCGCAGAATGCCATTTTACTTGGCAACCTAGGGTGAGATATTCTATCGAAAGCTTTCGTCATGTCTAAAAAGAATACCATAACTGATCTCCCAGTACTCAGGGCCTCGGTGACAGTGTCCAGACAGTCAGTCATGCAAGTAACGCAGGATTTCTTACGAAGGAAGCAATGCTGGCCATGCCTAATAAGTTCATGTTTCAGAATGCAGGCTATAAGGCTATTCTTAATCAAGCGCTCCATGATCCTGGAAACTATAGGGGTGTGGTTTATTGGGCAGTAGTTTGCAGAGTCATAGCGTGTGCCCTTTTTGTGAGCGGATGTTATCACAGAGGTTTCCCACTGTGACCGAAAGGTGCGGCACTGAATGGATAAGTTGAATATGTATGCTAACAAAATTGGGATATCGCACCCGCGTAATGCGAACGCAGCCTGAGGCAATGAATCAGGTCCAGAGTGGCAGCCAATTTTGGGTTTACCAACATCTGGCCTACGTCCTCCGGAAGAAAAATAACAGTTGAGTAAGACTCCGCAGTTAAGCGAGATTGGCATGGGGTAGACGGATTGTTATAGTTTACCAGAGCAGATGCAAAGAATTCACCAAACGATTCTGCAATCTCCTGTGGGTTCTTCACATAAATGTCAATTTGAAGGATATGCGGGACTCAAGTATCGAGGGAACCACAAGTAGTTCCGCGTTTAAGAAGTTTTTCCGGTGTTGCCTTTGGGTTTGGCTGGTTTAGCGCTCGTAGGTCCTGCTCTTTGCTTCTGTGGTCTAGTACTGTTTCGAGAGTTTTAGTTTATCGACTTATTTGCAGAAACAACGAACAATCTCTGGTTTTAGAAGAGGTCTGCTGAATTTCAACGAGCTTACAGTTTATTCGGTCACGATAAGCTCGGGACCTGGTAGGTCAGAAAAAGTATTTATTTTTTGTTTTCATCAAAATGTCTTTTTGGCAAGAACTATGTGGGCGGTAGATGCATCCAACAAGAAGCCATTGTTTGCCCATCTCAGCTCTAACCCAGACGCCATCTTGGGTTGTTTTTTGCATGTTTTCCTAACAGAATGTAGCTGGTATAGATGCTGTGACGTAGATAAGGCAGCCACCTCCACGCTGGGCTTCCCGGCTTTTCCTGAAGGATTTACAACCGGAAATTATTATGGCGTTGTCAGGAGTGTGGTTATTTAACCACGCCTCGGTGATAAGTATGAAGTCAAAGTTCGACGAGAGTGTGAGAAGACGGATATATTTAATTTTTTAACACGGAGCGTGCAGTTAACAATGGTAGCGAAAATTTTCCTGAAGAGCCTATTCCGCTTATTGGTGTCATGGTGATTGAAGCTCGGTTTCTTGTTTGTTGATCTTCTTGGGGAGAGTCCAATTTCCTACTTTCAACCAATTTTGTTTCATTTGGGGCCTCCTTTAGCTGGAGGAGCGTTGCATCATTTGAACGTGGAATCGTCGGCCCAGGGCAACATGACTGGAAGCGGACGGTAGATGACCTGTCAGGCAAATTTGGCATGACTTTTGGTGGATTGTTCATTCGTGGGCCGGGAGAATGTAATCCGTCCACGCTGCATTCAGTCACACGGGACATTTCCGACGTGGTCATGTTTGCCATCGCACATTCAGCTACATAGGGAGAGTAGGGTGGGCCATTAGCATGGGAGGTGGGGAAGGAGGGGAGTAGTTTAGGGAGAAAAAAAGGGTTTGGAAGAAACGGCACAGAGTTGTGAAATGGGGGGGGGTCCGTTAGGGTATTGGTGATCAGGGGGAATCAGTAAATTTTGCCTATAATTCATACGGTTTTCCGGTTGGAAATACATTTTTTTCTGTTGTATGTCGAGTGGAATCCATTGAGTGTGCTATGGGGCTAGGTTCAGCGGGATGGAGTGATACCTTAAGTTATCCGTAGAAGGTGGCGGGCAGACGAGAGTTTGGCCAAATAGTTGTCCCTGTAAGGGAAACTGGGTAGCCGTTGTGGGGTGTGAAATATGGAAGCCAGGGGACTTGAAGATCTACTCTGCATTCGATATCTTGGTAGGTATGAAGTTCTAGGGGCTGTTGGCTTATTTATTAAAGTGATGTTGGAATTTGGGCCAGCTTTTCACAGTTGTCTAATACGGTGTGCACGTTGTGGCCTCTTTGGCGCAGATAGCAAAGGCAGCGTCCCTTTCGACGACGACTTCGGGATGTATTGGTTGGGTTGGGGTCCGGGGGTGAGAGGAACACTAGGACTAGCTTTAGGACCGGCGGGTAGAGTAGGCTGGCTGGACGTTCTAACCATACCGACAGCATCATTTGCAAACTTCCGCTTTGATTTTTAAGAAGGGGTTGTAGGAGACTGTGGTGGGGATTTGCACCTAGACGTGGATTATTCAATGTGCTATTTTTTGAAAGGGAGGCGAGGGGTGACTTTTATAAACCGATTTCAAGTTTGAGAGGAAATTTTGGGGTCTGTGATCGTGAACGTGGATATAGCGGTGTAGGAGGATGTCATGAGAAATTAATGGCTTGTACGCCGGGGGAAGCGGGGTGCTCCTTTTTTGGGGACCAAGCACCTCACTTTGGAGCGGTGTTTTACTCTCCGCTATCCTTATAATTTGTGCAGCGTGTTTGCACCAATGGTTTTCTTCCCCCTGATGAATTCAAGGTGACTTTTTCTTCTTGGAATTGCATCAGGAGTGGGCAGGCTTCTTGTTGGATCTTTTTTCTTAATCTTAGGCAAGGACAATTATAGTGATTCATGTTACACGCCTTCATTATGGTTTCTTTGATTTTCTACAGTGGTTGGTGGTCTGAAATATTAAAAATGACAGCATTGTTTTTGTTCCGGATAAGTCTAAGTGATTCAGAAGACATGGAATTAATAAACAAACCAGCCCCGGCAAGATCATCAGGAAAATGATTTGAGGATGGCTCAGTAAGATGGGAAAGTTAAGCCAACTTGGAGATGGTGGCCTCCGCTGACGTCAGCTGCGTAACAGCTTTAATCAGTCATTACTCCATATATTTGAATCTTTCATTTATCTCACTGAATACATCGACCATCTAGATCAAACAGTTGGTTTTTTGTATTTTTGCAGGGATCGTGACCCGCCTGTTCTTCTCGTAGTGAATCTCATGGCTTTTATCTTAGGTATAGTGTTGAAAAAACAACTTAGGATGGGTAAACGGTCTATAAAAAACAGGAAGTGGCGTAGGATAAAAAGTGCAGAAAAATTTGCGGAAAGCTAATCACGCAAAGTAGAGAAATGCTTGGAAAACGAACTTAGGAAAAATTTTAAACCGCGTGCCACGCGCATCATTGATATGCATAAGGAATGAGAGGACACCAAATACGCTGCCCTTCATGACGCAACTTGTGACAGGTCTGGGGTTTGAAGTAATGCCGACAATGGAGACCATCTGTGATCCTTTGGTTAAGTAAAACGAGAATCAGGATGGAAGAGGATCGGTGATGCCGAGGGAGCCTAATTTAGATAAAAGATGCAGGTGAGAGACACGATCAAAGGCCCTAGAGAAATCGAGGTAGATGACTGCGAATGCCATGCATCAGTTCGCTAAGTTGGCTGGAAGGTTAAGGAAGTCAAACGGGATTGGAGACATGCGTGCTGTTTGGGGCTAAGAACGTTGGAGTCTGAGAGGTAGACCGCAATGGAGCTTTTTATCAAGTTTTCCATAAACCTGCAGATAGCGGTCATGCTGTTAATGGGACGATAATTAGAAAAATCGTGCAGAGACCCCGTTTTATGCTCGGAGTTATTATGAAGTTCATCCAGCTGACCGGAAATAACCTGGAGTTAACTGAATGTTTAAGGGGATTGAGCAGCAGCAAGTCAGGGCCACAACTAAGGACAGCTGTTGGAGTGATGCCATCAGAACCTTGGAGTGTTCCACGTTTGAAATTGGCTAGATGTCGTGCAATAGTCCTGATGTCAAAGGTCAATAGATAAGGCGGTGTTATTACTACAATGTAGTTGGAGTGGGTCACTGAATGTAGCTGGGGTCATACATGGGATGAAATATTGATTGAACGCTCCAACTACGGCTTTTGCGAGTATCACAGACTCGTCAATCGGCAAATCTATGTTCACCGAAGGCTTATTATCGTGAGATCCTTATATAGTTATGGCCTGTTATTAGGTGATTGTGTTTGCCCCAGCCACCTGGCTTTTTTCCGAAAGGGAGATTTATTTAGGCGAGAGATGGTGTCCTGCGAATGGTGCAAAAGAATAAACTTGGGAATGTCATGTGCCAGTTAAGTGCCGTTGCAAGTTTGCGTATATAGCCTTGAAGGAGGCAAGTTGTGAAGTCTTGTTTCTGCTTATTCGTTCGTCCCAAAGACAGAGGAGTGATACCTGAAACGTCAAGCATAGTGGAAATAAGATTGTAAGCAGATGGTAATAAGTCTACTTTAGTGTACGTTGAATGAGATGTTGCAGAAGAAGGCGGAAGTGAGGAAAAACGAAGGCAGACAATTTTATTCATTATACTAGTGTGGGGGTAACCAAAGTACTGGGGGGACAAGTGTGGAGGGAGGCGGTGGTGCAATGGGTTTGGGTAGGAAGCATGAGGTGGCGGTGATGGTTCAGGAGGGATGGAGGAAGGAGACTTCCCTGGCTGGGTGGGTATGGACGAAAAATAGAAATTAGTGGGGCGGGATACAGTCCATGTATTTGGGCCGGGGCGTTGATAAGCTGAGGTTGGTAATAGTACCAATGCAACAGTGGAATTATGGTTAATGAATATCACAGACAGCTTTCCTGGGTAATCTGACACAACAGTGAAAGCCGTTGGCAGGAAACTGCCGGTGCATGGCTAGGTTTTTAAAATCTGCGATGCGAGTGTATTTTTCGCCCGCCTTGGAATTTCTCTCGGCAGTGACCTTTCGGTCCCGGTGATACGAGAGGCAGGCAGTGAAAATTTACTGTGGGTAGAGCGAGGCAGTTGAGGCATCAGGGTGATGGGACTAACAAAAGGATGAAATAGGGAGGGGCCGGAGTATCTTAATCGCTGGGCTAATAGCACCGACGTTGTTCCACCGGGAATTAGTGTGCTGCTTGTCGGGGTTATAAGCGCAGGTTTATCATCGGTGTCTAGTATTTCAGTGGTCTGGATGGGGTGGGGCGAGTTCGGAATGATGCTAGAAATTTCAGGTTCCCGAGGAAAAGCGAGGACATTTTGGGCTATCGAGGAAGTCGTGGGCGAGGGCCCTCTCTGCGGACGTTTTCGGGAGGGTCGTGGCAAAGGAGATGGTGTTGAGCTATCTACGTCGACGCATGACTGTGGCTATTGTGTAGCCACAAAGACCGCATGAATACTAAGCTCCTGGCCAAGCCTGGTAGCCTGGGGAATTGATGTTTGGTGGAGCCGTTTTTGGGTGCCCGCTTGCTCGCATTCTGAGGGTGTATCTTTGAGTAGGTATTTTGTCCGGGGTAATTATGATGAATTTGAACGAGATAGATGGGGCTACAGTAGCTTCACTCCTCAAAAACTGCTCTGCAGCACCGGCGCTAGACTGGAAAATGATTTGATACGATCTGCTTAACATTCATTTGCGTAGTCGTTAACAGTGGCAGGAGTGTCCCGTTGCATTTGTGAATCGTTCGCTCTCATTTTCTTACTTTATTATTAACCTTCATGAACACGTCTATGACACTAACAGTACACGAAAGAGGCCGGCAGATGAATTGTGAGGATGTGGACGCGACGCTTCTGGCAACTATGGTTTTGGTACGTTTAGGCCTAGAGACAACTTTTTCGACAAAGTTGGGTAGTGTGCAGCTGCGTAATTGTATGATCGAGGATACATCTAGGGAAGCCAGCAACTGTGTCAAATCATGGATTGGAACCTGGGCAATCTAATGGGGCGGTGTTTATACCGAGATTTTACTAGTATTAGTATGCTGTTAGTCAATGATTATTCGAGAAGCAGTCTAATGAAAAAACACTTTGATAATTTGTATGGAGAAGAAGAAGCCCATCTGCGACAAACAACGTTTTTTAAGCTATACGTAACCCATAGAAACTATAAAAGCAAGCTAAGTTCGATAGCTCCTGAGGTCGATACCTGCGGAAATGTCACGATACGGCAAAACTATCGAGCAGTCTATGTGTCGCATTAATTTTGGGCGGCAGGATGGTCCGATTATTGAAGGGACCGATGAACGGGGAAATAAGTACACAGACCTCTTGGTGCATTTATTCGTGAAAATAAATTAACAGTTGGATTTCGCCGAAGATGTACAATATAATGGCATTTATTAGAACGCCCTGTCGGATATGAGTATCAGAGTTGAACCTCCGGCAGAAAACCAGCAGAATGTTTAAGCGGCAATCAAGTCCTGCCAAAATCCGGAAAAATTTGGCAAATTTTTCTGACTAGGAAAATGCTCTGCGGGTGTTATGACCACCAAAACACAACGCAGTTGACCATCAAACAGGGAAAACAACCCACTGACACGCGGTACCTGCCCAGCGCAGAATGATGGTTCACTGCCGTAGTGACTGTTAGCGAACAGTGGATGATCTGTCGAACTAACTGAGAATATCTGGTAGATGGTTGATTTTTGGACCCGTGGCCCGTCATCACTACACTCAGCTTCAAAGAAAATTAATGCCACGGGCAACACTGACGACAAATAACGCGGGGTTAGCCGACAGACTGGCCGACGTGTTTGGGGCGTGGATAGAAAAGGCAAAAGAAAAGTGGTCCTGTTGGAAACCCAATGTTGGGTTATATTAGGAAAGTAGGACATATGCAAGGGGGGTATGACGTCAGGAGTAGATCAAGGAGCAAGGGTTTGATGAAAGCGGCGGTGTCTTGGAGCAAAAAACTTATTTAAGTGTAAGAAAGATACCGCGCGTCAAGGGATGCCAGTGAGTTTGGAATGCAAATAATATGGTTATCAAGTCGAAAATAAACTTCTTTCTACTGCAAATTGAGCGGCAAATATAGAGTTGCTAGCGAGGCTAGATGTAGCTGATCGGAACGGGTTCAGACGCTAATCTTGAAATTTGGCGGTTTGGGAATGGTTAGGTCAAATTTCTGAGTCGGAGACTGCGCAGCTTTTTAGAGGTGTGACGAGTGGAAACCAATAAACTTGGGGGATCACATCTGCGCTGCTCATCTTGATGGATCCGAGGTTCTGGGGTTAGTCGGTTTAATTAGTGAGCACGTACTAGATACTGGGTGGGCTTTTTCCTGGTTTGTTAATGATGGATGCTCATGAGATATCTTAGGCGTAGTTGACATCTGTGGCACCTCTTTTGCTGCAATTTCGGGATGCATCTTGTGGATTGGGAAATGGGACTGGAGGATTGCTGAAGCTAGTTTTGAAGTTTATGATCAATGTGTGCAGACCAAAGGCCTCAGCCAATCCATTCGTGTCATGTGCGGAAATTTTGCTGAATTTTGAAGGAAGAATTTCTGATGACGCACACTCTAACATGGATGGATCAAGGAGCAACTTGTAACGCAGTGGTTGAAGTGAGGATGATTTACCTACGTCTATTTTAAACTTCAGGGGAAGTTTAGAGTTTAGTGATCATTAGTGAAGATTTGGTGACTAGGTGGGCTTATCGACCTAATGACGTCCACCCTTGGGACCCTCTTTTGGAGACAAAGCATCTCCCACGGGACCGGATTTCGTCCACTGCGGTCGTAATAGTTCTGCGCAGGTTATTAACATCAATGGTATTCTGCTTCCTGAAGCACTCACGGGATATGTTTCGTCCTGAAATTTCTTTAGGAGCGGTTGGATCTTTTAAGTGTCTCACAAAATGAATAGGGTTGCGATACAAACTGAACTAGTTTGTTATAGTTTCCTCAACCTTTTCTGGAATTTAACTGTCAGGGATCCCAAATATTATATCATTCTTGAAATTCTGGATAAGACTGCCTGATTCAGAGAAAAATTAATCAATGAATCTGTCAGCCATGGCGAGGTCTTGTAATGAAAGGTTTGACGACGGCTCGATGAGGCGGGACAGTGGAGCCAGCTTGATGGCGACTGCCTCCTTTGATACCATCTGGGTCAGTCATTTTTCCAAGACTTGGGGGTTTTCATTCGTTTCCCTAAATACATCAAACTGTGCTTTTGGCAGGGATCGTGGCCCTCCAGCTCCGGTGTCAGTAAGTTTATCAGGGTTACCTTTTTGGCTCGGAAAGAACGGGCATTAAAAAACAAAAACTGCGTGAACTTAAATGGCAAAAAAATGTGCAGAATTTTCCTGAGCAGATCGCGGGTTTCTTTACGGACGCATTTGCGGACAAAGCTGACCATTGCTGGGAAAGCCAGCTCAAGGGAATTTAAAACTACGCGCTGGTAGCGTGTTCTGCAGCTTTGAATACCCTTAGCTAAGCTGAAGAGAACAAAACGGTCAGTGACTAATTTCCCTGAATAACGGATACTGGGATGGGAAGCTAAATGTAGGTGGTCAAAAACGACCCGACGAAATACTATAGATAAACATGGTCAAGGTTTATCAGTAGGCATGTTGCAGTAGATCAACTTGTCCGTGTGTAACAAGGGATAAGCGACGAAGTTCACAAGTAAAGCAGTGTAATCTTCGAAACTCTGGATCAGAAGGTTAAGTTGCAGCATTATCATTCAAATTTGGGGGAGCCTATACAAACTATGATCATGTGCACCAGGTAGGACATAAATAGCAACAATTTTGGTCCCAAAAACTTGTTAGGTGTTGTGTGGACCTGCCAATTTAGGCTTACTTACCGTGGTTTCCTAGAAAAGCGGTTGCCCAAGGCATTGTGGAACACATGATTAAGATCTTTGTGATTGGTAATAATCGCAACATTGAAACCATCCACAACAATGCACCAACTAGAATGCCAGTAACTAGCTACCAAATACACTGTCACGTTTGCACCCAGTGGAGCGTCTGCAAAAACAGGTCCTGTGATATTTTCCGCAGGGTCGCATCAGTCGCTGCCTATGAGGTATTCGCCTTAATTACAAGGTGTACTGAATCATCGGGCTTCAGATGAGCTAAAAAAATCGCTCATGGCCTCCTTTTCTTCCGCTCTAAGAATAACCATTTTGTGATTTGGACTTGGCCAGTCATTGACTGGCTACATAAATAAGGTGCAGCTGGGAACGTAGCGGTGATAGTAGTTGGTAAACCTTGATAACCCCTTCATAGAGTCAAGCGTAGGGTGACATGTAAGAGCACTGAATTTATTCAACACTGGCAGAATCCCACTGCAGTCTCCTCAATGCCCGAGAAAATCGTAGCTTGTGGGGCCTAAAACGCACTTGATCAGGTTGGCAAAAATCCCGAGAAAATCGCCAAATATCATCCCAGATGATGACGACGCTTGCTCTTAGTTGATATGGTGAGAAGAATATCGCCATTCTAACGAAACTTAGAACTCAGCCCCGAGAAACCTTCTGTGTCGAGGCATTGGAAGATTTTTGTGGCGCTTCTCAATCCCAAAGAAGAGCGAACGAAATTAACAGGACCAAAAGTTGTGGTAATGGCGGTTTTAGATATATTCTCTGGAGCAAACATAATTTGATGATAAGCTCTGAGCAAGTCAATTTTGGAAAATCAACTGTAACGGGATAAACCAAGATAAACTTCGCCACTTCGAGAGTTTGGGAAGCGGTCTATACCGATGGCATGGTTCAAGACGGTTCAGACCTCACTAGATCGTCAATCTGCGGAAGCCTCTTTTGGAACCACGTGGAATGCCGAAACTCAAGGTCTGCTTAGAGGGCGAACGACGAGGGGCATCATCCGGTTAGGTTAAGCATAGGCTATCTGCAACTTTTCCGAAGTGAGTCAACTAATGCGGGTAAAAGTGGGTAGCCCATTGCTGATGAAATAAAGCATGACCCCAAGAATAGCCGTCTAGTCTGCAACAAGGAGAACAGCTACTTGAAGATAACTTGCTAGCAGCGACAAGCAAATCCTGGAGGTCGATAGAAGCTCATGAACGCTAAAAAACATGGCAGTGGCTTCGCCGTTGACTGACAGAGCTGTTTCGTGTCCATACAAGAACGTGTTCATGTCTTGGATCAGATTTCGCGTATCAAAAATGAACTTCTAGAATGGGACGCCGGAAATCCGCAACAATCAACACAGTGTTAACCAAAGCCGAATGCCAAGGATGAGGGTGAGCATAAGGTCCGCGAAGGAACTGATCGCTTAGCTAGTCTGTGCCTATAGAGTAAAGGCTGGTGGATGCATGCAGCGTATATCACGACCTGGTGCTTGTGTCGGCCAGAAACCCTATTTTGGTGGACCTGTTGGGAATGCAGATTAGGCGACTTTGTGCAGCAGTTTTCGCAACTGCTGTCTGGCTGCGCCCTTTACCTGCTGCTGGAACGGAGTTCCGTGGAATAAGCGTGGGGAACACAGACCACGAGGCTCGTTTGATCCGACGATGGTAATAACAAACCACTCGGCGAACATCGGGATCGGAATCTGAAGCACGATCTGCGGTTTGTACTAAGCGCAACTACCTGAGACTGAATGCTGTCTAATTGTTGCACCGAAGCATCTAGTCGCTCTGCTACTGAGGCCTTTCGGCCGGAGGCAGCGCGCCTTGATTCACAATGTGTGCAACGCACCTCGCAGTTTTGCGCCGTTTCAGAAACCTAACACAGTCGGGCTTCAGTTGCTTGAGCTGAAAGAATAGCCACATTTTGGCAGGCAAGTGACCGTCCACAGTTGTCGGAGGGCGAACTCACTGACGCGACGCTGCGAATCCGGAGAGCATAATTATTGCAGAATTCGAGAATGAGTAGGCTACTGAGTTCTGCTTCGGGGGCTTTTGCAGACTTACCTTGTCAGGGTACTTGTTTTTTCAACACCGCCGCTTTGATTAATCAGAAGGGGACTCGGCTGGCGTTGAATCCATCAGATCAGCAGCTTCGAGTGAGATGCCATCAGGCAAGTGTCACAACATGAGAGGATATTGTCGGCTGGAAAATAATCTTCCGAAAATGAACGCACGATTCCACCTAAATAAACCGAACCTGAGGGTCGGACAACCCAAAAACTGGAGGCTTACTAGATAAGCTATTGGTGCCTCTATTAACGTTCATTATTTTGTCAAGATTTAATAGGGGACCAATAAGACAGGAGGAAAATCTAACAAAACGTTCACAAAAAACGAGCGGCAGGGGCATTGGGCGAAAATTCCTGATTTCTTCACATCTGTGGCGGCAGTAGGAACAAACGGAAGAATTGTTAGGAGCAATTTCTGGGTGAATCGTTGATACCACTTCAAAGCTAGCCAAAATGCGCAAAACAGGTGTAGAGCCAGCCACCCATACTGTCCAGCTCTGTAGTAAATTCTTGTCTACGACACGAAATCGACGGTCCCGCATATGTAAGCTAAAGTATCTCTCAACACCGTTCGGCCGACCAAGTCCCCAAGATCCAGCGACTGATAGCAATATGGTCGCAATCAGGAACTAAAGGCGGTAACCCAGGTCTCCGCGCCGAAAGATGTATTTTATTTCGTAAAACATGAAACGCCATGCACGAGAACGTGTTATGTAAACTAACGAGCAGTGGTTGCAAAATTGGTGTACGTCCATCTCTTTAGCCAAAACAAATACTAGGATCACGAATTGCAAGATGAAGATGGAATTACTCAATTGCGTTAATGGGCGCCGGCTTTTGCGGGTGCCCGTTTAAGTATCAGGGGTGATAATTATCTCCCTAGTATTGAACCAAATTGAAAGATAAGTTGCCGCACGGTTTGAATCGAGAGGCTTACCAAATAGAGAGGCTTGCCCAGTAAGGAGCGCAAAACTAGATCAAGTATCCCTTGAAAACCGGAACTTCACAAGTTGAAGTTTCAAAAGGTGGGGTTATGTTGCAGCACCTCGAATACCCAACCAGTCCCTACTCATCTTTAATACCGCATTATATTTAGGCAAAACGCTGCCTTTGATGAGGACGCCTCTTAAGTCCTGCACTGTAATCTTACCTTTTGTTTACAACTTTCAAACCCAAAGCAACCCTTCTGTCCTTTTCTTCCAATGAGGCGCCTGGACTGAGCTCCCGAGCTTGCGACACCAAAAGAGGTGTGATTTACAAGTCAACAGGCGAAAATATCGCTCCCCGCAAAATCACTTCCGGCCAGTCCATGACAAATACTCTTCTGAAAACACTTTTCAGTCTTCTTTAGTTATCTACACCAAATGCCCGAGCACCAAAACAAAATAAAGAAATTCACACATTTGACTTATGACAAAAGACCTCTCCTAATAGCTGCCACGAAAACGTGACTCACTCCAAGGGAGCTTAACGCAGGGAATAATGTAAACGATTATACTGCCCCCAAGAAAAATCCACTTAAGAATAAAGCATGTCAAATGGTATTACACCCCAGCGCTACTCTTCTATCTCACCCCTATATTTTGCTAAAGGAAATTGTTCTTGCTGATCACGGTGAGTCAAGATTGATGTCTTTCATTCAGAAGCCCTTTTGTTGGGTATTATCCAACGGCTGTTGCAGATCAAACTTGAGGGCTCAGTGGCAATTGTAGGGCACCTAAACCTTTGAGTGGCGGCCAAAAATCACATTTATCTTTTTCCGTCGTTTTGCTGAACAAAGGAAGCCTAAAAAACCTATTCAGTCTGAACCATATTTAACTGATCGCAAATTTTTCCTGGGCAAAGCAGGTTAAAGCACCTACTAAGTAACGGGCTGGGCACAGCCGCTTATACATTGATCTAGAGCATTCCCATGAAGATCATCGATAGACACAGTGAAGTTGCTGAACACTTCGGGCAAAAGTAACCATGCCATTCTACCTTTCAGAAATATCGTTCATTGAGCGACAAGTTCGTATCAAGGCCAAAATCATCGCTGTTTTAGCGGAATTGACTCTCGGGAAGTGTATAACTTTCTAGCCCTCCAACTGAGGACCACAGATTGGAACTGGAAGGTACATGCTTTCGACCACCGCATCCAGCACTATATCAGGCGGATTGGCCAAATTTCATGCCAAGAAAGACAACATCCAAAGAGAGAAACCACAGTTCTTCGCTCCATCGGACGTCTTCTGGATGAGACCTCCAAATACTTCGCTTGGCCTAAGTCCACCAGCCCAAGGCCAGACGAATGTGAGTCCGAACTTGGTCACTTTTTAAATAAGGATAAAGGAGCATTTTTTACTTTTACAAAGACAGATTTTTTTCCGAGTGCGTCTGGATTAGTCAGCCCGTTATACATTCATGCAGATGGCAAAGAAGTCAGGTGCCTAACCTCTGGTACTTTACAATGGAAATGGGTCCCAGAAACCCTTCCCTTGCAGATTACGGATACATTTAGAATTAGCTCGAAATAACATTTACTGCGGCTTTAACTTCAAATTACTCTAAACCGGCAATATCAACTGTTGCCATCAAAGCAAACAGCATAAATAACTCCAAAAGGGAAGCGGAAAATCTGCTTCCAGAGCTCAGATCTTCCGGTTCATGGGCCTGGATGAGTCTCATCTCCGCAGGATTAAAAAGGGCCGGCTTTGAGGTTTAAATGACGAGCGCTTTACAAAACGTAGTCAAACTGTTCCAATCCCTAATCACAAAAGGACTGATCCGCCAGTTTTACGGTATTAAGTCATCAATCACCAAACCGCGCGAGGATACAGACCTCTAATGTGGGGACAATTTAAAGGCAAAACGGAAGCCAAAAGTGAAATTTTGTCGAGCTTCAGCAGATAAACAAGCCGAGACCCATGACAGACAAAGTTACTCCTTTGACCAGGTGCGACAGAAACAAACTCGGAAGAGCATAGTACGGGAGTTGGCCATGTAAATGTTCAAGGATTGGTTGCCTCCACTCTATATGCGTGGCTGTCAAATGAACTGGAGGATTTTCACAATTGTCCTTTTCATCGGCGACCAAAATCCTTCAAACTTGACTGGCCAGAAAGGGATCAAGATTCATTGGTTCTATTGCGCCTATATCCAAACTATGTTCGGTGCCACTATCCATCTCCCATGTATATCGAATCGGCTGTAAAACAGGTTGACTGCCAGTGTTTTCCGCTTCTGCAGTAGGGAGCATTTTTCTTACGGATCTGACCGGCATCACTGATCTGTGACAAACGGTAGGATAACGTGCACGTTTTATGGTCGGCTGGAGATTGCTTTGTCAGATCAAGCTTAATAATTAGGTGGCGAATCACGACACTTGCGTAAACGGGTGTCTGTAACAAGGGGTAAATGGGCATTGCTATCGTTTATCAAGGGAATTCCTTACAGTACCTCATGCAAACGGCGGGTGGTAAGAGAAACACTTTTGACTTTTATCCGTTCCATCGCATCTAGCCTGGTGGCACGAATCAAAGACCATGGTTTGACGATCATTTGCAAAGCATGTTGCTCGACCGGTGTCCGTTAAAGCACACAAGAAGCCAGCCTTCATAAAAGCAAAGAATGCTTGTATTAACACAACGATGAAGAGTTCGGAGGTTCATTTAGAACACCTCAGTATTGAAAACTGTATGATGATGGAGGACGCACCAAACCTTTTGCAATACTTTACGGGTGTTCGACTTTATGGACCTCATTGGTGATGTTTCCTTGTCAGTCCTTCCCATTGCGTCATTCGAGTAAACGTGACTTTTGGATGCCCCACTTGTAGTCTTTGCTTCCTCTTCTTACAAAAGCGCGGTGGTGCACATGCGTCCACCAAGCATTTTTATCAAAAGGCCGTTTGTTTCTGTTCGCGTACTCCGTAGCCAGCAAAGAAACGTACCTCAATTTGAATGTACTCATTTTTCAATGAACTTCTGACACTTTTTCACCGTTTACAGGAATCATGTTGATGCCCCGAAAGTGTTTTACCCGACAATATACATTATGTTTCTGGGCTACCAGAACATTTTTGGAAAGCTCCAGGCAAGGCGTCGTTTACCATTAACGGGACCAACGGTCTGTTGCTCAAGGTTCCTTGACTCTCTCTCGCCGTCCGATAACTGCTCTGTAACAGCTATTGGTATCTCCAGAATGAAATAGAGTATAGCGGTTTGAGGTGTGAACGGGCGTCCTTCAATGTTGCCTTGATTGATAGTTCAATGTCACCCTGTGCTACCATCTCCAGGTGTACCTTCGTGCGCCAACAGAGTTCGATCTGCTATCCCAGTTTAATTTTGTTGGTTTGCCTCCTCTTGCGACAAACTGCCGCAATACCATCGTGTAAGACACTTCTTGGTGAACAGTCTTGGTGTGTGCATACTTCACCAAACAGCTGTATCTTTTTGCTAGGAACTGGGGCTTTTTCACAATTATTGGCCGGGGTAATTGGTCCCCATTTCTGGGAAGATCCGTTGACCGTCAGCTACCCTGGCTGCTGAAGGCGGTGCGTCAGTAGTTCTCCAGAGTTTGCAAAGTATCCTTTATAGGGGAAAAATTTAGAGATCACCCGTTTGAACATGGCTCTGCCGTCCATAAAATCTCTGCGGCGCACCATTTCTCGGGTAATTTCTTTTTTCTTGCTCTTTCATTGTTTGTGCCCCTAATCATGAGATTTGTAATACGATTTTTGCCCGATAGTATGGCCGGATGGTTGCCTCAAACTTCACGTTGGCATTCGACAGTTGTTTTCCAGATTTAAGCAATCGTTCTGTCGGCACTGAATTGAACTAAAGCATTCGAAGATCATTAGCCTCGGTGAACGTAGCCTTATTGTGGAGTTTCATCTCCAGCGGAAGATGTGTTTGCTGAAATAAACGTTCCGTGTTTCTTTCGGATTGCTAAACAACCGCGACAGTTATCAAACCGACATTCAGCCTGACTCTTATTCGCCCAACTCTAAAAATCCTTATACAGAATTTATATATTTTCCACCGTGGAGCAACTCAGGGTGAACGGCGCACCAGAAATATAACAGATTTGCTAAATCAGAACGTCTAAGTGCAGAATTTGGACGTTCTTGATTATGCACTTGAATTTCAGCATTTCAACTGAGATCTCGGGAACCAATAGGAGGGGAAATCTTTCCAGCTGTCTAATGGAACTCCTCACGCCTCTAACCACACTAGTAATTCATCGTGTTTTCAAATCACAAGAGCACTAGTCAGTCAGATTTCACACAGAGCCAGGGATCCGTCTTCGTCTGTTTTTGGATCATCTGCTTTCTGCTAGCAGAAATGCACTAGGCTGGGTTTTCACGTTGCTGATTTAGAGCAGTACGATAGAAAATTCTATTAACAACAAGGTCTTTTAATTATTATCGTCATAACATCTGTTTAGCGGCTTCGCCGTTCTAAGCATCAACACTACAGCTGTTAATTTAGTAACCCTCGTTGGCGGATCGAACCTTGGCTTGCTGATAGGAAGTCTGTTTCAACATTGACCATCTGGCCAGGCCAATTTAATCCATGCCGTTCTTTCGCAACCCGATCCCGAAGCTTTGGAGAACACGCGCATGTGCAGGTTCCGCAGTTGCATCTGCGGCGATAGCTTATCGGGAAGATTTGTCCTGCTTTATCCAGATCTCCAAACTATCAAAGCCCTTAGTTTCAGTTTAGGCGACTTGATTGTTAGTCTCATTCTACTTTTTCTCCGCACAACTGCCATAATATCATGTCGTCTGGTAGTACTCATGGTGAGACCGAGCCAAACAGACCACTCCAGCTTGTTATGGAAACCAGTGCATTTATTTGAACATTAGTGTTAGCTTTAAGTTAAGTTTATGCTTACAAACTGACTGGTTCTATACGCCCTTGTAACCATGAAACATGCTTGTTATCTGGAACATTGTTGTGGATCACCTGGGTGGCATCCCTTGAGATTAACATCGGTTGGTTTAAGGAACTTACTTAGATGCGGAAACGATATTTATTGGAGACTCACTTACATATTTTCAGTCGGAATGCGAATTTGTTGTGACTCTCGTTGCATTGGATATCCAACACAGACTGCTATGTGCACCTTAGAACCGGGGAACACAAATTTCTTCCTTTATTTTCCAGTTTTATTTACAGCAGCCGTCTGAAGTTTCACACCCAAATTAGTTAGGTGAAACCAACGAGCCCGATGGTTTTCCCCAAATTCCTTAATCCTTCTAGCGCCACCTTTGAATCATTTGAGTAGATAAGTAGGCCAAACGCATAGGAATTTCCCTTTGAGGTGTTCATGAAACTGGCTATTTGTGGTGCGAGATTATTGCATGACGGAGAGAAGACGACCAAAAAATGAAACACCGCCAGACTCACCATGGCAGTTTAGGCCGGCGCAAAAAACAACCGGAGCTTGTCTGTGGTCCTGCGTGTCACGTTTACATTCAGAAATATTTCCTGAATATTCACGGAAATGGTGAGCTCTTCCGGGCTAAGTCTGTAAAATAATTCTACTAGTGGAGCAGTGTATCAGCCCCCTGCGATATTAGGTCGTCAGGAGAGAACTCCCTGCGCACGGCCATGCAGTCGAACACGAACCGGATCTCATCCGGGTTATCGGGGGTGAAAGCAGAGTTAAACCTTAGCTTCCAATCGTTTTCGCCGGCTGCCCATTTAGGGCTATTATTTGCTGTGTACCCGAGCTCCAAATTCCGCCGCAAAGCCCCAAAATGGGCTGAATTCTTAGTCTAAGAATTTTCGCCAGCCTCTTTCTTAAAGAAACCAGTCTTGAAATCACGAACGGCATGTTGTATGGAAGTTCCAGTAATCTCTATCCTTACGTTATGGGCACTGTAAATCTCTCATACGCGTGGCGAGTATTACCTTGCCTCACCGTCAGCCTTAATCCATCTTTTATTGGCGTCAGTTTCCAGCGATCGGTTACGTTTTGAAATTCACAGTCGCATAGCCGCTTCAGGTCAGCCAGTCTTGCCCTTCTTCGATCCGACAAAGTAAACGACAGCCGTCAAGCTTCATTTCTGCTCCATCGGTTCGAAAACGACTTAGCCAAATATTGTCCGTGCAGCAAATGGTTCTCTTGATTCCCCAAGCGTTGGTCTACAACATCCAACGAGTACATCTGTTGGTGCACCTGGCGCTTTGTTGCAAGGTACTTCCCCAGGTGGCGCCATCTCTGGGCGATGGGTCCGACTGAATCTGGCCAAATGACTCACAGTCTGTCGGTGGTGAATACCTTGGAGATGTCCAATGACTCTCCCTCTCAAATCGACCGAAGTTGTAGCAGCACTTTAGACAATCTGGCTTCCCGAAAGCCGCCGGCCGCATTGATCAGGAGGTTTGTTTACTTTGCTGGTAGCTGGGCCATTTAATGAATTCGGCTGCTCCCAGGGTTTTATCGAACACGCAATCCAGAAGGGCCAAAACTAACCGGTTCTATTAAGCGTCACCATACAAACCCGTACAACATCCAGTCGCAGGGATTCAACAAGCTCCGCTGATACCCAAAAAGCACCATTTGTTCCTTGAACACCGATGGTTCTGACTCCATTTCTTTGTGAAATAACGGATGCTCAGTGCCTTTGCCCGCGTTTTGCGTGTATTTGGTATTTTTGGCATTCCACGGCCAGATATGACAAGATCAGGCAGGCGAGACATACATAATCGCTAATTGCAATGCACAAGCGTTTCCAGGTTTCCTTCATCTGCTACTATCCCTCATAATTTGGTCAATGAGGCTATGAGCGCAGCGTGCGTGTTGTTCAGTAAATTCTCCTAGTCCATCGAAACCAAGTCCCACTTTACTTGCCGATTTCGTCTGCCTCCTCTGCATATTGCCCTTGGGGTTGTGAGGGTAGATAGCAATGGATTTAGTAGTGTACAGAGCGTTGAGACCGGATTGTCGCGGAATGTGATTTGACACCACGCTGCAGATCTGCATTATTACCACCAAATTCGAAAGCAAGCGAGAATTCACTCTCATGCATTTTGCTTCGGCGAGGGAAGTCCACAGTAAGAGAGTGTGCTGCCTAAATTATTGGATTTGAGTTTTAGCAGTAATGGCGTATATCTCGAAGACATTCGTGCGTGCAAGATCAAGCGTTGCAATGGTGTTACCCAAAATATGGAAGATCATGATTCAAAGACGAAAACGGAATGACGGATCAGTTTAGGCCAGGTCTGCTTTCCGAGCCATTAACCTGAGTCGTGTTTTTAAATAGAGGTCACCACTTAGAGAGCATCCGCGCGCATCGCAAGCGCAGAAATCGGCTGGAGGGCAAGGCAAATGCCAAAATGCAGCGGAAGCGTTCATTACTTAACAAGCACATATAATGTCTATGGAAGTTAATCCGCAGCCTAAAAAGCAAGAAATAAAGAGCGACACGGTAAGAAAAGTTACACTTGGCCAAAAAGACTGGACGGAATACGTGGAAAGGCCATAAGGACGGAACCATTAAAGGATGGTATCTGCAATCTATGAAGGAGCAAAACCCGTTTCGAACTTTAAAAAATAGCAGAACAATAATGAAGATCATGGCACACCATCGCTTGAAGGCACGCATAGAGACAACCGTACCAAAAGAACGTCGGAACAAGAATAGAAGGATGCAGTGCATTAAGTAAAATACATAGTGCTTTATGAAGTGAGGGCGTAGTTTTTGACCATTTATTGGATGTTGAAATTGTTAACAGTCACAGGAAGATAGATAGATGCAGCCGGAGAATGCAGGAGGATACAAAGATTATCGACAACAGCTAACTGGCTGTCACGACGGTCAGTGGGATCTAATGGCCAGGCTGTGTAGTCCGGACGAACCGTCTTCTCATAGAGCTTATCAGCTGGGGATTAGGTTACACAAAATTTTATAGGGGAGAGTCTGTTATCATTGGCGAATCACGGGGGTCGCCGCCATCATTCTCTTTTGACACGATCTGGAAACTGCTTTGTTTGATCTGCATTAAGACATGCGATTCTTGGGCCAAATCGCATTAGTGGTATGCAGGAACTTGCAAAATGGCAGCCATAACCTAAAAGGTGGACATCTGGTACAACAGCGCTGTGATCGCGTTCATCTGGAATGAAAACGAGAAGGACGGTAGTCTGGAGGTAGTCCAGCTGAAGTTTATAGTTAGTAGGACAGTAATACCGGTAATTGGTTGACTGAGAACGAGAGAATGAGGTATATTGATACGGCGATCTTAGAAAATAAATAGGGAAATGTGCCAGCGGTAATATCCGCCCACAAAGTAGGGTTTTATTGGTTGCGGGAGACTGGCATGTTGCATCCAAGCCAGTGAGTGAAGGGATTCCATGTGGATCAAAGGGCTCATTTTGAATCACAGTTAACTAGCCCCTGAGGGATTCTTAACATCTACCGTAGTAAGGCGATAAGGCCAATCACAATGTCAGGGAGAGCTGCGAAATGGAGGGGGCATTGCAGATGATGTGGTCCGCCTCTTTCTGTAGAAAGGCTTGGACAAAGGCTGCGGGTTCCACTGGAAGGTCGTGGTAAGACGATTTTCTCGCAAACATTCAACATTGTTCAGGGTTTTAGAGCAAGAATATATATTTTTCACTTGCCATTTCAACCTGGGTATTTACAACCATAGCTTTGATGGAACGGAAATTCCTGTGCATGTTGCAATTGCGATTCAGAGTTGAAAGGTTAGGTAGATAGGAAGAAAAGATTAGCGGAGCCGAATATGTAGGAATCAGGGGAGATAAATTGACCAGATCAATAATCCCTGTTTTCTGGGCTCAATTTGCAAAAATCAAACAGAAAGTGTGCTTTGTATGGTGGGTTGTTGTTTTCAACGATGGTATTTGAGGAGTTCCACCAAAAGAATATTGGAACAAAGCTGTATTGTGTTTCGCGGCGTAATTAAGGGCCGGAGTCCATTGGAGAAGCCGCCATCTCTCCTCCAGCCGTTTTGGTTTTCCATTCAGCATGCCTTGCTGATAACTGCTTGGAGGTGGGCTATTTTTCCTTTTTTCAACCGCGTCTTCTTAAAAGGCCTCATTACAGTTGGATGTAACTGCGACGTGAGCTAGAATAGTTAATGCAAACAGACGCAGAGGTACAGACAATGTTTGGGAGTGAATGGCTGTGCTGATTACACTCTTAGGTGGAAGGCCTCACTCATTATCCAGCTGCGTGCCCAAAGTTTATCGTTATATAAGATGCAGTTCGGCATCAGAAGGTATTTGATAGTGGTTTGTGCGGCTGTGTGGAACAGAACGGATGGAAATGCGGAAAATAAGGATCGAAGCAGAGAGCGTATGGAATTTGACGCCCACTGTTCTTATGTGGGGGTTAGGAAGAAAAGCGACATGGACCAGTACAGAAGCACTTTCACGTTAAGTAGATTGGTTCAACAGGTTAATTAAGGAATGCATGCGGATGACCACTTTTGTTGCGAGCGAATTGGAATCCGACTTGTGCATGCAGGGCAAGCAGGCACGTTGTTACCAGAACATTACGAACGATGAGGCGCCGCTTACAATAGTATCGGTGACCGTGCACGTAGCTTAATGTTGCGCCAGGTTGCCGAATAAGCTTAGTCTTGTGTTTACAGAGTCACAACTGCAAGTACTGCGGAGGAAACTCAATTGTTGGGTTTGATGCAGGCACTATTGGCCCGAACTAAGTAATTTACATTATTAAGAGGCTTCAAGTTTCATGTATCAACTGGGAGGACGAAAGTGCTTCGAAGGGACGTGCAGGAGAAACATTACTAAAACGGCTGCTCTTGCAAGGTCTTGCCCGACATCTAGGAAAGGATACTAGACATAGAGTAGGGCAGTGTCTCCTGCTACTAGACGTGATGATAACCAGTTGTCAGGAGAAAAAATTTAACATCCAACAATCCCCTAGGCAAAAATGACCACGTGGAAATTGCGTTTGTGCTTTCGGTCCCGAATGAACCGCCGGGTAGAGCTTCTGCCAGGTGTCATGATAGGGTAAAGATTGAAGAGTTGAGAAGGGCAGTGGAATCGAACACATGTTTACTGGAACACGAAATACGGAAGTCATTGGAGACGCATTGATCAGTCGACGGAGGAGTGAAAGCATTAGTCAGCCACTTGTAGCGTTCATAAAAAGAGGGCAGCAGCAATGCACGAAGTGTATGGTACTCGTCAGAAAACCTCGCAAAACTGTGCGGACGCTCCGAAAGTTTCCGAACTTTTGCAACCGAGGTGCAGGTTTTGAAAGCGGTAGCCAACGGGAGAGGGCTATTGCTTAGATAAAGAGAAGTTCCCAAGGGAAGGAGGTCTACGGTTAGGGTTGGAGGGTGCAGGATGACCCCCAAGAGACGGCAGGTGATTGCCAACACACGTTCCCTGCATCCATCAAAGACCATGCGAAGGATGTGTGTAACCCATATCAACTTTACGCTGATGATGTCAAGTAGCGGGAGGGGAGCTCGAGGGGGAAGTCGAGGCATTCATGGCTTCGGCAGGTAAGTAAGGCCTTTCATTGTTTGCAAGCAATCGTCAAAGGCCAACGTCTGACGGACAACAGGGACAGAATGAAGCGAATGACATCATGGAAGTTTCCCAATCGAAGGACCCGGGACTAACCATTGCGAGCAACTTTTGACTCCCAAACGGTGCGTGAAAGCAACGAATGTGGCTAGAGAGGGTATTTTCAGGCTCAGGGCAACGGAGTCTTAAATTAATCGGAAGTGTTTTGGCCCCTGTATGAATTGTGTGAAAACCTGGGTGCCATACCCATGCAAAGATACAGATTGCCTGGAAAGGGTTCAGAAGCGGGTCACGAAACAGTTGGATAGACACGCTCATAATGGTTATGTTGAAGAACTATTTGAACTTGGTATCTTCACTATTAGAAGAAGTTTAAAAAGGTGAAGGATCTTTCAGGCACAAAAAGTGTGGAACTATTTGCTCTTGCATCAGACAGGGCTGCAACATATACACACAAGCCTTCACATTTGGTTCCTCACCAATGGGTCCATTCCGCTAGGCAATCGACTGCCGGAACATGTGGTTAAGAAAATAAATATTCATTGATTTAGACAAGCTTTGCGTACCTGCTGGGAAGCGTTGTACCCGGAGACGGAACATCAAGTTTCAAATGTTAGCACGAAAAGCATTAGTCGGTTGTAGTACCGCACCTGATACCCTGCTCTTCAGATTCAAGAGAACGTAAACAGCTTTGGAAGCAACGGACGCTGATCGACGCTGGAGTGGCTGGAAGCCAAACCTTCGTCATTTGCGCTCCGAAATGACCTGAAATTTCTAATATTCCATAATATGAAAGTCTGGCCAATCTTGGAGCGTAATCACTAAAAGATTGCAGAATAAAAACCGATCTATCTCCCATGTTTAATCGATTCTCGCTTAGCTTAAGAGGCATGGTTGTGGACCTTTCTAACCTACGACAATCATCAGGGGTAAGAAAACAAGAAATAAACAATGAAATTAAATAAACAAACAAACAAACAAACAAACAAACAAACAAACGAGAAACGCATTTGTTTGCTCACAAATTAGATTCTCCCCTTCTATTTTTACGTATCTGTTTAGGGAATAGGTATTTCGGTTCGGTCTGGTAGAAATCGGAGCGCTCCTTTTGTAACATTCACTGGCCGCCAGAATAAGGTGATTATTCTACATCTTATTGCAGAAAAAACCGGGCCTCTGGAACCCTCCTGTTGTCAAAGTGTCGCTCGATGCAGGGGGATCTCGGGGCAAGAACCTGGACGATTAGGCATCTCGCCGTATAGTCCTGTAATCTAACTGAAACTGGAACTGAGCAGCAGGGGCGTAACAGGGACGGCCTGTACAACCGCATACGGTTTAGTGTGTAGCCTGTAGACTACCCTGCTGGTGTTATCAGTATGTTTTGTATTTTCTTGTTGTTTTTCGCTGATTCGCTTGCTGACTTCCAGCCTACGTAAATACCCCTGGTCTGTTGTTAATTTTAGATTGAGTTATGTACGAACCCCGCCGAAGACTACTACCCGCGTGCAAATTAGGCTTTTGGCGCTGACAGCCAAACTGCACGATCAATAAAGCTTTGGCTAGTGCCCGTTAAGGGTTTCGTTACTTTTTTGGTCAAATTAAATGATCAGCATTACTTTCTCGTCGGAGTTTACTCAGTATTTCAATGATGCGGGCGCATCTTGGTGTGCATGTGCACCGCTGAACACCAGGGCAGTGTTCTTTCATTGGGTTGGGAAGTTGGGAAGCAATACGACCTCCACTTTGTGCTGCCGTTATCGAGTTTGATCGTTTAATCGTTTATACTGAATGATGTGTCTCATGGACCGTACGGTCCACGTGGCTGGTTAGGGTTTCTTCGTTTGCTGCCCTATCGAATGTCGTCGGGTGTGCATATTCAATTGGTTTGGCTGTGTGTATCTTGATGCTAATTAATACGCCCATTGAGCCTTGGCCTGTACTTTTTTTTTTCTGACCGGTTGCGTAATCCCTCCAATAAGACTATTCGGCTTTGCAATGTCCTCCCCAAATGCAAAGGCTAAGCCACAAACTGAAGAGGAGATAGTCGAAGGATTCAATAGACTGCGATATGAGCAGCGATCGATCGCCGGCAAAATCAATGATCTTGAAATGGATCAAAGGGAGCATAAGTGAGTTTCAATTTGACTAATGTTATCGCTTGCTTGCATGGTATCACGGTTAGCCTGGCTTATCTTGTACCTTATTCGATATTTCTTTTGTCAGCGGTAACTAAACTATGAAAGTTATGAATTGGATTATGCTAAACGCCAACGCATCTACATTGTTGCTCCGTGCTAGTGTTTTGCCTGTATCACCGATTCCCATCAACGTCGTGGATCTGCGCTACACAATGCAGCAAACCTCACTGATAGCTGCCCTTTTCATAGAGCTACACGTTACTGTAGAAAGAACATATGCAAAAAGATCGGGTGAGTTTACAGAAGCGGGAAAAGAAAACGCCGTAGTAGTCCACACATGAAATACAATCTAGCTGGACAGACGCACATTTCTCAATCATTTTGATTCGACGGAAAATGTCAGTACGACCGCTGCTATTTAGGTTTCGCTGTCATATCCCTCAGAGTCTTTAGCTAAATGGCTCATGGATTCTTCGGACCCGAAACACGAAGATGTGACATACCTACTCTACCCAAGTTCGATGTACATTTTCTCATTCCCCACTCCCATGTTATTTGTTGACCTCTACGAAGCTTCATCTACTCCGTGGAAGGAACAAAAAACAGGACATGGCATGGTGAATAAGTGTTTGCCATACGCAACACGACCTAAGCAACAGTCTTTTCAGCTTCATACGCTAAGATAAAATGTCCTGAGAAGCGACACCTAATACTAGATTCCTAAACTGCACATTATTCACGCGGGCGCTCCATCCAATTCAAGCAATACTACGGAGAAATCGAAGGTCAAAGGCCTCCAAGCGACGAACATTCTTGGCACGTAAACTCTGCGTTTCGCAACCATACAATAGAACTAAGCGTACTTCGGTGCAGTACACGTGACCTTTCAAATTCAGCGAAATATCAGGTCGGCACCATAAATGCTTTAGTTCAGTATAGGCCGCTCGAGCCCTGGATATACGTGTGCTCACTTCTACTACCGTACTACTACCTTTCGTCACGCAGCTTCCCGAATAACTGAAACGGTAAACAATGGTTAGTTTCTGTCTACCGAGTACCAAGTTCGATACTACTGCCGCCCATTTCTTGCAACAGTACTTTACACTTCGAAGATACAAAGCACATCTCGAATGGAGCTACAGCTCTTATCGGCCTGGCTCTTGCACGTTGCACATATTTTTCCCATTCAAACAAACATGCTAGGTCGTTTGCGAAGACCAGGTCATTACTTTTCCCATCTGCCAGTTCGAAGCCCACATCCCGAAGTTCTCCTAAAGGACTCTCCATTATCTCGTCCATGATGAACTCATACAGAAGTGGAGGTATGGGATAACCTTGCAGCGCACTGGTAGTCGTTTCGAATGAACTTGGTAGTTCGTCGCATATCCTTACACAATCGGAATCACCTAAGTACAATGCTCACAACAGGTTGAACATTTCTGGCGGATAGCAGCGTACAGCGTTCTTCCGTCCACTGACTCAGTCGACTGAGTCGTGACGCAAAGAACTTATCTCTAAATCGGTAGAGTTGCTGATTCAGACTAGTCATTTCAGTTCTGTTTGCACAACCGTTAACTTTGCACCGTCATGGCTTCATCTTGGTTGCTACCTCACGGCACCAGCATCCCGAAGAGAAAAAAATCATCATCATCATCGCTCAGCGTTAAATAGCAGGGTAAGCCCCACTGACCGCTGCCTTTTCCCCAGAGTTACACGTCTCTATAAAAGGAGTGAATATCCACGGGGAACAGAGAGTGGACCTACACAGGCGGGACAAGATAAGATGCTGCTGCAGCCAACACACGGAACACAGTCTAACTGTACAAACGCACGTGTTTCCAACCATTTCGATTCGATAGAAAATGACAGCACGATCGCTACTGTTTACGGTTCACTGCCATATCCTTCAGTGTCTCCAGCCAGCTAGTTGACGGGTCTTTCGGACCCCAATGACGAAGGCGTGAGACACCTACTTTACCTAGCTTCGCTGTACATTTTCTCATTCCACGTTTCCACGTCATCTGTTGGCCTCCACATGGCTTTTTCCATTCCCTGGGAGGAACCCAAAATAGGTCACGACATGGTAGACGAGTGTTCGTCATACGCAACACGTGACCCAACCAGCGTAGTCTACTAAGTTTCATACGCTGAAGCAAGCTATTCTCAGAAGTGGCACCCAATACCAGATTCCTAACCTCAATATTACTCCCCCGGTCACTCCATCCACTCCTAGCCATGCTACGTAAACATCGGTTGTCGAAAACCTCCAACCGACGAACATCGCCCACACGCATATTCCAAGTCTCTCAACCGTACAACAGAACTGAATGCACTGCAGCACAGTAGACACGACCTTTCAATTTCAGTGAAATATCAGGCCGACGCCACAAGGGCTTCAGTCCAGCCTAAGCTGCTCGAGCCTTCAATATACGTGTGTTTACCTCCACTCACGAGCTACCATCGTTGGACACGCAGCTACCAAGGTAAGTGAAACGGTCTACAACCATTAGTTCCTCTGCGCTTAACAGCAAGTTCGGCACCACTGTCGTTCAGTCCTGCAACAGCACTTTGCACTTTGAAGGTGCGAAGCACATGCCCGAGCGAGCAACCGATCTCTACAGTCTATCTAGTGTCGTTGTGCATGGTCCGCAGACTCGAACAGGCACACGACGTCGTCTGCGTAATTGCATGCCTATGGTCGCGTTAGGGTATACGGTGAACTATCAAGTTCATTCGAAACGACTAGCGGCATTCGACGAGGGTGCCCCATCCCTCCATTCTTGTTCAACTTCGTCATGGACGAGGTGATGGAAGATGCTTTAGGAGGTCTCCCGGATGCAGGAATCGAACTGGAAAATAGAGGGAACCTACGTGCCCCAGATTACGCAGATGACACTCTGTGCCATTTTCGAGTCTGCGGAACATGCACAACGGGCACTAGATAGACTCTCGGGATCGGTCGCTCGGGCATGTGCTTCGCACCTTCAAAGTGCAAAGTGCTGTTGCAGGACTGAACGACAGTGGTGCCGAACTTGCTGTTAAGCGCAGAGGAACTAATGGTTGTAGACCGTTTCACTTACCTTGGTAGCTGCGTGTCCAACGATGGTAGCTCGTGAGTGGAGGTAAACACACGTATATTGAAGGCTCGAGCAGCTTAGGCTGGACTGAAGCCCTTGTGGCGTCGGCCTGATATTTCACTGAAATTGAAAGGTCGTGTCTACTGTGCTGCAGTGCATTCAGTTCTGTTGTACGGTTGAGAGACTTGGAATATGCGTGTGGGCGATGTTCGTCGGTTGGAGGTTTTCGACAACCGATGTTTACGTAGCATGGCTAGGAGTGGATGGAGTGACCGGGGGAGTAATATTGAGGTTAGGAATCTGGTATTGGGTGCCACTTCTGAGAATAGCTTGCTTCAGCGTATGAAACTTAGTAGACTACGCTGGTTGGGTCACGTGTTGCGTATGACGAACACTCGTCTACCATGTCGTGACCTATTTTGGGTTCCTCCCAGGGAATGGAAAAAGCCATGTGGAGGCCAACAGATGACGTGGAAACGTGGAATGAGAAAATGTACAGCGAAGCTAGGTAAAGTAGGTGTCTCACGCCTTCGTCATTGGGGTCCGAAAGACTTGTCGACTTGCTGGCTGGAGACACTGAAGGATATGGCAGTGAACCGTAAACAGTAGCGATCGTGCTGTCATTTTCTATCGAATCGAAATGGTTGGAAACACGTGCGTTTGTACAGTTAGACTGTGTTCCGTGTGTTGGCTGCAGCAGCATCTTATCTTGTCCCGCCTGTGTAGGTCCACTCTCTGTTCCCCGTGGATATTCACTCCTTTTATAGAGACGTGTAACTCTGGGGAAAAGGCAGCGGCCAGTGAGGCTTGCCTTGCTGTTGAACGCTGAACGATGATGATGATGATGATGATGATGATGATGATGATGATGATGATGATGATAATGATGATGCGAGTACAATGCTCGCGATAGGTTCACGAAATTCGTTGGCATATCCTTGCGGTGGAGAGCACTGAATAGTACTGGTCGATCCACGGAGTCGAAAGCACCTTTCAAATTGAGAAAGACTACGATCGTTGGGCGGCGGTGCGTGTGGCACGTTTTGAGTATCTGTCGGAGAGTGAATATTTGGTCGATGCAACCTCGACCTGGCCGAAATCCGGCCTGTTGTTCGTGGATATTACTCTCGCGAATCTGTCTCGAACGGGGCAGCATTATCGAAGCTGACACCTTAGTAACTATCGAAATCAAATAAATCCCGCAACGATCGCTAAAGTCACTCCGTGTGCCCATCTTGAAGATGGGTACAATAAGTGACCCACTTCACGATAATAGAATACGTTCCTGGTTCCAAATATCACGAAACAAAGAGGCAACGAATTTCATCAGAGCTTCACCACCTCGTTTGAAAAGAACTGGGCCTGGCTGTTTTCCTCCTCTTCAAAAGTCGAATATTGGACTCTATTTCCACTTCCGTTTGGGGATCAAGTGACTCCTCCCAAGGATTCACAGCTCCAGACGTCGGGCTAAATACGTTAACTTGCGGCCAGCTAAACCGATGCTTGAAGTGCTCAGCCCAATGGCCAAGCATTTGTTCTCAACCATGAAACAGCGCTCCATTTCTATCGCACACGACTTCACTAACCGCCCACAGCTGTCGCGTATAAGCTTAAGCAGTTTTCGGCTGTTACCTGAAGCAATCTCTTCGGCTGCATTAACCCACCAGTTTTCGCGGTCATTTCTAAAGCTTACCGTCAATTGACGCTTCAACTGTCGATGCATCTTTTTCACCTCCCCGGAGTTAAAGAGCTGACGTTTTGCTCCATTAAACCCAGCGACACTTGTGAGATCCAGTGTATTTGATGAACGCTAGATCTAGGACCGCAGGCGAAATTTGTTGCCAAGTGCATAGCCTGCTTGATTTGATCCCACTGCTCGTCTACATTGCTGCTCGTCGAAGTTCTTAGTTTCTCGGATAGTTTCTGCTCATAGCTGTTGCGAACAGTCGAATCAGACAAACGTTCGACAGCCAATCGAGTTTGTGGCCTGCGTCGATGGCCATTCAGCTGCAGCAAAATTCGCATTAAAACTAACGCATGGTCCGATTCGACGTACGTGATCCAGTAAGATCTACAGTTCTGGACAGAACCGCGCCAACGGTAGCTAACTGCGATATGGTAAATCTGACTCAGTGAACCTGTCGAGTTAGAGCGCCACGTCGCTGTGCGACGCGAACTGTGTCGGAAATTCGTACTAGATAGGAATAAATGATTATCTGCCCAGAATTGGAGAAGTCCTCCCCCGTTGTTTGTTCGCTAATTAGGCAAGGCGTATCGCCCACCTAGACGGGACTCCGATGCACTCAGTTTTCCAACTTGTGCATTGAAGTCGCCTGCTGCCACTACAATGTCAGAGCGTTTGCTCTTCCGAACAAGAGTGACGAGGTTATCGTAAAGCTCGTCTTTCTCCATGTCAGTGCTGCAGTCTGTTGGAGCGTATGCCGAGATAACAAATAAACTACGCTTACCACTGCTATCCTTTCGGACGCCGACTGATACCTGCAGTCTCATGGCACAAGCGGCTGCTGACTGGGATCCAGTCTAGAAGGGCTGCTTCAGCCTTCTCACTCAAGACTATTCCTACACCGCGTTGACCCACAGCTTGAGCTGCTTCGTCTCCTGAAGTGCGAAGCAAATATCTTGACGAGACATTTGGCATAATTAGTTGAATTACTCTACTCTACTCGAGTCCTGAATTCGTGTTTCGCTCACGCAGCAGACGTCAATCGAAAGTGAGTCCACTGGCAGAGCCAAACATGCCTGTTGGCCAGCCTGCATTAAAGTGCGCACATTGAAGGAACCGAGATTCAGAGGCTGACGAGGCTGACGAGGCTTGAGAATATGTGAGCTTACAGACTGAGAACCACTAACTACACTACTTGACAACGAACCGTTGCGAGTATCGAGCGTTTTATCAGTGGCGACACTATGGGTAGGCAGAAGGGGCAAATAGATTGGGTTGGAGATAGATGAGACAAGTTGAATAGTAGAAGGGGAACGCTGAGCAGTAGCACACTTATCACTACCTATCCCACTTGCGCTCGGTGCAATGGGCAGCGCGGTCCTGATTATCCTGCGCGACGACCGATGCAGTATGTAATTATTTGTGGGCGTGTAGCTCATGGGTAGTAATGGACGGGTACTGCTAGGGTGTCCAGCCGCTAATCAGAAGAACGATTAGGGTTCTCAACCAAAGCTTCTGTTTCTGACAAGAACCTGACCGCAAGGCAGCGGGGTATGGCTCAATGGAAGCCCATCTACTTGGATCAGTTAGTCTTCCACTCGTTTTTGCGACCGAGCTACTAACTCAGATCAACCCCCAGCTTGGAGGACCAGGAGCCTACTTCGTCAGGCCTCTACCCATTGACCTTCCAGGCATGATTGGATCTTGGGCTTGAGATAAGCCATCCTGAATAGCTCGTTAGATCATGGAGGCACGCAAGCCGTCACACCGCGTCAAGGTGTAGTCTCGTTGTGACAGCTTCGGGCTGCTTCAGCCCTGCAACCGCATTTTACACTAAAAAGGTGCAAAATAAATCTCAAATATACCTACTTTATTGTCCAGAAAATCGAGAAAAACCTGCAACTTATTTAAATCTTCACTCAGGAGTGCAACATTGACCGCATGTTCCAAGTCAGGCAACTTCCTATGTGAGGTAATAATACCACCATTCTTGCATTCAGATAAGGCCATCTCCATAACGATCTTAACACCGAAATCGATAATACGTAGAGGGAAAACCCTGACGTAGGTCACTTCTCGTGATGAACTCCACTGAAACGTCCCCGTGGGCTGGAACTCGGCTTCGGCTGTTTATACACAACGGGAAAAGGAATTTGTATTTACCCGCATTGGTTCACTTGCAGACGTAACTGGAAGGTCCACTGTGTCCGCGAGCCACTTAAAATGCTTTTTTCCCGTATTGAACCCAATAGTTTTGTCACGCAGATGGCAGCACCTCGTCACCGTTCTTGAAAAAAGGATTGAGAATTTTTCTGACTCTATGCCTTTTGAGAACACATCCCTGGCAGCTCCTATTACTAATGGAGGGTTAACATCTACCTGTATTATTGCACTGATAGGCCTAAGTAGAAAGTGTCCACTGTGCAAATAGGTAGGCCAAACTGCTGCCTAAAGTCCTCTGTTCAGCGCTCCCGATGACGATTGTAAGAATGAACCAGTAAACCTTCGAATCCTTTGGTCGCATTTGCTTATGATTTTCGTGGACTAGTACTCCTAATCAGTCGATAAAGGTTGTGGCTGTTGCTGGCATTCACGTTCCCGTGCATTTTCTTATTCACCGCTACTCGCGGTGGTTTTGTGTACTTTTGGTCAACTAACGTCTAGAATGCCTGGGAATCTCATTCCGATGGTGGGTCTACGACATACAATAAGATGCTTACGTCTCCTAAACGTCGATCAATGAAAGTCTGCGAAGTGATCACGGGCAGCGGTAAGTGGGAGAGTATGCTAACATGATTCATGGAAATTTATGGACATTGGCGGGTAAGGAGTCCAACCGCTAAACAGAACGGTAATATATATATATATATATATATATGCAGGAAGTAGTATCTGGATGCGTAAACAAAATTTGCCCGGGAGCACACGACCGGTTTGGCGGTTATTGTCGTCTGACAGGTATGCGAACCCGATGCTCTCTTGTCCAAACATCCCCATACTTGTACCCTCCGAAATGATTGATATTTCTGGCCAGAATCGAATCTGGAGCAACAGGAGTGTGCATGGAAGCTAATTTTGTTTACGCATCCAGATACTACT